>JADRCH010000283.1:1197858-1245306 GCA_019843965.1 Rhynchomys soricoides
TCATCACTGTGACAAAATAATGTAATCAGTCAGGTTTTGGTTTGTTTTGCTTGATTTTTGACAGGATCTCCTGTAGTCCACACTGGTCTCAAACTCGCTATGTAGCTAAGGATGACTCTGAGCTCCTGAACCCTTTGCCTCCATCTCCCAAGTGAATATCTAACATAAGACCATGTTAGGCAAGTACTCTACCAACCGAGCCACACCCACTACCCCAGTAAGTCTGACATAAAGTGTAGTTTAAAATTTGTGATTTAAATATAAGTGTATAAAGGAGGCCTAAAATGACCATATAAAATAAGTATATGAGTTAAAGAATCCTTAAAATAGTAACTTTTAAAGAATCTGTTACTATGTGATTTTTATCACTATTATTAATACACTGGTAAGGATTGCTAAATTGTATCTTTGTGTAGATATAGATTTGTACTTAAATCTACAACCTTATTTTATATTCAACTCTTTCTGAGATATGTATCTTAATGTGCATGATTTAATGCCTTGTCTTCAGTCAGATTATTTATTGCTACTAACACTGCCATCAGGTTATTCATCAGAAACAAGTCTAATACTTTATATTTGTCTTAGTAGTCTCATTTTCTCCTGCGTTGTATCTATGTGCTTAAAGCATAAAAGAAAAGTTGAAAAGGAAATAGCACATAGTGTGCATGTGTGTGCATGTGTATACATGTATGTACATGTGTGTGCATGTGTGAGCATGTGCATGTGCGGGCCAGAGAGTGATACCAATTGTCTTCTTCGGTCTGTTTTTACTCTATTTTATGAGACAGATTCTCACTGACCATGAGTGTCACTGAGGTCTAGGCTGGGTACTAAGTGAGTCCTAGGGATCCTCATATTTCTACCTCTAGGTGTGCACCATACCCAGAATTTTTGGCATGAGTTATAAGAAACGAGACTTGGGTCCTCATGCATTCATGGCAAGCACCTTTACTGAGTGAGCCATATCCCCAGTTCCACAAAGGGAATACTCTAGTTCTTTCAGCAGGGGAAAAGAAAGAAAAAATAGAAGTTAAACACATAGTAAGCTCTCAATAGCCATCAGCTATTATCACTTGCATAACTTGTACTGTCACAGTAAGATAATCTGCTGGATTTTTGTTCTTTTTTGCTCAACAGAAAGCGTCCTGATGTTATAACAGCAACTGGTTGGCTCGCTCCGGTCCTATGGGAAGGAACTTATAACAGAGAAGTTCTAGAACAATACTATAAGAGACTGAACATTACCATAGGCTTGGCTGTCTTTGCTACTGGAAAGTATGCACTGCTGGTAGTAGTCCTTTATATTTTGGAGAAATAAGGATGAGCAGCCATGGGTGGTCTCTAGACAAAGTACTACTTACAAATGAGTCTGTCATTACTTCTTTCTGCTCTGTGTAGCTATGGATAGTGGTTGTTTTTTGTTTTGTTTTGTTTGATCCAGCAATAGCTGAATGTTAGAACTTGTGCAAACATTTTCTTTCTTTCTTTCTTTCTTTCTTTCTTTCTTTTTTTTTGTTTTTTTGTTTTTTTTTTTTTGTTTTTTTGTTTTTTTGAGACAAGGTTTCTCTGTGTAGCCCTGGCTGTCCTGGAACTCACTCTGTAGACCAGGCTGGCCTCGAACTCAGAAATCCACCTGCCTCTGCCTCCCAAGTGCTGGGATTAAAGGCGTGTACCACCACTGCCCGGTTTGTGCAAACATTTTCATTACTGTCCATTTACTCCTCTTTCCTTTTCTTCATAACAAACTTTATGTCTTTTCTCAGACCTCCAAACTTACCAGATTGTCTTTCACTAACCAATACAGCTAAAGGCACAGACAGAGCCACTCTATCTTTATCTTCTTAAACACCAACGTCTTGTGTGTTAATTGGCATGCTAAGTGGCACACTTCTCCTGGGAATTAGTCAAGTGTTTGTTTATCTTTCATTTTCATAGCTTTACAAGAGAGTCCCTGAGACGCTTCATAAAGTCTGCAGATAAGTACTTCATGGTTGGCTACAATGATATTTTCTACATCTTGGCTGATGGCATGTACCATGTACCATACGTTGAGTTGGGTCCTCTTCGGACACTTAAAACATGGAGGCTACTTGAGGAAGAGATGAATCAAGACTGCAATCTCAGAAACATGGATAACATGCAAGACAAGATCATACAACATATACAATATGGAGTCAACGTTCTCTTCATGATGGCTGCGAACCAGGTCTTCAAGAACAACTTTGGAGTAGAAACCTTGGGCAGATCTGTAGCTCAACTCCATGCATGGTGGTATTTTAAAAAGCCCAGAGATTTCCCTTATGAGAGAAGAACTAAATCTGCAGCTTTCATCCCCTTTGAAGAGGGGGATTTCTATTACCACAGTGCTATTATTGGTGGCACACCCCTAGATGTCTTAGATCTTATTGAAGAATATATAAAGGGGAATACACATGACAGTACAAATAATCTTGATAGCACATTTGAAAGCCACCTAAATAAATATTTTTTTATCAATAAGCCCGCTAGGGTGTTATCACCAAAGTACAATGGGGACCAAAGATTTAAAAACTTCTCCAGAAATCATGCACATTAGGGTAATGTGGCAACCATAAGACACATGATGGTTGTGCCACGGGATTTATGAAATCACAAGTAAATACCAGGGAATTCCTCAAAAATAAAACTTTGGGAAACTTACAAAAGTGTATAATCTTTCAGAATAAATTGTCATTGAAATTATAATTCTCCTTAGTCTGACTTAAAGTAAATAGATAAGTATTACTTACATGATGTGATGTTTTATGTATGCATTATTAATAGTATGAACATTATTTTGGAGGTATAGATGATTTTCTGATGAAGAAGTCATACACATGTCAGGTAGATATACACAAGGGAAGTTTAATATTCATGACTCTGCCAATTTTTTTAGGGGGGGGGGAGTATACTCCTTAGAGCCAATCTATTTGATCAGTATTCAGTATGCCTAGGATGTGACTGAACTCAGGCGAGCTGAAGACATCTTACCACATGGAGATCTTGCTTTTATTGCTAATTATGTTGAGTTCATTTTAAAAAGTGTTTCTATCTTAAGCTATGTGTGTGGATATTTTGCCTGAATGTATCTCTGTGTACTGTGTGCATGCCTAATGCCCTCTGAGGACAGAGGAGGCATTTGGATTACCTGGAACTAGAATAACAGGCAGGTGTAAGTCGCCATGTGGGTGCTTTGCAACTGAACCTGGGTGCTCTTAACTGCTGAGACATCTCTACAGCTTTGAGTTCATGCTTTTAAAAAAGATACAAGAATGTGATAAAATAAATTTTATCTTGTCCTAATAGTCTAACACAGGAGATAAAACTATCCTTAAATGTTGATTTCACAAATTTAAAAACTAAAAAAAGGCTCAATCCGCTCGCCCAAATATGCCAAGAGCTAGATGCTGTAATGTACATTATGCTGGTAAAGTCTCATTGCCATCTGAGCTCCCTAAGAAGCTGGCTTTGGAAGTGGAGTTGGTCCCTCCTCTCCAACTCTGGTTAAGTTGTGTCTTCTGAACCCACTTCTCCAGGGGATGACCCCCATTCCCTGTGATAGTGAGGAAAAAAATCTAGCAAAACAATCTGAAGTAAAGCATGGGCATAAGAGCAGCTGGAAGGCAGGCTCTTTCCAGCAGAGGTCACTAGTATTTATCCTCTGATATGAAAATGCCTGTAGAGGGAACGAGAACCCAGAAGTTCAGCCATGGGAAGTTCATCCGTGCAGAAAAAGCACGATTGGGAGCCCCTGCTTCAACTTCCTCGGTTGATTTCTGCTGCATACCTGTAAATCCCGACTTTGAAGATGTTCTCTCTGAAGGTTACTATTTGTTCTTTTACTTGGAAGACTCACCTGAGGCAACTTTTAACTCTGCCAGAGGCTTTATTGGAAACGCCACACAACAGCCTTCCCAGGGTTTCCCGGTGGATTTCTGCCGGGTGTCTAGAGACCCCAATTTGATGAAGTTTTGCTGTCTATCCATCCACCCCTGATATTTGTTGTCTTACTCTGTGCCTTTTATATAAGAAACTAACCCATTCTAACCAGAAATATGCCTATGGTAGATCATTCTCCAAATTGTATAGAAGAATACATATTAGCTAGTATTCACCAGTGAAGGGTGGTGAAAAGAATGAACACACACGCACGCACGCACGCACGCGCACACACACACACCACCACCACCACCACCACCACCACCACCACCACCACCACCACCTCCACCTCTTCTTCCTCCTCAGGGCAGATCTTCTTAACTCCATCTACTGATTCAAATGCTAGTTTCTTCCATAAACACTTTCAGACACACTCAGAAATAGTGTTTTAGCAGCTGTCCGATCGCACTTTAACTCACTCAAGTTCTGGCATAGAACTGACCGTTGCAGGGGTTACTTTCTCCATGACATTTGGGAAAAGCAAAGCCATGAAGACAATGAGCTGATGGTCAGGGGACAACAGGGGGCTGAAGGCAGGATGTTTGGATAAGCAATAAGCACAGCACAGGAATTTCCAACGTGAGATTATTCTGTATGGTACTGTATCAGTGGCTATGTGACATTATTCATGCATTAAACTCATTGAATTTTATAGCCCAGAATGGACTGGAGCAGCACTGCCTGTGGGCTTTTGTTTTTGTTTTTCAAAGTTTCACAGGAGACCATAGGTTAAAACGTGGACAGTGAGAACCACATAGAACTGCCTCACTGAAAAGGAAGGGAACTACTACAACTTTGGAATTCAGGGAAGGATCTCTAGGAAGGAAAAGGTTGTAAGTTTAAAAACAAAAAGAACTGGACTCTAGTTGATAAAATTGTTTCTAAAACAGAGCTTCCAATGGGACAATCTGAATAACAAGATAATGCAAAATAACTCCAAATAAATCATGTAGACACTCAGTTCTCAAGGAGGCAGAGAAAAACTTCCCACTCATTAACTGCATTTGTATAAAGAGACGCCCTTCCAAAGTGACCACCATAGACGCTGGCAGAAAAAGTAACTTTGCAATGGAGCAGATAAAACTATCGCAGTCAAAATTGACATCAACAGGCATAAGTTGTGTAAGTGTCGAGCACCCTTTATGTGGTGGAATCGCTCATTGTTACAAGTTCAAATACGTCCCTCGGAAAGATGCGTTACAATTCTGAATCGTGGCCATCTGGATGAAACTGAAAAGAAGGGCCAGCATTTAACCTCAAAACAGAAACCGGATGCAGGAAAACAGAGGGAGAAAGTAAAGCGTGCTTTATTTACTTGTTTACTGTGTATATATGTGTATGGTGTGTATGTGTGCACGTGGTGTGTGGATGTGTGAGTGCACACACACTTGTGCTACAACATGAGCTTTTATTATTCATTCATCAGTTAAGGGACATGTGGGCTAATTCCATTTCCTACCTATTGTGAATGAAGCAATGTGAACATGCTGAGCAAGTGTCTTGGCGGGAGGATGCTGGTGCTTTGCATAGATATCAAAGTGCGGTACAGCTGGGCCATATGGAAGATCTTCTTTTAGCTCTGTGAAGTTTTTTTCACACTGATTT
Source organism: Rhynchomys soricoides (assembly GCA_019843965.1). Lineage (NCBI taxonomy): Eukaryota > Metazoa > Chordata > Mammalia > Rodentia > Muridae > Rhynchomys > Rhynchomys soricoides. Next base: position 1,203,424 of record JADRCH010000283.1, read on the forward strand.
CCAGAGTGGCTGCAGCAAGCTGTAATCTCAGCAACAGTGAATGAGTGAGTACTCCCCTATCATCCGCTACAGAATTTATTGATAGTTTTCTTTCTTTCCTTTATTTTTTGGCAGACTAATAAGTTTTTTATCGAGTTAGGAATATGGATGAAGTTAATGGAGCATGGGTAACTGAAATGCATCTGCATGGCTGGAGAAATCACACTTCGGTGTGAGGTGATGACCTTACAGAAACAGAGTCAGTGGGGTACCGCAATCAGCCAACCTCACACCTCTTGTAAACTCTACTACAACATAAGACACTTGAGAGTCCGGCGACTCCCCCACTCCCTCTGCATCTACAGTGTTCACAGCCCTGTTAATATTACCACACACTTAGCTATCTCTGGCCTAGCTTATTTATTGCCACCATTACAGAGGTCAATGTAACCGCCTCAGCAATCTCTACTCCATGATGGACACTCGTCATGCTATGGGCAATAGTTATGCCACAAAAACCCCCTTTCAGAAAGAGACATTGATAAATAAGCCTATTAATGAGTCTCAAGGAGAACTAAAGAGTAAGAGGCACAAGGACACCAGGTCAGAAGCATGGCTGAAAGGTAGGGGTTTTTTTGTTTTGTTTTGTTTTGGTTTGGTTTTGGTTTTTCGAGACAGGGTTTCTCTGTGTAGCCCTGGCTGTCCTGGAACTCACTCTGTAGACCAGGCTGGCCTCGAACTCAGAAATCCGCCTGCCTCTGCCTCCCGAGTGCTGGGATTAAAGGCGTGTGCCACCGCTGCCCTGCTGAAATGTAGGTTTAAATAAACTATAATAACTTTTCATGAAATTACCCTCCAGGCCAGCCAAGTCCCACGGCCATGCCAACTGCAGAGACGGCTCAGCAATCAAGAACACTCGCCAGTCTTGCAAAAGACCCAGGTTGAACTCATCCACACAAGAGCAGCTCTCGGTGCCCCAAAACTCCAGGTCTAGGGGATCCAATGCCCTCTTCCAACCTCTGCAGGCTCTGTCACGTGCTCAAGCGTGAGCACTAAAATTTAAAACGAGATGAAAATAAAAATAAAAAATAAGATAAAACAAAACGAACACATCAGAATTTGACAAAGCCAACGGAAGGAGCTTGTTTGATTTTAGTTCTGTTATGAAGAGGTGGTAAGTCAGTCCTATACATACTCAGTGCTGATTTCTGTTTGGAGGGACGGAGTGATTCCAGTTCAGAGAGAACCAAGAGGGCGTACAATTGTGGTGCTTAGCTGGGTTTGCCTAAACTGGTGCACAGGCTGTAGTACTTGAACTAAACCTGGGAGAGTGGGGACTGGGAGACGCAGGAGTGAGGGGGGCTGCTGCGCCAGCTGAGCTAGGCATCCTGGGAATACTGAGCCGACACTGGAGGGCTAGTGAATGCACCAGGCTGGGCTGGTGCATTCACTGCAAGACCAAGCAAACCCTGGAATGTAAGAACAGGGTGCTTGGAGAAGACAAGCTTTCTGCTTTCTTTTAAACCTAACTGGGCCAAGAAGTACATGAACATGAACACTAGATGGCACACCATAGAAAGAAAGTAACCTTATCACTTCTAAAACGAAGCTGCCTTTAGGAGAGCCTATTGATGCTGCCTTGGCGGTAACTGGAATTCTACTGATTATGTCTCCTGTGTGGTTATTCTGCGCTCCTGCATATTCCCCCTACTCTCCTGTGTTCCAGGAAGGGTGGACAAATTCTTCCTCTATCCTCCGTATTCACCCAAATCCTTGCAAATCTTCCAACTTGTCATCAGCTGGAGTCAGCAACACACGCTTTCCAACAAGCAGAAAGTGTGTCGGAGGAGCTCTGTTATGCCACCGTCACATTCTGCTAAGGGAGTCACGGATGAGCAGGGCAGTTCTTTTCTGTCTCGCTTCGGATCTACTCTCCTTGGACTAGACTAGATGTGCTCTGGAATGCATCTGAATGGAGGCGCCATGCAACAGTAAGAAATGACATTTCCTTGTCCCACTGAATATCCTTTTACTGGGTCACAGTCATTAGAAAAACGTCAGGGCGGAGGAATATGCCCACCAAGTCACATTAGGCCGCGGTGGCCATCTTGTCTCAGTTATAGTGTTGGAAGTCTCAAATCCCAGATAATTAGTGTCTAGAGTAAACAAAGCAGCTGATGGCTCTACATTAGACTTGGATCTCTCTGAGCCCCTTGTAAACTCAAGCCAGGGGAAACTGGAGAGATGGCTCAGGAGTTAAGACCAGTGGCTGCTCTTTCAGAGGATCCAGGTTCTGTTCCCCGCTTTGCTCTTTCTGCATACCATTGCTTTGGCTTGGGATCTTTTGTGCTTCTTGTATGAATTTTAGGTTTTTATTTCTAGTTCTATGGAAACCATGTTGGAATTCTGATGAAGTCTGCACGGAACCTCTGGAACACATTTAGCCCCACGGTCATTTTCAAGGTACTAAACTGCAACCCCATAACCATGCAAGGTCTTTCCTCTTCTCTCTTCCTCAGATTCTTTCTTCGGTATTTTAAAGTCTTTATTATTGAGGCCCTTACCTCCCTAATAAGTTTATTCATAGTTTATTTTCTTTCCCTGATTATTTTATGTTCTCCTTCTCCTGAGCTAGCATCCTGCAAATGATAGAATCCAGTCTACCATTCTCGAGGGTTTGAATCCCGTTATGTAGTTTCCCCCTTGACGTCCATTATCTTCAGTGGAATCACTCAGAGCTATCCGCCAGTTTTTCTTCTCTCACTTTTCAGCTGCAACCCTTTTCCTTTCAACTAAACAGGATCACTCTTCCTGCAACTTACAATTCAGTGAGATTCGGGGGAGGGGGGGAGATATGAATGAAGAAAGTGACTTTCTCTTCAACTATGTAACAAAGGATTTATGGTAAGGAAGTACAACATATTGATATTTCCAACACACACACACATACACACACACACACAGCACAACACATTGTTTCTTTGCCAATGCTGAGTTTTCAGTAGACCGTGCAATTGTATCAGTTGTGTTGATTTCGGATGGTAGGTGCATGTGGTGAGGTTAGTAGTTTCCGTCTCTCAAACATTTTAGTTACACTCTTGTGTTGTGCCCCTTGGTCAGAAACTGTATTAAGCAGAATATCATCACAATGCACAGGGATTGTGTGGCTGTACTTGCAGAAACAGTTTAACTGGAAAAGTGATCCGTACCCAACGATTTGTCTATTATAGTTTTAAAAACTTCTTCCGTGATGGGAAGGAAACGCTACTCAATCTACCAACAGATGACTGGCTAATTAACCGCCTTGATAAACGGTACTACATATCGGGAACTCAAAGTTTGGATTCTGCTCTTGGCAATTTAGCCACTCAACAGCACCAACAGACAGACTAGCTCAGTGGGGGGAATCCATGGGCTGTTTCATTTGTGCCTCTATTCCTGACATTGTGGATACTTTGTGTACAGGCCAATCAAAACTAGGGTGAAGAAAGATGAAGGCTGACAACCACAGAACAAACCATCAAGTCTGTCTCCATTACAAGTACACCACCAGGGTATCTATTGGTGGCTGTCCATGCTAATTCATTTCCCTTGTGCTCATTTCTGAAAGATCCAGTCACATATCTCATTTCCAACCTTCCTTGTTATCAATCTCTCAACGATGTTCCTTTCAAGTTTCTGACCAATGATTAAAGATCTGCTTTCGATAAGTAAGTGCAGACCTGTATCATAGGCCACCTCTTCTTCCAGGCTATAGTTAACAGCAAGATACACTGCTCAGTCCTAATGTCTGGAACAATGTCTCTTGATTATTCCTCTTCATTGGCATCCCTGCGTAATATACTCCATAAGATAAAGATCTATTTTTGTTTTGGGTTTTTGAGGAAGCCCAAGTTTTTATTCTTCTTCCTTTAACATGTTATATGGAACACCCTATGATGCTGCTGTCAAGTGGAAGGTGAGAAGGGGACCACAGGCAGCAAAAGTAGATGCTGTGGGTGCCAGAACCATGTATGCATTCATGTAAGAACGTGTGTCTTCTGCACTCACTTGAGTCTAGCTTACACATAATTCCCATTTGATGACAGACAGCTGCTGCACATGTCCAGCCTCGGCACAGTATTTAATGTCCCACCTGAACAACTTCTGCTCAAAACAGGTAATGAAGGTAACCGTTTAGAATTCCATACTAATCATTCCGTTTCTTCCAGGGTACAATATAGAGTCAGCTGTGGATGTCTCAAACAAGAATAAATGGTTCTGTCAGAAGAAGTAGGCATAGTTGTGATCTCAGACTTTAAGTATTTGCTTGATAATTTCCCTGTTGGGTCTTGCTCAAAGAAGCCAAGCAACGGTTTTTAACCACTGACACTCTGAGTACTGCTCGATAAGCTTAGAATAGCCTAGCGACTTGCAACACCCATGGAGAGTCTTTTCCTGTCCTGGACATGTCCCAGAAGCAGTGGTCATGTTTCTTGTTATAAACAAGTCAGACTAGTGCTTATGAACAGGGTTTCTGTTGTCTTGAGACAACAGGAGTCTTAGAATTGACATTCTTGGGACCCTAAACCTGAAAAAGATTCCACACATCCTTTTGATAACGTGACAGGACATGAATGGCTGTTACCTATTCCTATGTGATTGTACATAAAAATAGCACAGTTTGCTAGGTGGGAACATTTTGGACTTGCATTAAGGTAAGAAAATGTGTGTGCATCCTGTGTACACACACAAAGGGACAGAGTTGGATCACTTCTTCACTGCTTCTTGTCCACATGGAAGGTTTATTCTAACAAAAACTCTTTTACCAATTTTGACAGTTCTGATGAGAACTTATCAAATAGAAGTCAGTCTAGAAAACAGAACTGCAGAAGCAAAGGCCATATGTGGTTCTGGCAGAAGCCATTAGTTCACTGTAAGCAGGAAGTGCAGTGGAGAGATGAGAGAGAAACTGGAAGGGCCGGGTGGGGCTTACTGTGGGATTTGTGTTTTAGGCTAGGAACATGGACAGCATTCTGTGGGCTGAGGGAATGGAGGGATGAATTTCCACAGGCTGTGGCTGGGACTGCAGCCGACATCACAGGCCTTAAAGATCACAGCAATGGCACAAAACAAAAGCTACTGACATTTGTGGATTATACCCACGGCAGAATTACGACAATACTAACCACAGGATAACAGCAATTAGTGTGATCAAAAATGTTTCTCTGAAATTTTTATCTCTCAGATAAAGATGGCAGATTAAATATAACACTACAATTTCACTAGCTCTGAAATCCCACTAAAGCATAGTAAATGGATTTGTTTTATTTATTTATTTACTTACTTACTTATTTACTTATTTTATTCTGATTTTTCAAGACAGGGTTACTTTGTGTAGCCTTGGCTGTCCTGGAACTTGCTCTGTAGATCAAGCTGGCCTCAAACTACATAGATCCACCCGCCTCTGCCTCGGGAGTGCTGGGATTAAAAGCGTGCCCCGCCGCCACCACCCAGCTGTCAATGGATGTTTTAAATCCCACAACCCTATCAGTACACAGAGAGAAAATAGTAACAAAATTTTAGAAGTCATCCTCAAGGGAAGTAACTCAAACTACTGTGGGAGAAGTCAAGCTCTGAAATGACATACACCACAGCATCTTATACAGAGATCCTCCAAGCTGAATGGTACTCCTCAAAGGGTCTAAGGTCAAGAAAAAGACAGACCCAACATGTCATAGATTAGAGACGAAGGACTCAAGACAGCCAGATACAGTGTGAGTTTCTCAAACAGAAAACATCAGTGGGAAACTGGTGACATCCAAATGAACTGTGGTTTGGTTATTGGTGGGACTTACAGTCGTCTCCTAGTTTCGATAAACGTGCCCCGATTATGCACTGTGTTAACAGGTGAGAAGGCTCGGCGGAAAACAAACGGGAACTTTCTGTCCCATCTGTTAAGACTTTGGTAAACTTAAGAATGATTTCAATATTAAGCTCTAAAACTACAACCCATGCTGAAAGGAGAGAGAGAGAGAGAGAGAGAGAGAGAGAGAGAGAGCGAGCTCATATTTCCTCTCTCACCCAGGACAGTGGGCAGTCACTCCTGGCATTGATGGTCTCCAGAGTACAGACCGGCAGGAACAGGTACGCACAGCCCGTGGTCCTGGGAAAGAGGAACATGAACTGAGTATATGTACACACCCTGGTGATGCTGACCTTAGGGTAGATGGCGGGGCTGCACACACAGTAAGGACTCTGCATATCCAACAGGGACAGAACCAACTTAGGAAAGAACACGTGAGGGTCTCCGTCAGTCTCCCTCCAGCAGTCAGGACTAGTGAAAATTGCATTTTGCTCTGAACTTCAAATTCCACTTGTTTATTGACAATGCTTAAGGGAGCCACTGACTTTTACATTAGCCTGTTCCTGCTATTCTGCTACAATCGCTCATTAGTTTAAAAAAAGGCCTTATGTCAGTTCTTTGAGATTTTCTAGATTATTTTGTTTTCTTCCTTCCTCTAGCTGATGCCTTCTGTTTCCTTTCAGCATTATTATTATTATTATTATTATTATTATTATTATTTATTATAATTATTTGGTCACGGTGACTTGACAGGAACCACTTAAAGGAGAAGAGATTTATATTGGTTTACAGGAGATGCAGCAGTCACCACAGGGAAAACATGGCACCTATACTGGGGTAGTCTACAGAGGCAGGAGCACGAGCAGCAGGTAGGCAGCAGGAAGTCCGAGGAGAAATGGGGCCTCCCACTCCCCGATGCATGGAGTACAAGGCTTCTCTCACCGGCACGGGTTTCCCTGAACCTGCCTTGTCCACATCGTTATCTTGGCTTTTGATTATTTTCCAGATAGTGCTTCGTGTAGCTGAGACAGGCCGGGAACACTGCATGCCTGAGGATGGCTTTGAACTCCTCACCCTCTTCCCTCTGCTCCCAAACACTGGGACTGAGGCGGGCACCGCCATGCCTGGCTCTTGTGTACACTTCGGATATGCCATTCTCCTTCCCTCGAAAACATTGTCCTGCTCTGCCCTTTCTCTCCTCTCCTTACCCCAGTGCTGATTAGAGGCAGTGGGAAGAATCACACCGCCATCTTGCCGTTTTCTCCACCAAAAAAAAATTGCTTTACTTGTCCGTTATCTGAGAACGCAGAGTAACAGATTTTTTAGGTCAAGAGCAGAACAGAATCGCATTCTGTCAGAGCCTTCAATGGCCTCTGATCTAATTCCTGAGCGCGCCCTTGATCCGGTCCATAATCTAGGCCTTTGCTGTATCCACTTCAACCAGCATTGCGGACTTCCGACGCTCCCTCCCAAATGACCCATTAAGCTTACAGCATCCTACATCCCTCCTGCAAACCAATTCCAAAGGCCCAAGGACCACACAGTCAGGTCAGACACAGCAACGCCCCAGAGCTCGGTACCGGGATTTTCCTTTTAGTTATTTTTCCTGTCGCCATAAAATAGTAAAATAATACCCCCTCCCCACACGCACACACACACTCCTGCACACATACTTGAGGGAGGGTTTAATTTAGCACATGCCTTACAGTGACACAGTTGTCACAGTGTAGAAGACACTTGTTGTCTTGTATGTTGTCATGAGTTAAAATACAAATGCCCTCCAAATCGAGAAGATAAAAGCCTTGAATGTCAGTACCTCACCACACGGCTGTATTTGGAAACAGGATCTATAAGGTAATTCCATTGAAATTAGGTCCTTAGAGTAGCCCCGGATCCAATATGACTGTATTCTAAGAAAAGGGAAATCTAGACACAAGCAAATAGGAAAGGAAATGTAAAGATACAGAGAAACAAGAAATGTTTACAAGTAAGAGAGAGAGAGAGAGACCTGGAACAGAACATTCTCTGGATAGTCCTTAGGGAAAAAACCAACCCTGCTAACACAAAGAATAATGATTCTCAACCTGTGGGTTGAGACCCCTTTTGGAAGTCAAATGACCCTTTCACAGGGGTCACATATCAGATATTTACAATTCATAACAGTAGCAAAATTATAGTTATGAAGTAGCAACAAAAAAAATTAATGGTGTGGGGGGGGGGTGTCACCACAACATGAGGAACTGTGTAAAAGGGTCACAACATTAAGAAGGTTGAGAAACACTGCTCTAGAACAAAAAAGACAAATTTCTAATCTTTAACCCACCTCATCTATGGGACTTCCTATGGACTCTAACAACTAACATGTACAAAAATAACAGTAGATCAATAAGGTCAGGAATGGTTGTCATTTTGCTCGTTGATACACTATAATCACCCACTATGCTACTCAGCACACAGTAGGTCTTCAATAAATGTTGGCTGAATGGACTTATAGAGTCGATTAATAAGAGTCTCCCCTAGATAAATCTACTAAATACCAATAATGCTATCTATAGTATTGCCTCACCTACCCCTATAAGTCCCCCAAAGCTGGAATCCTGATGTTTTACCACGTACTGTGATGTAATGGATCTGCTGCCACACCCAGAAGGAACAAAGTCCTCTGCTGATGACTCACATCCGGGAGCAATTTCCCTAAGAAGAGAAAAGACAGGTAAAAAAATTTTTACTGTGATGCAGTCACTTAGAATTAAACCACCAGACGAACGATCAGATTTGCCATCCTGGACAGACTGGCAAAAAACACAGCTTGTTACTCCACGTGCTTCCGCATGGTATTTGGTAAGCTGACTTCATTGAAGGCAGCAAGAACAGCCTGGATCAGCAATTTAAAGGATGGGATAATCAAGACCTTTCTTGTTCTTATTGAAGCATTTCTTATGAGCAGAGGAAAAAGACTAATTAAATTTCCTTAGGACTCATTCAATTATGGGTTCACAGCACATCTCTCAACTCCGTCTCCATATCCTGATGTCATCAATCAGCTATATCAATCAGTCTTTAATTTGGAAGCCTGAATATATTAACCAAAAGGCGGCAGCATCAAAGAACAACCAATAAAGAATATTCTGATTTTTAGCTACAAATATCCTTTTAAAGATGTCCTGGAAGAGCCGGCAGCGGTGGCGCACGCCTTTAATCCCAGCACTCGGGAGGCAGAGGCAGGCGGATTTCTGAGTTCGAGGCCAGCCTGGTCTACAGAGTGAGTTCCCGGACAGCCAGGGCTACACAGAGAAACCCTGTCTCGAAAAAACAAACAAACAAACAAAATGTCCTGGAAGGATGGCTGAGTTGTTAAGAGGGATGATGCTCTCTCAGAGGACCAGAGTTTGGTTCCAGCACCCATGCTGGGCAACTCACAACTGCCTGTTCCCCCAGCTCCAGGGTTCTGACACCGTCTTCTGATCTCCATGAGCACTACACTGCACATGTGCAGTCCCACATACATGTATGAATAATAATAAAAATAAATAAATAAAAAGGAGGATCTGACTGCTGTGAGGACTCGAGGAGAAGAAGGACTCGAGGTAGATAGGAGGGAGAGCGTAGTCAGAGGCAGAGACATCGGAGAGAGTCCAGAGTGAGCATGACCCTGAGCCAGGCCACGTGAGGAGAGGGGGGAAAGCAAGAGGGGAGAACAAGGAAAGTAAAGAGTAGAGCGGAGAAGGCAGGGTAACCAAAATGGCTGGATTATATAGGAAGGGTAGCTGGGGGGAGAGGGGGGAGCCGGGCCCCTGGGCGTGAGAAGTTTACAGGAGTGGGGTATGCCAGCCATACCTAGTAACAGGTAGGGACTGAGGGATGCTGGGAGAACCTGGTGGCCAGGTCTGCTTTGATATGTTAAATAGGCATCTCAGTTAGCCATTTGTCCCAGGTTTGAGACCTAACAATATATACATAATTACAAATCCTTTTAAATTTTTTGTCAAAGGACCGGGTTCAGTTCCCAGCACTCACATGCTGGTTTATAACCATCTATAACTCCAGTTCCGGGGCATCCCACACCTCCTCCTGAACACTGCAGGAACCAAGGCACACAAGTGGTACACAGACATACATGCAAAGCAACACACTCACATAAACCTTTAAAAATCCATATGATAGTTTGATTAGAGGCAATAAAATTGCAGGCAATTGTTCTTTCTACTGATCCGTAACTCCACCTAAGTTTCCACTTCTAAAGCCTGAAGTTCTTTTAGAAGACGCTTTTTAAAACAGTCTGTCTGCGTGAGTATAGGAGCATGTGCATGTGCAAGTGTGTGAACCTCTGTGTGCATGGAGGTCAGATTTCTCAGAGCCAGATGCCAGGCTTGTTGTATGGGCGTTAGTGACACCAGCTAGCAGATGGGTTCTTTTTCTCTGCTAATTAAGGAATTAAAAGACAGGGAAATGGCCCGGTGTGAAACAAAAACTTATCAGCAAGTTTTACAGACCTCTCAGACTTGAGGGGCCTCCAGAGCTGAAAAGCCCTGATGCTCAGGGGTTTATGAATGGGCTCAGGTATCACCTTTTTGATGTTACTCCTATTCTACTTATGTGCCCTTTTGGTGCAGGGATTTGGTCCCCTGCTTCTGTCTATGAACATCTCCGTTCCAACTTTCTTTCCCTCTGCTTCAGGGCTATCACTGGGATCCAAACTCCCCCTTATGATTGGGTAGCAAACTATCTTTCCAGTCAGAAAATGCTAACTTCTAAATATTCTTGAAAATTCAAAGGGAGGTGTGTGTGTGTGCGTGTGTGTGTGTGTATGTGTTTGTGTGTGTGTGTGTTTGTGTATGAGTGTTATACCTGCATGTACTTAAGTGTACACCACGTGTGCCTGGTTTTCACAGAGGCCTGAAAAAAAGCAACTGAATCTGTGGAGTCGACGTAACAGGTGGTTGTAAACTGCCCGTTGCAGGTACTGGGAACTGAACCTGGGTCCTCTGCAAGAACAGAAAGTACTCTTAACTACTGAGCCTCCTAAAATTATTTTTTAAAGACTATTTAAACCATGCATTTACAGAGAATGTTCATGAAAGCCAAAAATATAACAGTATTATGGGCAAGTGAAAGTCAAAATATTTAACTCAGAATCGCTCATCTATTCCCTAAAGTTTGTTCTTCATCTGGGGCCCAGAATTAATGCTGGAACTGATGCAATCTAAACTGGGTGCCAGCAAATGTTTTCCAAACCCTCTGTCCCAAAGGGCGGTGCCTTAGAAATGACGCTGGTTGAGATTGTCTTGAGAGTTCAGTTCCGTAGCAGGAGCAGCACAGACAAAATGCACTTGGAAACACCATTTTCCTTTCTTGTAAAAGAACACTGAGGCCTAAATACTTTATCACAATACGCAAGAAGGTTTCATTTCCTATTTGCTCTGCTTCCCTGAGAACCACAGCACATACAGGAAGCTCACGCCCCTGGAGTTTATTTATGGCAGAGTGGGGGAAATAAATGAAGCAGTGGACTTTGTCAAGGAAGATTCTAAGAGAACAGACTGTTAAACTACGACAGCCCCGGCCTTCTCTTATCGATAAAAGGCTAATCATGTGATTACATGAGCCGTGACATCATCCCCAGGACTCTAAACAGTTCTTTGAAAGCATTCGACCTATTTTATGGGAAGTCAATCTGGGAAAGTTGAATCACAAGGTTTAAAAATCTAGAACCTTCACCCTCACGCAAAGGTCACCTGGATCCTTCTCACTGTTTTCTTCTGGACAATATCAATGTTCCAGAACTATAAAAAGTCAAAGAACACTTACCATTTCATGAGTGGGAGCCATCGCAAGGCACAATACTGTGTGTGCGTGTGTGTGTGTGTGTGTGTGTGTGTGTGAGAGAGAGAGAGAGAGAGAGAGAGAGAGAGAGAATGTTTCCTAGAGTGAGCTCTCAGCAGTGATGAAGTAGCTCTATATCTTTATAACTGTGTTTATAAGAATCTATGAATGTGATAAAATGGCATATTTGGGTACTTATTCTGTCAGGGTTAATCTCCTGTTTTAAGACTACACATAAAACAGATTTAACTGTAGGAGTAACATGAATAGAGGGTCCTTGTGACTGCTGTAATGTCTTTTCAGCTTTCTGTGATTCTATGTTTATTCAAAATAAAATGCTTTTAAAAGTTTACTTTTTGTACCTTAATATTTCCCTGAACAGTTTGCATTAGGACTGACCAGGGAGATTAAAGAGCAGTGGTTTTTCATACCACGAGGATTTTAGTCACTGCAAGGGAGGCAGCTCGAGACTGAGAGGGTTCTGGCAAAGGCTTCCTCCACAGCCTGGACACTGTAAAATATTATATTAGAATCCAGGCTTGACCTTTCCTCTCTCATGAACAAGTCTGGCCTCATTCCAAGGTTGGCTCCTTGTCATCTTTCAGGGGACATCTTTCACGGGCCACATCCTTATTTATAGAAAGAACCCTTCCGGGTTCTATTCATCAAAGTGGACTCTCTGTGCTGTTGTTTCGAAACACCCGTAGCTTGCTTGTTTGTGGTATAATATAAACTTCACGAGGGTTGGCACGTGTCCACCCCTGCCCACTGCATCAACTGAGAGAACCTCGCCTGTTAGAGGCCAGGCGCTCCAGAAGTTAATTTTGTCTGAAAAAAGTAAATGCACCTTTTGGGAATCAGTCCTCTTTGGGGCAAGGGCGTTGGCGCGGATTCCTTCCTATCACATTGCCTACCCGATGCTCCACGCTATCCTTGGCACCTTCATCATGCCCCTCAACAAGCACCACCCCGCTATAGGAGGAGATTCCTTCCAGTTCGCTAATGCTTGCGATCACGGGAGGCTTTGCACCGCTCCTCAGCCCCGCCCTGTTCTCGCACCTTCTCTTCGGGTCAACCCACTGGAAGCTGGGGTCAACCCACTGGAAGCTGAGGTCAACCCACTGGAAGACTTTGGCCGGGCCTTAAGCATTCCAGCCTTGCTGCCTTTCCCTCTTAGACACTGCCTCGCCAACAACCTCTTCAGGCCACGCCCCTCAGGCTACGCCCTTCTGCCCGTGCTGAGGAAGGGCGGGGAGGGGCGTGTCTTCTCTATTCCTGGGCACCTATTGGGCGGGCCGCCGGCTGGGGGCGGGACTGCACCAGAGCTGGAGCCCCGTCGTTGCTAACGGCTTTCGGTAAAGCTCCGGCTTTGGCGACTGACTAGGTCAAGAGCGACTCCGACTCCAGCAGTATGTCTGACAAACGGCAGTCCGGCCATGTCCAGTCTCAGCGGGTCCCCGAGTCCTTCAGGGGTGAGTCCCTAGTCCCCGGAACAGCTGCCCTGAGCCCTCCCCTGGTCCCGAACCCCACCGCCTGCAGTGAGTAACCCGCGGACGACAGGGTTCCGAACGGCGTGTCTCCACTTGCGCTGTGCGCTTCGCAGAGCCGCCGTCTTCTCCTTCATTCCTGGGTTATCCGGCTGCTAGATGATGATTTGGGGGTGCTGGGGTGCCATAGCAGCCAAGAGGGCGCACCCGCGGCAGGGGCGTGTGTCCATTGCTCCGCACCCTGGCAGGCAAGAACTGGCTTATCCTTCGGGTCCTAGATGCCAGGTGCCTATCTCCAATGCTTCCCTTATCTCGCGTGCTAGATGCCAGGTGCCTATCTCCAATCCTTCCCTTATCTCGCGTGGTGTAAGCGGACCAGGGCAGTCCCTGACTGTCAGGAGTGGGAGAGGCGGCTCTTCTGCAACTTCAGCCTTGCTCCGGTCTTTCTTGTTTCTTTTCTGTCCCAATGCCTAGAAAGGGAAGCTGTCCCAACAAGCAGCCTTCATCTACCCCCACGAGATCCCCACTCCTCTGAACCAGGGAAGAACTCCCACACTCTTCCCGCCGTACCCAGCTTCAGGAACTAATCAGTTTCGTAGTAAAGGGCTAGTAGTAAAGGGCATTACACAGTAGGCGGTATAGGCAGAAGAAAGGAGGTCTCCCTGACTTTCCTTCCAGTTCCATTGTCTGTCCCATTCTGTGTCCACTTTTGTCTTAGAGATCTCTCCTTCCAGGAAAATAGCCCCGTGCTCACCACTCTCCTTGAGCCTTCCTTGAAGGGAAGAACTGTTAACCGGCCCCCATCCTATCCTCCGTGAAGAAATTAAAGCCCTTGAGCGAACTGCCTCCTTGAGCCTTCAAATTGTGTAACTCCTTGGGGTCGGGAGATGCCCAGTAAGAGAAAATAAACCTCGCAGGAGTCCTGCTATCCTCTTGGGAGCTTTCCTAATCTAAAGGAATTGTTTCTAAAGATGGAATTTCAGGGAAGATGGCCCAGTGGAAGAGATTTAAGGAGGCTGAGTGGGCTTTTCCATCATCCTGCAGAGAACGTGGTCATCCATTAGGATTATTTGCAAAGCCACCCTGTCATCTTATCTAAATCCCATCCCCTTGCCCAGGAGCATCCACCTTTAACTCTTTCTCAGGCATATCGTGAGGATTTCAGACAGACGGCTCCAGAGTGTAGTAGTAGGGAACCTAGTGGGTTGCATCCTCAGTATCATGGGTAAAAGCCCGTGTGTGTGGATCTTCCTCTATACTTTAACCCTTCCCCCAGTTGGGAGCATACTAAAATTAAGAGAGTAACAGTAAAACTGACCTAAGTATTTTATAAAGTTATCTTACTGAGCCCTCACAACTGATACTTAGTGACTTACTCACAGGCTTAAAATTCAAATTTAATTAATTCTAAAACGTGAACAGGAGGAAAGTGTCTAGTATACCTCCAGTAGTGGTCTGTGCCTAGATGAAACTTTGGGTGTGTTGGTGGTCTTCTTCACCTGTACCCAGACCACCGCAGTGGGAAATGGACTGGGAGCCCTGCCCTGGGAATAAACCCAATCTCTGTTCTTAAAGATCATTATATTTTCTTGGTCACAGACCTGTCTGAGTTTTGGTTCTAAATTCCTTTTCTTGGCTCTACACTTAGCTATTTTAAACAGAAATCTTCTGGAATTAGTTCAAATGGATGAGCTTTTTCTCATGTATACAACTGAAATTTTGCTTGGTTTTGTCACTTTTTATTTTAAAAGCTTTGCATTGTTGTGTTGTGTGTGTGTGTCCATCTTGTGGAGGTCAGAAGACACCTTGCGAGCTCTCTCCTTCCAACATGTGTGATCCAGGGATCAAATTCAGGCCATCTGTGCTGACAGCAGCACTTTTGTGGGCATCTTATCTGCCCACCTTTTAGTATTTGTTTTCTTAATGGTAAGCCTCAGAGATTTAGCACTGGGAAGAAATCTATTACTATAACATATTAAACCGAATTTCTCAAATGTGCATCATTTGCCAAACCTAGCTAAATGATTTACAGACATCTAATTGCAATCCCTGGACAAGGACATGTCTTGATTCCCTGTCTTTCAGTAAAGAAACTGAGTCAGAGTGATAAAATTGCAGACAGCCTAAAACATTCAGAACCAGGTTTCCAACCCAGGCACTGACTTGCCAAGTGATTTTCCCAATCCTGCAGCTATCCATAAAGGAGATTCCAAAACAGAAGGTCTGGTCCAGCTTCAGGACTTTACTGAGGGTAAGAGGCAGTAAACCAAGGAAGTCTAGAGGATCAGTGGGAATCAAGACCTCCCAGAGAAGGCCACTCCAGAAGTCTGCTTCTGATAGAAGCGTGGAATTATAAGCCCCAACTCTGTCTCTTTGTGTCTTTGTGGAGAAATGGTCCTCCATAGATAAATATGACCAGAGGTAGGACTAACCAAGGAAGTTAAGCTAGAGCCTGTGCATTCAGTTTGCAGTGGAACAGCGGTGCAGGGGGATTGCAAAGAAAAGTGTTGTTGTAAAGAAGAGCCTTGTCAACAAGATAGATCCCTTGGGAGGATCCCTTGGAAATAAGCAGAACCTTGGGACTGATATGTTTATTTCAGTTGTTACAGTTGATCAGATTGGGGAGGACTTTGTAACTTCTTCAATAATTGACTGAATTAAACCACCAGTGGTAATAAATGAACTCAAATTGAAGACTAAGACTGCAGAAGCTATTGTTTGTACAGTTTGTGATAAAATAGACTTCAGTGTCACTGGCTAGTTTTACACTGTAAAAGATAAAGGGACTGACTATCTAGTCTGCTTTTTAAAATGTAAAATGTTGATAAAGTGACACAGAGGTGTCTAATGAGTTTTGAAAGAGAGCACAGAAAGGCAATCTCCTGTGAACTGTTATGACCACATAGCAGTATCTGCCTAGCATCCTGTACATACTTCTGATGTGACTTTTATTTGTGTGATGTTATAATTGTCAGTTGGACTCGTCTGCTACTTTTCCTTTTTAGCCTCATTGTAAGAACTCAGGATGAGCCAGGCAGTGGTGGCACACACCTTTAATCCCAGTCTTTGGGAGGCAGAGGCAAGTGGATCTCTGAGTTCGAGGCCAGCCTGGTCTACAGAGTAAGTTCCAGGACAGCCAGGGCTACACAGAGAAGCCATGTCTCAAACAAAAAGCAACTCAGTATGAGGCACATAGCAGATGAATAAATGTTTGCTGAAAGAAAAGAGAACGGAGAGTAAATCATAACAGTGTTAACTGTTGATAGTTTTATTTATTCTAGGATGTGGCAATCATTTCCCTTGTGTATTCTTAAGGCTAGGAAGTCTACTCACCCTTACTATAGGCAGTCTACTTATTCAGGTGTGTATTAACAATAAAGGAACTATAATTGACAAGGAAATATATTGTACCTTATAAAAACAGAAGTTAGAGGATCAAGAGCTAAAAGTGTGCCTCTGTTCTTTATAACACACTTGCTCCTCCTTTCTCTCTGTCTCTGTCCATGCTGGGACTACGAAAGAAACGTGAACCTCATGCTTGTGTTTGATATTTGAATAAATGGAGCCTTGGAGATATGACCAAGAAAGCACCTTCAATTATGAGACAATAAAAAGGATGCCCAACTTGTTGTCCACTGAAGTGAGCACTGAGGGAAGGTAGTGTGGTCCAGGGAGGTGCGTGGCATTCGAATGGAAAGCCTGGGTTGTGGGCTCAGTACCATCGTTGACTACCTGGGTCACCGAGGCAAGTTCCTCCCTTCCAGAGAGTCAGTTCCTCACCGTACAGTTAGGCATGCCCTTACTGCCCTATCCCCCAGGATTTTACGTATCGAATAAGAATCTAAGAGGGCCTTGTGCTCACAGATAAGCACCAGGGAACCAGGTTAAACACATTCAAAGAGAGGAATGTTCAACCGTTTTCTGCCCAGAAGGCTGAGAGCTGAGGTAGGTCCAAGCTTGATGATTTTTGTGGTCAAGGCCACACCAGATCCTCCCACAGACCCTCATCATGAGCTTGGTTTTTTCAATCTACTGACCCCATCTTTATGGAAGATGTCACATGTAGTTCACAGAGAGTTTCCATGTAGCCATGTCTTAAGCTTTATGGGGCACACGGATTGAGTTCATTAGCATCAGGAAATTTTTCACTGAATTGTGCTGTAGTCAAATAGGCCTAAAATAAACTACTTGGGATCAGACTCTCAAAGTTTGAGCCAACACTGACTACTGAGTGGTGTTAACCAAACTGTCTTCTTAGCTCTCACAGATCAACACTCTGCTGGCTGTGGCGGTCTCAGAGACCCCCACAGATATATGTGAATTTTCTTTTGAAATTTTAAGGATAATTATGATATTACTTCATAGAGAAAACAAAGAGTACAAAGATTAATGATGGCTAGACTTGCAGGAATATACTCACTTCCCATTCAGTTTATATTTAGGAGAAAGTGGGAAAGACATGAGTGACAGATGCCTGACAAAGTTGAGAACTCTTTGCTACCCCACATGTGATCTGTTCTTCCCCCTGAGATGGAATCCCCAAACAGATTGTTAGTCTTGATATTTTCTCCATAGTATGCAGGTCCCAGAAGGCAATTCACCCAACAAAACCACTTCTTCCTTATGTGGTGGTGTGAATAGGCTCCATGTTTGAATGCTTGGCCCATAGGGAAGGCTCTATTAGGAACTGTGACCTTGTTGGGATAGGTGTGTCCTTGTTGAAGGAATCTGTCAGTGGGTTGGGGGTGGGATTTGAGGTCTCAGAAGCTCAGGACAGTCTCCTTCTGCTTCCTTTGGATCAGGATGTAGAACTCTCAGCTCCTTCTCTGGCACCATGTCTACCTGCATGCCATCTACCAGGACGATAATAGACTAAACTTCTGAACTGTAATCTTGCCCCAATTAAATGTTTTCCTTCATAGGAGTTGCTGTGGTCATGGTGTCTCTTCACAGCAATAGTACCCTAACTAAGACACCTCAGGGGCTATTTATTAATTACCTTATAGTTGTATTGGTAATAGTGGTTACTGCTTGACTACCCTTAAATGTCAAGCATTTTATGGATTTTCTCACTTGATGTTCATTATACCGTGAACTAAGCACTCTTCTTTCTTCCATTTACTGATAAGAAAATGGAGTGGTACAGTTGGTGTTTGGCACCAAATTGTCATGCTCTTACATATATCTTAGCAGTTCATCAGAGGGAAGAATTAGGACTCTAGTGAAAAAAGTGTCCTCTGCCAGAGCAGGCAGTGCTCTGACTGCTGAGCTCTCTCTCCAGCCTCTGTTAATAGGTTTTACATTAAAAAAATCCTCTCAGTCCAGTGTTTACATTTTTATATGATCTTTTTTAGGGGTCAATGTCTTGCTACACATGAAAATCAGATTTCAGGGTACATAAGTAAGTTTTATTGGAATACAGCCACGTTCCTTGCACGTACCTGTGTGCAGCCCATGGCTGTTGTGTGCTGCCATGGTAGACTTGAGTATTTGCTCAGGCTCTGTGGTCTGCAAAACCTGTTTTCTCTTTGCCTCTTTCAAGAAAAAAACCTTGCTAAATTCCAACAGTCTGGTGTGGGATAATGGGGAAGAGGAAGAGGAAGAAGAGGAAGAGGAAACAGTTGTATCTGGAATATAAATACATTTAAGAAGTAAAAATTTGCCAAGACTTTTCACCAGCCACTTCCCCCTTAAAAAGCACCCTTAGACCCAGATAGCAGGCATTTTTTAAGATAAAATTCCCAACTATCCTGTCTGTCTTTACCCAGACAATACTATTTTTGGCAGTTTACAACATAAAGTGTTTCATCCACATTCTGTATAAGGAAAGGGAAGGGTTGCTTCTTAAATACTGCAACATGGATGGGTTAACCCATCCCTTTCACTTTGTGCAGTGGGGCATGCATATGACTCTGAGTCCTAATTTTAGATATAAGGCATGTTTCTTGGCTTTCTCAGCAGAGGAAATCCAATACATTTTGAGCTTTGGAGTAATTAAATCTCAATGGTAAATGGAATTCTTTACTCCCAAGGACGTTTTGTCATGCTAGCTCCAGTTCATCTTAAAATAAGCCAGCTGACACAGGATGGAGAGCAGCATACACTGCTCTTAACATTGGTCTAGGAGCTTACAAGGGAGGTACTTCTGCTTTCCCTGTAGCCAGATGACGAAAGTCACTGTACAGCTTGTACTTCTACATTCTATGATTTGGTTTGCTTTTTTATTAATTTTCTTGAGGTGAGGTCAATTTCAATAATAATAAATTTAAATGGGTAGATAAGTGTGCATTTTAGGATTTTAGGTCCCTTTGAAATCATCATCATCATCATTAGTTTTCCAAGGCAAGGTTTCACTATCATAGCCCTGGCTGTCCTGGAACTCACTCTGTAGACCAGGCTAGCCTCAAACTCAGAAATCTGCCTGCCTCTGCCTCCCAAGTGCTGGGATTAAAGTGCACCACCCTGCCCAGTTTATTTTTATTTGCATCAGTCTTTTACCTACAGGTATGTCTGTGCATACATTGTCTGTAGAGGCCAGAGAAGGGCATTGGGTCCTCTGGAATTGGAGTTACAGAGGATTGTGAGCTGCCATGTAGGGTTGTGAGCTGCTGGGAATCAAACTGTTCTTCCAGAAGGTCCTGAGTTCAATTCCCAGCAACCTCATAGTGGCTCACAACCATCTGCGATGGGATCTGATGCCCTCTTCTGGTGTGTGTGAAGACAGCTACAGGGTATCACATACATAAAATAAATAAATGCTTTAAAAAAAAGAAAAAGGAAGGAAGGAAGGACAGAAGAAAATAAGGATAGCAGCGCCATTTCCCTGGTGTGGGATTGCTTCAGTATTTCTAGCCAACCCTTTGCTATGGGCAAGGCTGCATCACGTCAGACCACCCACTTAACTCACTCTTTTTCGCTTTCAATGCCATGAACTTATCTGGGCTTTGAAGAATCTTGGTGTAATGATGGAACCTAGGCCCAGAAAAGATCTTGGTCAAGCTTCCTGACCTGTCTACATGGGGACATCTTTGAAAATGTACTTTCTACAGATCTTTGAATGTTAAGTGGTAAATTAACTCATTTTTAAGAGGAATTTTTTTTTTTTTCAAAAAAGAGCAAGTACTATTTTCCCGTTTTTCATCATGGAAATTTAGGTGGAATATTCTTTTCACTGAGTACAGTAGAAGGTCTCAGGAGCCTTTCATCTGTGGTCACTGAGCGCTATCTCCATTCCAGAAGACCAATCTACTGCTCATTGTCCCGTACAGTGAAGAACCTAAGTTCCCATCAGCTCTTGTGGTGGTGTTGTTTTGTTTTTGTTTTTGTTTTGAGGGGATGTTTAGGTTTTGTTTTTGCAGAACACCGTGCTGTGCATTAGGAGTATCAAAGTGAGCAAGAGGAGCTGTGTTTGTTTGTTTGTTTGTTTGTTTTGTTTTGTTGGTTTTCGAGATAGGGTTTCTCTGTGTAGCCCTGGCTGTCCTTGAACACACTCTGTAGACCAGGCTGGCCTCGAACTCAGAAATCCACCTGCCTCTGCCTCCCAAGTGCTGGGATTAAAGGCGTGGGCCACCACTGCCGGCTAGGAGCTGTATTTGTAATTTATGGAAAAGCACTTTCCTAGCATGTTCAAGTCCCTGGCCTGGCTTCCCAGCATCATAAAGAAAAAAAAATGACTAAGAAGCATCCCTGTTTTGGGGGTTTTGTGGTGTGCTGTGATCAGGAGCCCAGCGATTTGCCTGCAGTGGGAGGGACTTACCTCGATGTTTTTGAGAGCGCCAAATGTTTACCAGATAAACATTTGTGGCCTGTCTGTTCGTCTTTGGAATCCAATTCACATAAAATTTAGACCTATGTGGCTAAGAACCATGTGCTTTTCTACTAAAAATAGGATGTCCACCTGGGGTGAAGGGCTTCCTCAGTCAGGATATAAGATTTCATTCTCAAAACTGCCTGCCCGCCCTGTTTCCTGGTCGGATATTATGTTAAGAAAGTACTGCAGGCGTGAACGCTTCTTCAGTGACGACCTTTTACACTTAATGGTGAGGGGTCAAAGAGACTTAGGGCACAGTCTTTAGGGCAAGGGTTTTGTCCTTTCTGGCATGACCTGGTGAAAGTCATGTTGTTTCTGTTACTTCCTGCATAAAATGGATTCATTAAAATTCCTTAGCCTAGTCAGGCATGGTGGGTGTTCCTCTAATCCCAGCACACAGAAAGCTGAAGCAGGGGCAACGTGAGTTCCAGGCTAGCCTGGGCTACATAGCAAGAATCGATTTAAAAACAAACAAACAAACAAAACCTCACTGGATGGTTCTAAAAATTAGTAATACACATTTAAAAAGTATTTTAAAAACACAATGCCTGCCTTGTAGGAGACCTCTCATATTGTCCCAAGGGAAGGCACATTGCTTCTGTTCCCTCATTTATAAAGTGCAATTAAAACCACTTTACTGCCATTCGTGTAATACTTGCTAGAACTTCCCCACAAGCAGTGCATCGAGGCGGCCCTGCCTCAAGTGCTCTGCCAGCGACTGTGTCTGTGCCCTAAGAATTTCGACTTAGAAGTGCCAAGATAAACTTTGATCTCCTTAAGTGTATGTGAGAAGTCCCCTGACGCCATGACACAGATCAAAACATTACAATCATAACCAGACTCCTGGCTGTATTTCTCTGTCCCTCTTGTGTTTCAGAGTGCTCACTCTAGCTGCCAACGCCTTTCTCCACCTTCCCACCCCCCACACCCCGTGGTCCCAAGTCAGAACCTTCTGCTTTCCCCTTTTCTCCTAAGCAGTAACTCACCACCCCAGCCACACCTCTTCCCTCCTGTCCCTTCTAAAACTACAGCAGCATCTGAAGTGATGGCAAAAGCCTGGGGTCAGCCGGCCTCTCTCAGTCCCCATCTGCTCCACGGAAACAAGGAAGATGCTGCATGCAGAAAATAGAAGTCTGCACGAGAGGCCGGGGTGGATTCCCAGGCTTGAGAGTAAAAGGCCTAATAGTAACCGTGCAGTCCAGAGAAGAAATTGAGGGGGTGCCCGGCTGTTTCGAAAGGAGATTTAGACTGTGGATGGAGGATTAAGGTTGGATCAGCCAGAACTGTATCACACTAAGGAAAGTGAAAAGGAAAAACAAACAAAATAACAGGAAAAATCATACTAGAAAGGAATGCTAGTTTGTCCTTTATCACGTAGCTTAGCTTTGACTGGCATATCCATGGTTATTAATCTAACCAAATTCATGATGCAGTTTATAAATTCGTGTTGGAAGAAGAGATAAGGAAGAACAAATCCTCTCCTATGGTGGAAAGTCATGTGATCCTGCTCAAAAGTGAAAAGGCAGGGAGATCCCAGGTTGAGGAGGGGAGGTTGGTTAGACCGGCGGGAACCGCCACCACGCACAACCAAAAGATCAGTTTGTTTTTGAGGAAGCAGGTATGGGGAGAAGTGAACAGAGCAGACACTGCACCTTTTTGTGTTAATTTCTAGAACTGCTTGATTCTACACATGGGCAGGCATGTCATAGCACACATGCCACGGTGCCAGTGTGACAGCACACGGGTGGAGCTCAGAGGACAAGCTGCAGGAATCGGTTCTCTTCTTCTACCATGTGGGTTCCGGGGTTCAAACTCAAGTTTCTCCATTTTGGCAGCAAGCACTTTTACCTGCTGAGCCATCTCGCTGGCCCCCGAGTTTGCCTTTTTAAACTTTGGTAGTGTAACAATTTTGATTTTTTTCTTTTTGTCAAAAACAGGAAAAGCCCAAGTTCATGACTACAGAGGTTAATAAAGAACAATAGCTAGAAGGGGAAAATATACGACTAATTTTACTTATTTGAATTTTAAGATATAGTGTAAACCAGGAAAGAAACTGGAAGAATGTGTCAAAATATTTACTGTCTCTGGGTTTAAAGTAACGTCCCTCTCCGTTTTGTACCTTGCTGTACTATTTGTAGCAGGCATGTACATATTAAATCTGTAACCAGACAAAAGCACTCTTCATATGCAGAAGAGGGAGGAAGCCCAAGGACCGTGATATCCATCACTGCATTGTTCTTGATATTGCAAGAAGCCAGAAACAGCCCACTCACTAATCAGGAAATGGGTGATGGTTCATAAGCCCAGAGCAACCCTGTGCACAAGTAATTTGTATAAAGACAGTGTAATGGGATTATGTGCCTGGATCATGGTTGTCATCTGGAGTCATGCTGTGCCCTCAGCTAGAATACCCATTTTCTTTCTGTCTCTGCCTTTTTGTTGGCATTTCCCTTTCTGTTAGGAAGCTGACAACGCTGTCAACTCTCCATCCCTCTGACACTCACCTCCTTCCTTTCTGTTTACCTCCTGGTGTCCTGACTGTCTTGTTCCTCGCTTGATCTGGTTAGAAGCTGAATAGTCTCCAGTTTTGTTATCTCACATCATGAGGCAAAATGAGCAAGCTGTATCTGAGAAGCATTTGCTGGCTAATGTAATAGGTGACGTGAGATAAAACCAGGTACAGTGTTTCAGGGCTGTGGGAGTCAGAGATTCGGAACTCAGGTAAAGCCAGCGGACCCCCAAGCATAGCATGTCCAGTGAGCGACCAGAAAGTGATGGCGTGCTGTAACTGGCTGTGTAACTGGCTGTGTGGTTTTGTTTTAACAGATAATCCCAAGGCAGAGCTGGGGCCTTGTGGGTGGATACTGGTGGCTGCCTCGTTCTTCTTCGTTGTTATAACCTTCCCAATATCAATATGGATTTGCATAAAGGTAAAGAGCATTTCTTTCCCTTCTGAAGCAGGGTCCGCGGGCACCTCCATAAGCCACATGATCTATGGGGCAGGTACATGGATAGGAAACTGGCCCATGCTTTTTCTTACATCTCTCGTTTGGATGGATTCTGCTGGCGAGTTATAGCAGAACCTTAGCACTCAGCCCCCTTCTGCTGAGTCTTTCCTCACAGGTGAAGTGAGAATGCCATGCAACAGTTTTGTGTCCGGCTGTGAGATGATCCCATGAGGATACAGGATGGCGGAGGCTCCCTCCAGGCACCACCTTTGCTTTGTTTCCTCACTTGTAAAATTGGAGACAATGTCAGTCCCTCCTTAGGATGATGGCGAGACTGAGTGAGCAGCCCTTGTCCACACACACACTGCGGAGCCTGGCGCAGAGCAAATGCTTCCAGCTCAGTTGTCTTTCCCACAGTTACTAACACTTAGCCAAATATCTGACATGTGCATATTGCTAAACTAACGAATTGCTGCCTCCATTTTCTGATAAATTTTATTGTAACTAATGGAATCAGAAGAAGCACTCTAAGTTTTTCTGAGCAAACAAGACCTGAATAGTCGTCAGGATGCTAACAGCCAAGGGATGGGCCTGGAGATGGGTTTCTCTGTGCTCTGCCCTCCAGTGTTATGAAATCAGTATATTTGTCCTGTGTTTTGGGTCAGGGGCTCCTAGATAGAGCAAGCTGGTCTTGAACTCACTTTGTAGTTCAGGTTGGCTCAGACTCACCATCCTCCTGCTTCTGGGATTAGAGGCGTGTGTCGCCACTCCCAGGGGGTCTGTTGCCTTGTTATAGTGAGTGAAGATCTGTGTGTATATAAGAAATAAGCCTTGTGCTTGGAAACAGTAAACACCAGATACACTGTTTATAGATACTGTCAGGAAATAGAGCAAACAACAGGAGGCATTGAGCCTGGTCAGAGCAGAAACATGCTTATTTAGGAAGCTATGCATGTAACTTGTATTCATTGTGACAAATTTTCACTCACATTTTTTATTCCAGATCGTAAAAGAGTATGAAAGAGTCATCATCTTTAGACTGGGTCGCATTTTGCAAGGAGGTGCCAAAGGACCTGGTGAGTACTAGATTGCAGTCTGGAAACCAAAGCACTGTGGTTTTGTACTTTTTAAGCCCTCGAGAGGCTTGAGGAGTCAGGCAAGGCCCTGGACAGTCCATGCCCACATCCCTCAGACAGCCCAGCCTCAAGAAGCCTCTTGCCAGGCAGTGGTGGCGCACGCCTTTAATCCCAGCACTTGGGAGGCAGAGGCAGGTGGATTTCTGAGTTCAAGGCCAGCCTGGTCTACAGAGTGAGGGCTACACAGAGAAACCCTGTCTCGAAAAACCAAAAATAAAAAAATAAAATAAAAATTAAAAAATAAACCTATTTGTCAATATGAATGTCTATGTGTGGATGTGTGCCCATGAGTGCTGGTGCCCACAGAAGCCAGAGGTATGGGATGCCCCTGTGACTGGAGTTACAGAATTTGGAAGCCACTTACGTAGGTGCTGAGAATTGAATTCTAGTCCTCTGGAAGAGCATCAGGTGTTCTTAATGTCTGAGCCTTTTCTCTAGTCTATGAGACTGAGCTGTCTTACTGACATGAGTTCCCCAGTGGGGCCTCTGCTTGGAGCACAAGCTGTATATCAAGGGCAGTGGCTCTGGCCAGTCCGGTGCTGTCCACTCTTCCACTGTTATCTGTGTAGAGTGATTAGGTTATTTGTGGCCTTGGCCAACAACCCCCATAGTCTTAGGAGGCTGAGCAGGAGGACCCTAACCAAGGAAAGGACTGCAGTCGGTCAGATGCTGGGCCTACAGGAACGTGCCACCATGCCCAGTGAGGCTCTGGGAATTCAAGGGAGGGCAGAACACAGTCCCCTTATCAAAGGCCTTGCTGTCCAACAATTGGACAGCAACAAAGAAACAGATAGCTGTGCCTGGCATTTACTGTTAGACGCCAGTAGCCACAGAACCCTGAAAGAGAAGCACAAGAGACCCAGAGAAAAGCAACTGACCTGAAGTAGAAGCTGAGACAAAGCTCTATTCACCACTGTTGTTTTGGTTGGTTTTAAGTGCCTGTTTTTATTATTTTAAGATTATATGTCTCTGTGTTGATGTGTGTGGATGTGTGTACATGAGTACAGAAGCCTTCAGAATCCAGAAGACAGTCCTTGGAGCTGGAGGGGGTCATGAGCTGTCTGCATGGGTGCTGGGAACTGAATGTGGGTCATTTACAAAAGCAGGAAGCACTCAACCACTGAGCCATCTAAGCCCCTCTGCTTCTCAGCCCCTCCCCCCATTGTTATTTTCCTTTTGAGACAGCATCTCACAGGCTGACCTGAATTTCACTGTGTACTCTAAGCTAGCCTCAAACCTCAGCAATGCTCCTGCCTCAGCCTTCCAAGTACTGTAAATACCTATATGTACAGTTGAGGCTGGCCTGCCTGCATTCTGAGGCATGGAGAAGTGCCGGTCACACAGGTATTCCTGACAGAAGCAAAGACACCTCCAGAGCAGTGTAAGGAAGAGAATTCAGTGAGTGGAGGTGCTATTGGAACTGTGTCCGGTCAGAATGCAGGACCCCGGGACAGAGAGAGTGACTGCAGGCAAGGCTCATGGCTCAGGACAATAGGTCATAGGGGAAAACTCCAGTAAGTTCTTAGAGGCGAAGGGCGAGCGAGCGAGTAAGCGAGCGAGCAAGCTTTCTTACAAAAGCTGTCTCAGCTATTCTGAAGAACTGATCAAGAGCGAGCTGAGTCTAATCGCTCTGTCTGATCCTGTGTGTTACAGGTTTGTTTTTTATCCTGCCGTGCACTGACAGCTTCATCAAGGTGGACATGAGGACCATTTCCTTCGATATTCCTCCACAGGAGGTGAGCAGTTCTCACTATTGGCTACCTGACACAGGGAGGCCAGAGCTTGCCACCCTGACTGCCTTCTCTTTGCCCAGCTCTGTGACTAGAGCATGTCTCTAAATTCTGTGTCTGTGTCCTCCACTGTAAAATGGAGGTTGTAATGGTAAGGCCCGGGGTGTCGTGAAGAGTGAGTGAGAGATCGAGTGAGCGTGCTTCATGCATGCAGCACACGGAAGGGAAGCCCCGTGTGAGAGCTTGTCACGGTCGGTCGTTAGAGACACAGACACGCTGTGATGCCCAAGGACGTGGACTTGGCATTACTGTTGTCATCATCATTCTGACCACAGCTCTCTTGCATGGGTTCCAGACAGAAAAGAAAAAAATTCTAGTTTAACACCCTTTCCCAGGGCCTTCATTTTTATTTGAGATAAATTGGTTAGAAGCAAAAGAATTAGAAAGTGCTCATTTGGCATTTTAGGAACCTCTGTGATCATTTCGAGCCCTTTTTGACTTCTTCACAAACAGCTCCTAGTTGACTTGACAGTCAGTTCTAGAAGGATGCCATCACACTGAGGCAAATCCTCGGATCCCAGCTCTTGGGATGCCCTGTCTGGTGCTTTCCCCGAGCTGAGGGCTGACTGCACCGGACACCCAGTCTGCTATGGGCATCTGGTACCCAGATTTTAGGAGGCACAAGAACCATCGCAGACAGGAAGCCGGCAGGCTGCTGAGGGGCTGGCTGTGGGAGATCAGGAAGAGCAGTGTTCTCAGCATGGTGTGGGAGCCCCGCTTTCTCTTATCTTAAGTCACAAGATCCAGAAGCCAGATTGGGCACTCCCTTACTGGTACTGATCCAAGCAACCAGTAAGGTCAGACTTTTCAGTTCACATGAACTCAGTGAAGGGGAATTAATTCCTACCCACACTTTACAAGAAGCCTGAGAGCATCCAGGATCCTCCAAATGCTTCCTTGATATTCAGGAAGATGAGCTCTCTGGAGCTCCTTTGAGGGGCTGGGAATTGTGGCGTTTTCTTGTGTAAATACTGTGGGCATCCAGCATGCACGGTGAGCTTTTGCCTTCTTCGCTGCTGTCTTTCCCTGCAAGCTCCCAACCTGGAGTGATTGGACTTGGCAGGCAGCTCTTTCCCAGCCCCTGGGATCTTACTGCAGAGGGAGGTTAAACACTGTGCCCACAATAACCAGTGCTCAGAGAAGCTGCAGTGTTGAGCAGTGGCAGCTGTGGCAGCCACAGTGGCAGGAATCTGTGAGGAGCAATCATTTGCCAACTGCATTATGAGAAGTTGTCTCCCAAGCCGACATTTGTTAACAGATTCCTGTTCTCTTGAGTCAGAGGTGTTTAGATTGTGAAACAAAGGAAAGTGATGCTCTGGTGCCTGCCAGAACTAAGGCCTCAGAGGCATAGCTGTTACTGTTACTTCTCATTGACACAGCTGAGACTCTTTCAAAAGACTTCCTGCAGGACTTCTCCTCCCTTGATTGGCAGAACTATGGTTAGGAGGCAGTGCTGCCAGCCTCTTACAGATGAAGGGTTAGCAAGTCACATGGCTTACAGCCTGCTACACCCCAGCCAGCTCACATTCAGAACTCCACGCCGGCATGGTTCATCACTCATGTCCTAGGGCTTCCTTGCAGTTCTGTCTCTCACCTCGTGATCCTCCGTGTGTCTGTCACACTGCCAGTGCTAGAGAGATAGCAGAGCCACTCCTAAGAAACTCACCATGTAAGGAGTGCATCCATCCGTGCACCCTCTCAGTGTATCACGGCACAGAGGCACAGTGGCTGTGCACAGGGTGAGATCAAGAGTCAGGAAGTCCATGGAGAAGACATTTGAATGGTAGGAAGAAGTGAGCCAGAACAATGTTAGCTTTGGAGTGGCATCTCAGATTTTGTTGAGGTGTTAAATGAATCGGTGGGCTTGGTTAAATAGGAGAGCGTTATTAAATCTCTAAAGGGGTATGAATAACCTTCTGATGCCTCACTAAAGAAGAAGCTGTCGTTTATGGGTTCATGGAATGGTGATGACGAAGCTCCAGCAGGTGTATGATTGCCTTCCTCCTCCTGTAGGTCCTCACTAAGGACTCAGTGACGATCAGCGTGGATGGTGTGGTCTATTACCGTGTTCAGAATGCAACCCTGGCTGTGGCAAATATCACCAACGCAGACTCGGCAACCCGTCTTTTGGCACAAACCACCCTCAGGAATGCGCTGGGCACCAAGAACCTATCTCAAATCCTCTCTGATAGAGAAGAGATCGCACACCACATGCAGGTGAGGCATGAGAGGAGCTGGTGCACAGCATGCAGGTGAGGGATGACCACTGCTGGTTAGCCAGCCAGAGCCAGAGAACTGAAGCTGAGCCCATGACCCTTCACCCAGATGGAGATGGTCGCCTTTTTTCCTTTTCAGATTTTCCAGACTTTACAGAAATATTTTCAGACAGACACCTGTGGGGTCATGGCACACAGGTGCATGCTGTTTTTAAATTCCTTCCAGTGTCCCCCCCTTCCCCCAGAATCCATATTATCCTGCTCCTAGATCGAAATGGCTTGGGGTTATTCTGCAAAACAGTATAAGCACTGCTAAAGCTCTGGCCTACAGACAAATCCCATGAGTCCCCTGTAAACCTTGCTTTCCAGTCTCGCCTGTGACGTAGATGCAAACTCGGGTTCACAGAGGTCTCATGGTCAAGCATGCGGCTTGCTTAGTTTTGAATAGGTGATCACTCTACACCAGAGTGCCCTGTCACTTGCTCTGCAGCCCAGGTGGGCCTTACATTTCTACCTGAGCATTACTACCACCACCCCATCTGCTAAAAAATACATAATGTGTGTGTGGTGCTGTCCCAGCCCCCTGAGATAGAGTACCGTTCATCCCTACCCTTGTAAAGGGGAAACGTGAGACCGGATTACATG
Organism: Rhynchomys soricoides; assembly: GCA_019843965.1. Classification (NCBI taxonomy): domain Eukaryota; kingdom Metazoa; phylum Chordata; class Mammalia; order Rodentia; family Muridae; genus Rhynchomys; species Rhynchomys soricoides. The sequence goes on from JADRCH010000283.1 coordinate 1,233,103, forward strand.
CATCCTGTTAACTCAGGTAGGCAGACTACTGTGAGCTTAACCCATATGTGTACTAATGGTTCCCTGGACCACAGCCTCGGCTGCTTGCTTGTGTATTACCCATGCTGCTCCTGAACAGGGCAGAATATGTGGAATAGCTGCAGTAGAGACTACAAATAAACAGCTCCTTTATGGCCCCTTACAAGTTTGCCAATCTGCATTAGCACATTAGTCACAGAATCAGATTTGTTTCCTTGCTCGATCTCCAGCCCCTGCTTAGGCATTCCTCTGACAATGATTCTCTGACACTTACCAAACTTTATCCACCTTAGTCACACCACATCCTGGTGAATGTGCCCACTCTTGGCATCTGGACAGGCATCGGTACCTCACTTGCCATCCCTTCTCTTCTCAGAGTACACTCGATGATGCCACTGATGACTGGGGAATAAAGGTCGAGCGTGTGGAGATCAAGGACGTGAAGCTACCAGTACAGCTCCAGAGAGCCATGGCTGCCGAGGCAGAAGCCGCCCGGGAGGCCAGAGCCAAGGTAATGTTTTCTGTTTGCTTAGGTTCTGTTGTTATTTTGTTTTAGTTTGGTTTTCTTAAATTCCACACTCTCCCTGAAAGAGTAAAATAGCCATGAATGTTTAGTAAGCCCTGCTCATCACCTCAAATTCTATTTCCTTAGAGGTCACCATTTCAAACAGCTGTGTGTGCGTGTGCGTGTGCATGGGGGGGGGGGTGTTTTGTATGAATGTGCATTTTTGAGACAAGGCCTTTCTGAACCATCTGGTGAGACTGTCTGGCCAGCAAGGCCCTAGGAGCCACGCGCCTCCCTCCTCCACACTGAGGTTACAGATGTGTGCTACCACACTTTGCTTTTGCATGAGTGCTGGCGAATCCAAAGTCTGGTCCTCAAGAGGTCCAGAAAACACCTTATCCGGTGGGCCACCTTCCTGGTCCTGTACTTGCACCTTATTTGACTAGGTTGCTGCATTATTGGCACAGGGAACTGCACTGCACACACCTCGGCCTTTCCACTTGGATTTCCTGGGAACATTGGTCCATTAGAGCTGTATCGTTGTCTCAAGACCGTGAGCCGCAGGCTTTATTTCCCTGACTCATTATTAAAGGCAGGTTGACTTTCAGAGCACGTGACTGTGTCAGCTTGCTCCTTCCATCCCTCACTTACTCTGGTCTTTCTACTCCTCTTTCCCCCAGGAGCTTCTTCCTTCCTGCTGCTTCTCCTTCCTCCTGTTCATTCTCACATCTTCCATCTCTCTCCGTGTTTCCTCTTTCTTCTCATTCTGCCTTTGTCTTAAGCCTGCCTGAGTGAGTGGCCCTTCTGGCAGTGCTGAGGAAATACTTATTAAGCAAACCTCAAAAAGTTGTTTCCTGTAAGTTGACAATGTGTCAAAATATCTCCTTAAACCCAAGGACTAGAAGTACAGGCAGGTTCTGTCAGAACTGCACAGGGCCTTTGTCTCACTGTAGACAGCCCATGGTGGAGGGCTTCTCACTCCCAAGGCTGTAGTATTCCTTGAGCAGCAATAAGGACAGAGGCTTCCTGTTAGAAGAGGGATTCTCTGGTACAATAAGAACAAGGCCACATCTGATCATGATCACACAGCCTCACCCTATGAAAAGGTAGAGCAGTTTTCATAGAAGGCTTTGCTGTGCCTTTGACAGGTCTCTTAAACACAGGGGCAAACCTATTTGTGATCATTAGAAAGTCATAGCGGTTGGTGACTGGCTGACCACAGAACCCTGTCCACCTCATTGGATACCCATTTAAGCCACAGACTGGCCATTATAATTTCTTAGCCAGCCAGTACTAAATAGAGGAATGCCCTGTTGACAGGCTGCCTCCAGGAGTTTCTGTCAGCCAGAATTTTCATGTCTTTCAAGTACACTCACAGTGACATTGCAGAAATCTCAAGTGTTTTCATGCAAATCCCTCGCTTTCAGGAACTACACAGTGTTATTAAATGTTCCCTGCTACCATGCAGTTATTTAGAAAGTAGGATTGCCTTTACCTTATTGTCTGACATTACCTAGAAGCCCTCCATTAGACCACACAGAATAATAATGTCTCATACAGAATATCAGAATTAGAGGATGCAGGAATTACCTTCTATCCCCACGTCAGTAATTAACTACAGAGCTGTTTTCCGATGAGCTTAGACTTGGCATCCAGATCCCCTTCCAGTGCTCCAGATAACAACCTTCAACTGCTCCAAGTTAGCCCTGAAAATGAAACTTGTTTGCCATCTTGGTCAGTGAAAACTGAAGCCTGAAAGCTGCATGATTTCCTCAAGGTCCCACGGTTGATTAGTGTGAGGAGATCTCTCTGCTCCCCCCTTCCCTTCCTGATTCCTCCCACCACGGACCTTCCACAACATCCTCACTTCATAACAAGAAGCAAGCTAAAGAGGCCCATTAGAATGCTGTCCTTGGATGAGGCTATAAGGTTAGCCTAACAGCTGTGACAAGAGCCTGGTCCACCGACTGTCCCCAAGATTAGGGTTCACACAGTGTCACCTGCTTAAAAAAAAAATATGCTAGTAAAATAAGTAACTCTGAGCTCACATTCAAGTTCTCATGGGAAATAGAAGTTGGCCACCTCTTCAGTAGGCAAGTTATAGAAGAGACAGCAGTAGGTGAGAGGACCCATGGACATTCACTTCAGAATAAAAGCCCTCAACTTAATTAGCCAGAGGGAAACTCAAATTCAAGTCCCGGGCAGATACCCATCAGGATGGCTTGAAAACACAACGTGAACTGGAGCCCTGTGTTCTGCTGTGGGGACGCCCATTGGTAATACCGCTTTGGAAGACAGTCTAGCAAAGGGTCTGGCTTCCTGGCCAACAAATTGTTTATTGATTGGAAGAGGGAAATGAACTCTCTGTGGTCCCTGTCCAAATGACAGTATGCCTAATTGGATATAAGAGATGACAAGGAAGAGAGTCTGAGCCTGCCACACATAGCAGGAGTATAGTCATGCCTTCGCCAGTGTCTGTCCCAGAACACTGGTTCAGTATAATGCCTGGTACCCTCTATCCTATTTAGTGACACTACACATGGAACCAGAATTTGGACTTAAGACTCAGATCCTGTCTCCTTACGCATCACTCTCATTAAGTAGAGGCAGGTCGGATCTCTGTGAATCTGAAACTAGATTGAGTCCTACACCAGCCAGAACTACATAGTGGGACCCCGTCTCAAAAACAAAAACCATATTATGTACACACACACACACACACACACACACACACACACACACACATACATACACACACCTGTATCAGGTCTGGTCTTCTCCTTTACTGTTCCTCTGTAAGTTCCCACTTAGTCAGAACTTGATTTCCCTTCTTTGTGTGCTGTCTGCCTCATGATGATACCATGAAATGCTGTCCCATTTCAAGAGTGGAGTGGGTGAGCTACTTTTCTATTGCTCTGCTGGAACACCATGACCAAGGCACCTTACTCAGAATTAGTTTATCAACCTACCGAGACACATTTCGGATGCACTAGAATGAAAGCATTCAGTAAATATGAAGGGGTGCTACGGGTGTTCAGAATGCCTCCTGTCATGTTTGCTAGTCACACTCCTGAATGCGGTGCGTGCGGCAGTCACTCTCATGTCTGTGGATGCTCAGTACTCCTTACTAGAAAGAGAAAGCATGCAGCACTAACCTCATTAGTTTTTATTTAGATAGAACTAAGAGACTTTAAATAATAGGTCAGGTGGGGCTTGTGTTTGTTACCGTGCACCTCCTAGCATGCACACAAGTCTGTGTGCTAAAATTCATATGTCATCTTTATCAAACATGATCTCTGTTTTCATTTCAATAAAATCTCCTTGCTTTGATTTCAAAGGACTGGAATCCACCTGACTTGAAAAGGGCTCCTCTCCACACATTTCAGTCAGTCGCTCACCCCTTCGCAGTGCTGTGGGCTGTGCCTTTGTCTGGTACCCTGTTCAGACAGTTTTACCCCTGCCTGGAGACAAGGCAGCAGTAAAAGAGAATGCCTGGGCCAAGCACATCCTTATTCAATTCAGTTTCAGGAAAAAGAATATCTGGGATCTGAGTGTCTAGGGATTGATGGATTCCTGGCAAGTCCCATGTGCTGTCTTACTTGAAGCCCGATGCGCGGCACCATGCTATTTGCCAGCTGACCTCTTCTTCCCCCTGCGCAGGTGATTGCTGCTGAAGGGGAAATGAATGCGTCCAGAGCTCTGAAAGAAGCATCCATAGTCATCACCGAGTCTCCTGCCGCCCTGCAGCTCCGGTACCTTCAAACCCTGACCACTATCGCTGCAGAGAAGAATTCCACCATTGTCTTCCCTCTGCCCATAGACATGCTGCAGGGCATCATGGGTTCTAATCACTGAGCTCTCCAGGTCTATGGAGAGCTGTGCTGAATCCTTCCCAGGGTAAAGTGGGGACAAAGTTAGCCTTTAACTCAAGGGGAGATTAGCTGAAAGCTTGACTGTCCCCCTCCCTCTCCTTTCCTGTATGTACAATATAGGGGTTCTTAGAATGGATAGGAATCATAAAAGCAGATGAGAGAGACTCACTCAGGAGCCAGGAGTGTAGCTCAGTAGCAGAGCACTTGCTTAGCATGCTCAAGGCTCTGGGCTTAATCCTCAGCACCAAAACAGAGACATGTTGGCTTGTAAATATCGAGAAAAAGAGATGGCTGACTTATGGGCAATAGTCTTACTCTTTAAGTTTGTGTCTTTATGCTGCAGTAGGTGGAGGCCATCTTCTGACTTCCTTTAACTCATTCTGAACCATGAGTGAGCAGGCAAGTCAGGGCAAGAGACACAGCCTAGACATGCCACCTGAACCCAGGTAAATGCTCTATGACACTGAAGAATTGTGTCACCCGCTTCTCTGGCCGCCTGTGCCTTCCCTTCAGAGGATCTTTTCGATTGTTTTGTTTTGAGACAGCATTTCTGAGTAGCCTTGGCTGACCAGGCCTTGAACTCACAGATCCTCCTGCCTCTGCGTCCTATGTGCTAGGATTAAAGGTGTGCACCACATTCGCTCTTCAGGGAATCCTAAGGAAGGACTTTTCCCCAAAATCTGTCCACCCACTCTAAGTCCCTCTTCCTGCTTGATCCTGTCAGAGCCAAAAAGGTTCACGCTGGCCCTTCTGAACCTGAAGGTCACTCCTGTCATAGTCCTTTTGAAAATAGTAGATGCAGTTTTTAAAAACTTTCTTGGGCCTCCCCTCCACGACTTGATGATCCCTTTATCTGTGGCCTTTAAAGCAGCTAATTCCTGTCACAGAAGTGCTCCTTTCTCACTTTTGCCTATTTTCAGGATCAGGTTTTTAAATCATTTTGATTTTTAAAAATCTTAAAAATTGATAAATTTTTATGTCCATTTGATTAGCTTAAGTATTTAAGTACCTTTAAAAATTTTTTAAGAAAACCATTATACTTTGCTCTCTGGATACTATTAACTATTCTATACTGTGATATATTTTGATTACTAATCCTACTTTAAGTAGCATAAGGAATTCCTAACATATGGAGCTTGTGATTGATCTTGCACAGACACCCATGCTGAGCTCTCAGTTCAGAATGTTTGTTTGATTAGTTTTGTGGGGTTTTTCCTCATATACAACATTGATACCAATAGAGGACGTGGCCCGCCCCTCTGGACCACAGTTTCTTATTGTGACATCCTTCCCTTGTCCTGGAAAGCTTGGTAGTGACTTTTGCAACAACTTGCAGGGGGTGGGGGGTCTTGATTCAGCTGAAGGAGCCTGAAGGAAAGGTTCCCCGTCACAGTAGGCACTGTTGACACCTGCCTGAGCTGTTCATTGCCAGGCCCAAATAGAGCCCACTACACAGACCCTGTCCCCAAGCTTTGAGCCCAGCTGGGTTTTCTAGAGGTGTATAGAGTACTTCCACCCAGACTCAAGGTAGGAAACAATGCCCTTGGTTTTCTAAATTTCCTGTCTGAGACACCAACTGGTCTTTGCTTCTGTGCCTTGTGAATTAGTCATCCAGTAGGCTAAAGCTCAGTCACAGGGAGGGGTGGAGAAAAGCAAGCCTACAGAAAGGGTGAGGTGCTGGGGTGAGGGCTTCCACGAATCCTCCTTTTCAGCCGTGTACAATAAAGTGCGTGCCCTGTGACCCGACTCTGTGAGTCTTGTTTCTGTCTGCTTGGAGGCTGTTCTGAAGATGTTCACTGGACTTTGCATTCATACTTGAAGGGGGCCTTAAATTTAACTTCAGGTTTAGGTTGTTGGGTTTTACCGATTCAGGACAGAGAAGAGTTAGTCTAGTCTGTAACCACAGGTTTACAACACTGGCTGGGATAGAACAAAGAAAAGGACTCAAAAGACATGTTTTATTTGTTATACCCAAATCAAGAGACCCCCAGGACTCGACCTCGATGCACAAGCAAGAGGGTGTTTACTGCAAGCTCAAGCTTGGACCACCACAAAATGGTGATCTCGAGCTCCGGGGAGAGGGGTTTTTAAGAGCAAAACTACAAACGGGCAGTTGGGGAGTTTCCATACTGGCAGACGCTGATATGTAAAGTTTAAGCAAGATTAGGCCAGTTGTGGTTTGGCCCTTGCAGGATTAGGCCAGTTGCGGTTTGGCCCTTCACTTGGCTCAAAATGGTGTCTGAAAAACAAAATGGAGTTAGTGGTGCTACTTCAGGTCTCACAGATTGTGCTTTCAAGTACATTGTTTCTTGTGGGTGCCAGCACTGCCCATCTCCCCAGGCCCGGCTACCCACAAGTGCTTTTCAGATTTCCTTTTAGCAGCAAACCTTTCTTTCCAAGGGGATGATCCACTGTTGAAGATTTAAGGTGTCTGTTGCTGAAAAAGCACATCTATAGCACTTAAGCTATTCAGTGAGGACAGTGAGGTTGTTAATCTGCTATGAAGGCAGCCTTCAACTTCAGCTCTGGGGGCTGGAGACATGGCTCTGTGGTTAAGAGCACAGACTGCTCTTTCAGAGGACTTGGGTTCAATTCCCAGCACCCACATGGTGGTCCACAACTATCTGTAACTCTAGTCCCAGGGGACCCAAAACTCTCACACAGATATACATGCAGGCAAAACACCAATACACATAAAATATTAAAAAAATAAATAAAAATAGTTAACTTGGGCCCTCCACTCAGCTACGCTTCTCAGCATCAGATTTTCTTACCACTTAACTGGAGTTGGAATTCTGTTTGTAAGATCACAAAAGAGGGGGCTGGAGAGATGGCTCAGTGGTTGAGAGCACTGACTGCTCTTCCAGAGGTCGTGAGTTCAATTCCCAGCAACCACATGGTAGCTCACAACCATCTGTAGTGGGGATCCAATGCCCTCTTCTGGTATGTCTGAAGACAGCAAGAGTATACTCACATACATGAAATAAATAAATCTTTTTAAAAAAAAATCACAAAAGAGCCTTATAGAATTCTGAAGATCCCAGTTCAAAAATCATGCTCCTGAGGGTTTCTCCCTCTGTGCCGTCCAGCCTGGAGCATGACTTTGGTTTCTATCCCATCTCCTCAGGAGAATATGTCAAAAGCTGTAGAGCATCTTTGAGCACTGCACACATGGGGGACCTTGTATACTTCAGGAGGGGACAGGCTGATCTGGCTACCATGCTGTCAAGACATCAGAACTGCTGGGCAACTCTATCCCTGTGTTCTAATTCTACAGCTACTCAGTTACCTAAAACAGCTTTGTGCCAACCAAAGACTGCGCTCAGGAAACCATTATTATGGTTTAATATTATTATGTCGCCAGCTCCAAGCGCTGTGCACAGCGTGTGTGGACCAGCCCACGTGGACTATGCAGATAAGTTGTGGCTGTCTGTCTCTGACAGTGATGCCCATGGTATCGGGTAGAGAGCAGGTCCAGGCTTGAGTGACACCAGGATTTGCCTAAAGGAGATACTGAAAAGATTCAGGCAGCTTTTTTGGATCTGCTCTGTAGCCTGAAGGGTTAGCTGAGAGGAAGCTGAAAGTCATTGTTAAAACAGGTTTTAGGAGTCTAGAAATTTGGCACTCATAACAAAAGTCTTCCCAAAGAGATTCTGGGGAAGGGACAGCAAGAAGGCTCCATGAGTAAAGGCTCCTGCCTCCGCCCTGACGACCTGAGTTCAATTCTCAGGACACACATGGTGGAAAGACAACCAACTCCCATGGGTTGTTCTCCAATCTCTCCAGATCTGCCACAACACCCACATATACAGAACAATTTTTTAAAAAGATTCTAGAGTAAGGGATTAGAAAGGTGAAATAAAGGTGAGGAGGACTTGCTCCCTCTTGCAAAGGACCCCAGGCTCTGTTCCATCACCCATATTGTTACAGGGAGTTCACCAGAGATAACCATTCAGACACAGCTTATATTCAACTGAAATAGCCTTCTGGAATTCCAGTCTGGGAGAAGTATTTGGGGACCTAGGTATAGCCCTAAGTGTTCAGGGCACAGGATTTCTGAAGACAGAAACCTCATTCTGGTGTTAATCCCGCCAGTCCAGAATAAGACCACTAGCACAAGTTAAAGCCAAATTTGAAGCAAGCTTTAATTAAATATTGGCCAGATGGATGGCCAAGTCAATACCCAGATCCCCAGAAAATGGCTATGAGTCACATTTTGCAGGAGCTTATAAAGGTAAAACAGTTCACTGCATTTCCCATCAGGACCAATCAGGGGCAAGCATACACCTTGACATAATTTCCTGCCCACACGTGATCAAGCACATCTGGTGCAGACGGGACAAACAAACACAGGACAGGCAGGAACTTAATTGTTTTAACTGAAAACAGAACTCTTAACCCACAAGGTATATTTTTCCTGTTTTGGTCTCCCAATAACTTGCAAGGTGTATTGTTCTTGTTCCCGATTTGTCTCACACTTGCTTGGCAGCTTCAGAGGGCAGGCTTCCCAGAAGCAAGCAAGCAATTAGACAGAAGCCATGCTGGTTAGCTGGAGGGGTTTCCACACCAGCAGGCAGCCTAACAGACGTTAAGATAAGTTAGCTGGGACATCCTGACCTCAGGATCCTAAAACAGAGTAGGTAATTGTCCAAGGAATTCTCATCAAGGAGATCAACCTGAAGTGGCCTCTACAAGATGGAGGAGCCTCTGCACTATCTTGCCTCTGCACAAAAGGCAGCTCATAATCAGTTGCAACTCAGTTCTAGGAGATCCAACACTTTCTGGCTTCCTCGGGGACCAGGAACACATGGTGCACACATATACATGCAGACAAATGCCCCTAAAAATACAAGTAAATAAATTCTTAAGATTTTGCTGGGGAAGGGAGAAACCGGTTGGAAGTAAAACCCTCTGAGAATGACTATACCACAAAGCTGTAGAAGGTCTACTGTTAAATTTTTAGTTTAGCATCTGCTTTCCCCTCCCATCCCCCTGCCCAAAAGTCAACAAAATTGCCATCTACTGTGTGCATTTGCCTCCTTCTTCCTTGAAACCCCTGCAGTGTTCCCCAGGGATCCCACTGAGAGTGTTCTTTCAGGAGAGGAGAAACTCACCCAGCAACCAGATGTGCCTCTCTGACCTATGACTTCACCAGGAATGGTGTGAGGACTCTTGAGAACTGAATAGTAGACTTGGAAGCAACTCATCCCCTCTCTCCCAGAAAAACATTCTACAAACAATGAATCTGTCTTTCCCTAAACTTGTCCATACATAGTTGAGAGCCAAAATGCCTGCAGACATTTTGCCACCACACTGATGCTCAAAGCCAAGAGAGACAGTGGGAAACCTAGACACAGCAGTTTGAGTCAGACACCAAGGCGCATAGACTCTGGACTCTGAGAGATCTTGAAGCAATTTGGTTTGAGCTGGTTCTCTATTACTTACAGTCCCACACATCCTATCCCACCCAGCACAGGGCAGGCTTTCTCCCATGATGCACTAAAATCTGTACATGTAATTTTCTACCACTTAGCAGAAGTCCTAAGTTAGGTTAAGCCAGAGCCACATATTTCCAAGAAGTAAACTGGCTTGGTCCGGAGCAGCCTCCCACCTCCCTGTAGGGAAAGCCCTGTTGTGTGATACTGTCCCTGGAGAGATGTGAAAAAACCCTGTTCACCCAGATAGTGAGCCAACTGTAGAACAAAGTCAGGTTTCAACTAAAGTCCAATTTGATGAACCAAATAGGTTTACTGGGGTCATTTACAGGACCAGAATGGCTCAGAGACAGCTGTATCACCAAAGCACACCATAGCATGGGAGACAGCTCACAGAAACTGGGAACCTGGAGCTCATAGAACTGACAGCTAAACAGGCTCAGGGGTGTCTCTTCCAAGCCTTTCAGAAATTCTGAGCTGCTTTAAGGCAGCCTGGCTTCTCTGAGGGTGTCTCTCCGTGTCCTTAGCAGCTTATATAAATTTAGGAAGGAAGAGCCCTAGCAGATCTGGTTAGTTTCAGGTATTTCCTGAAGCTTTTGTGTTGTTTACTTCTGGCCTGAGCTTCATGGGTTTCACTCAGAGATGAAACTTTTTATCTCTGAAAAATTTGCTCACAGGCCCTAGGAACAGACTCCTGTTCTGCTATACATTTTCAGCGTGATACACTTAGCAGCTCAATTGCTTTGACTCCTGAGAGCCACCCTTTGGAGGTAGGCAAGGCAGGCATAGAATCAAGTGCAAGCCTCTTGGCACAGTGCTCAAGGTTCCTGCCTACTGCTCAGCTTTGAAGTCTGGCACTCCCAAGCTGCTCTGGCCACATATCTAACCCTGAGTGCACCAGTCTCCCCACAGCACCCCGACTTTGTTTTTGCCACAGCCCTGCTTGTAATGATGATCTGCCGCCACACCCAACCCACACCTCCTCTCCCACCTGGAAAATTCCTCTGGCAATGACTCAGAATCTCTCCTCCTCTGTTGCCCTCAACCCTGGCAATGACTCAGAATCTCTGGAGAAAGGACCCCAAGGGAATTGTGCTTCTAAAAAGCTCCCTGGACAGTTTCAGGGCCCAGCCAGAGCTGGAAACAACAGTGTAAACACACACAACTCTCTCTGGCTTCCTACCATGCAAACCTCACCCTGAGCTCTACAGTCCACACACAGAAGCCATTCCATAATTGGAGTGGTGTGGACCAAGAGGAGAAAAGCTGGGAAGAAGAAACCAGAAGGAAGGAGGGGAGGGGACAGGGCTGTTCTTTAGTTCCTTGTACTTGTCTGGCACCTCTGTGGAGAAGAGCTTTAGGGACAGTTCGTGGGAATACCCTAGAGGGAGCTTTGATGCTGGTGCACCAGCAGAGATCCAGGCCTACAGAGAGCACATTGGACACCAAGGATTACCTCTCCTGTGTTCCAAAGGCTGCAAACGGGTATATCCAGGGGCATCTCTGGCTACAGCAGTTGCCAATGCAGAGATTTCACCAAAGAGTCTTTTAAGAAGCAGAATGAACAGAAGAGACCAGCTATAGAAACTGGCACAGACAGACATCACAGGAACTCTGGGACGATGCACTGTGCCCACTTCCTACTCCAGGGAATGTGCTTGGCTTTGGACTCTATCCCCACGGCTGCACTAAAGCTCTTATCCTGTCCAACAATAATAAAAATGTCGGGATTGGTCTGGAGAGATGGCTCAACTGTTAAAGAGAACTTGATGCTCTTTAAAAGGACCAGGGTAGATTCCCAGCACCCACATGGCAGCTCACAAGTGTGTGCAACTGCAGTTCCAGGAGACACAATGCCTTTTTCTCACCTGCTCAGATGCAAACTGTCCACATACATATATGTAGGTAAAATGCTCATGCACATAAAAAAATCTTAAATTGTTTTTAAAGTTTGGGTACAGGTAGTGGTAACAGCTTACATCACATTCTATTTCTGTAATATCACTGAATTATACACCTGTGAGTGACTAAAGCTCGGTATATGAAAAAGAAAAACAAAAAAAACAAAAATCAAAAACTGGTACATACCTAGAATCTCAGCTTTGAGGGAGATTAAGAAGATTTGCAATTCAAATCAAATCTGGACAACTTAGTGAGACACTTTCTCAAAACCAAATAGAACAGATTGAGGAAAGGGAGAAGAAGCTGCTCAGAAGGTAAAGGAGCTTTTGGCTCAAGCTTGGTGGCCTGCGTTTGATCCCACATAGTGGCAGGAGAGAAGATGGACTCCTCAAAGTTCTCCTCTCCACATACACACCTGCACACACGAGAGAGAGAGAGAGAGAGAGAGAGAGAGAGAGAGAGAGAGAGAGAG
>JADRCH010000283.1:1245316-1285558 GCA_019843965.1 Rhynchomys soricoides
GAGAGAGAGAGAGAGAGAGAGAGAGAGAGAGAGAGAGAGAGAGAGAGAACAGCTCAATGATAGCACTTGTCTAACTTGCACAGGATCTTGGGTTCAATTTTGAAAAAAAAAAAAAAGAAACAAAAACAAGACCATTCCATCCACTTGAAACGAGACATTTCCCCTTTGGCCCAGGCCTATCTAAAAGCTTTGCAAATCTTACTGGACAAGAGATCTCCACTCACCTTCTTTCCCTCTTGACCTCTCTTAGGTCAGCCCTGCATCTTGCTTCAGTGGTTTCCTGTGCTCGATAAGCTTTTGTCTGTTAAACACAAGCCAGGGTCATCTGGGGAAAGGGAACCTCAATTGAGCAATTGCCTCTATTAGGTGACTTGTAGGCAAGTTCAGTGGGAACACTTCCTCGATTAATGATTGATGTGGACAGGCCCAGTCCACTAGGGGAGGTGCCAACCCCAGGGCAGGTTGGGGAGAAAACCAAATAAACAGCGTTGTTCCATGGTCTCTTCTTCAGTTCCTGCCTTGAGGTTCCTGTCTTGAGTTCCTGACCTGACCTCCTTTCATGACAGGCTATAAGATGACACAAGCCATTTCCTCCTCTAGTTGCTTTTGGTCAGTGTCTTTATCACAGCAATGGAAAGCAGACAAGGACACTACAGTATGATCTATGCACAGCTTTCCTCTGCATGCCATCGGCTTCTCAAGGACCAAGATACACACACAGGATGGGTAAAAGTTCATCTGCTTGCTCACAGGCCCGTGGGAGGCATCTGCCTGGGCACCTCCGGATCACCAGGGTCATGAACAGGGAGGTCCAGAGCCATGGAATTCAGAAAGCAGTGAGACACCTGGAGAGAACACACTTCAAAAAGCTTTTATTTGGTCTAATTTCCAAAGTACAGATATTTGAAGCAATTCTGTAAAGACCCTAAGTTTTCACAGGGCTGGTTTTGTCTACTGTAAAAAAAAACAAAAACAAAAAAACACACACACCATAGTCATCCTGCTTGCTGTATGATCTCTTTGGGAGATGGACAACCCTCAAAGGCACTGATTGGTGACACTGGTGGCTCTGGTCCTTTCTCAGGCAGCCAGCTCAGCCAAGGCCCGATCCAAGGGATCCACTGACCAGTAGTTGTCATCCCAGCCAAGGAACCAGCCCACGAAGGAAGGAGGCTCAAAGCCCTGCCTAACGACGGTGATGGGGGTCCGCCTGTCCCGATTCGCTGGATCCGTCTCAATGTACCGCTTAGCTGTAAAGACACAAGGTGAAGGAGACCCAGGGACTCTCACTGTGCTCTCCTCAGGGAGAGAATAGCTGCACTGACCACCACCACTGAATACAGGCAAAGACGCCACATGAATTTCCCCTAACACAGGAAGAACAGAAACTTCTGCTTAAATTCCTGCTTCACAAAGTTCTCAGCCCTTTCCCTGCATGGATCATTTTCCCCTCGGTTATTAAAAGATATTAAATAAGCTGCTCTTAGATTGTCAGCTTCTAGATTAGCTTCCAGGATTCTGCTTTCCTATTTGTGGTCCATAACAAAGGAATCTCTTGGGCATGCTGGGAATTAGACACGGGCTATCCCAGGTTCCTCCCTTCCCCAGGAAGCCTTCTGAAGGGACACACTGATCTCTTCACACCTGCTATCAGTTAGACCTGGAGTGTCCCTCAGAGCCTCTCGAAGAGGCAGTATCTCCTGCTCCTTGAAGATGATGAAGGTGAGACCTCCACGCCTTCATCTCCCCTCCAAGTCCCCACGGCTTTCCTTTGTGTACACTTCCCACCTCAATGCTTCTCCACAGCTCAATCACCAGAGTCAATCAGCCTGGGCTGAAACTGCCAAAATAAACCTTCTGTCTTTATGAACTGATTGCCTCCTATCTTCGCAAACAACTATTGGGATACCACCCCACCAAGCAGGGCTCTGGGTCAGACATGAGTGGGAAGTCGCCATCCCCATAGATGCCAACTCTTAGAACAACCTCAGAAGCTGCTCTCAACCCCCAGCCTTTATTTCATGCCCACCCACATCTACAGCCCAAGACTCACCCTCAGCCAAAATTTCCACCCCCACCCACAGCCAAAGACCCCACCCCCACCCACAGCCAATGACTCACTCCCCCCACACAACCAGAGGCGTCCCCTCCCTCAGAGCCTTGGGTCCTCACCAGAGGTCAAGGCTTCCGTCTTTTCCTCTTCCTGGGAGTCCTTTCCAACCCAGACAAAGACCTGGAGGTGAGAAGTGAAATGAAAATCAAGTGAGAGGTGCCAGCGACAGTCACTGCCTCCTGAAGAACAAAGGTGGAGACCTGTCCTGAGTGCCAGCAAAAGACAAAACTCTCCACAACTAACAGCCTTCAGACAGCAACAGGACAGAGCTGCAAAGCAGCGACCTACAAATGTGTTTGCTGCTACCATGTGTTGGCCTGGAAAAGCACCATCTTTGAATTTAGTTATCAATGATGGCCTAAGAGTCTGGGTTTCCAAATTCTCCTGAAACATGGGAGAATCTGGAAGCTGGGCCATCACCTTCACTGGGATGAAGCTGGAAGGGTAGTCCAGTTTACCTCAGGCTACACCATTCCTCACATTTCCTCATCCCAGCCTGCACACCCACAAATCACTGCAGTCCATTGGCAGAGTTGGAAAGCCCTCTTTAAGAGCTCACAAGTCACACCTTTAAAGGTGTAGATTCAATCAACAAATGAGTGGACATTCTTCATCATTCATCCAGCAAATGCACTCGGAAAGGCTACTCATCCCTGCATCTTGACTGACATGTGTCTAAAGCTTGTAAGAAAAAGCCCAGGTCACAATGAGCCTTAGGACATGCACTTAAAAACCTCTGCTGATTTTTACACGCTACCTATCATATGTGTGTGTGTGTGTACATGTGCATACTTGTGCCACAGTGCACACATGGAGGTCAGAAGACAACCTTGGGTGTGGTCCTTACCCTATACTTTGTTTGAGATAGGATCTTCTTGTTCATAGTGATGCAACCAGACAAGCTGGCCCGTGAGCTTCTGGGAAGTCTCCTGCCTCTGATTTCCCCATTCCCCTCTTCCTCGGGAGCATGGCATCACAGACACACCCCACCATTCTTGGCTTTTCCTTGGGTTCTGAAGGCCCGAACTCAGATCCTCATGAGTGTGTAGCAAGTACTTTATCCACTGGGCTGTCTCCCCAGCTCTGCCATCTATTTTTACACTTCTCTCAAGATAATCACATTCAAGAGAGACTGCCGTTTACCAATGGCAATCAATTTTATCAAATGCCTTAGACGAGAAAATGCCGGGCTCGATGGCTTTTCTTTATTTACAAATGTATTTCTCACAGAACTAGAAAGTCCTTTGAGTCAGGACTGCTCCTATGTCCCTTTGACTTGCCTCAGGATCCCCAGCATTTTGCCTGGAAGATGGTAAAGCTAAGAAACACTGGCTGAGGACCGCCAAGGAGATGCATAAGCAGGTAATGTCACTGACCACTTAGTTAATGATGACAACCATGTTGTTCAAGCTGCAAACACTGATCTTCCCACTGAGCTGTCCCAAAGCTGCCCCATGGAGAAAGACATGGGACTCTGTGTTCAGCCTTTCTACAGCCTGGAGGATGCTGGGAACAGGCACTTGATAGAAGAGTTACTGAGGTGACACTCCCAAGGGAATAGATCCAGAGGGCAGAGGTCAACTTGATGTAATCCTTCATCCCCAGCATCCCCAGAGCACTATGCAGATGCTCAGCTGATACTGGATGAATAAATGAAAGGTGGCATCCCTGGTGGGTCGTCTACAGCAGCTACCCTAGCAGATGGCAACAGAGGGCTCAGAGCTGGGGAATGACATTTCCAAGCCTCCAAATCACACTGGGCTACACTACTAAGTTCAACTTTCTGCCAAGACATTTAAAACCAGGATTCACACTCCCCTGAACCCAGGGGAGAATGACATGATGCGGGGTTATGTGACCTGGGTTTCTAGGGTCCTGAGCAGATTCCAATGGCCATGTATCTGCCAGGTAGGTCCCACCGCTTCCATGTTACAGTTGTGGAAATGGAGGCTCAGAGAGAGGGTGTGGCTTGCAGCCAATCCTGGAAAGACCCAGTGTTGCTACTTTTATGCCCTCCCAGTGGTGGCTCATCTTGGAGAGAAGAGTCCAGCTTCTCCCTCTACCCAGGTCTTCTCCCTCTCTCCTTCACTCACCTGGTCCCAGGTGTCCAGGAGCATGACATCATCAGTAGCCAGGTCTTCCTGCATAAGCTCGCCAGGAACCTCTTCGATCTGGGAAGGGTCAAGGAAGAAACATCAGCCCCCATTGGTTCCCAGGATGAGTTTAAAGAAATGGTCTGCTTTCAGAGGCCCTGCCCTGGGCTATCGGACTTTCTCCAGGCTCTGAGATTCACTGACCCCTGACCCCACCTCCCTCCCTAGGCACAAGCAGAGGTGTCACCTCCAGACTTACCACAAAGCGTCCGATCCTGTTGGAGCAGGCAAAAAGTCGAGGAGGATGGGCGTCCATCTTCTTGTCCTTAAGCCTGGGGGATGTGCGGTAGGCAGTCTTCCCGCCCAGAGCCTCCCAGAAGGCATCTATGAGGGGAGATCACACCAGTTGCCAAAAGAAACCCTTGCCCCATGAGCACATCTCATCAGACCCCAGACCAAATGGTGCCCAAATCCAGCTGGCTGCTCTCCACTTTAAGATCCCAAGAGGTTCAAGATAGAGGGAATGGAAAGAAAGGCCCGGAAAGGGAAGGAAAGCAGAAGACAGCGCAGAGGCAATGGCGCTACAGGACGGGGCTAATTCTCTTTCCACAGTACCTGCTAGCTATGTGTGTTCTGCCTGTCTGTGGCCATTTCTATAGAAATGTATCACCATTAAAGATACAACTCCCTCGAGTCCGCTCATTCCCACCAACTATATTTCAAGTCCTCAAAAGCCACAGGGACCATCAGCCACCAAACTGGGGTTGCAAGGTACAGAACATCCATCCTAATTGAGGCATCTGCTGGACAGAGAGGCTGCATGCACACTCATGCATGCACAGACCAGGCTGTCCTTCACTGCTTCTGTGAGATACCAAGAAAAAGGGGAAAGGTTCTGAGTATCAGCAGAAAAGAGGGCTGAGGGCTGAAGCAGAGCCCTCCTCTCTACAGATCTGAAGGTGAGGAGCCTCTCTCTGACTGTCACCTATCACTCTCACAAGACTTTCTGGGAAATGGTCATCATCCTCTGAGGCCCTCTTGGCCCATCCACGCCAAGTTTCCCCTTTCTTCGGGAGACAGGAGATTACCCATCACTGGCTATCACCCTCAGTCCATCAACACACTTGAGGGTGAAGGCACCAGAGAAGGTGTGGAGATGGAGCCCTGGGCAGTGAGAATTGGTGGATCCCCGCTCCTACCTGGCTCACTGCCTTCCTCCACCTGCACATGCTGGGCCCGCAGCACCTTCAGCAGCTCCTGGGCACCGGTCTTCTCTGTCTCACTGGCTCCTGCACCCACCCACAGGTAGGCAGCAGAGGGGGTTTTCAGCACAAAGGCATCGTTGGAGTTCAGAGCACCAGCCTTAGGCATCACCTGGAGGTGGGGTAGGACAGATAGCACTCAACTCATCAGGAGCCAGAAAAGAACAACTCTGCCCCTCCTTACAGCCAGGAGACCCTGCAGTGGGACAAACTTCTTCCCTTCAGAGGTGGAGAGCACAGAGTTTGGAAACTGAGGGGTCTGGCTAATTCCCATGCTTCTTGGACGCATTGTGGTGAGGGAGAATTATCTGCAATTTGGTGCTACATTAACAAAAGTTGAATGTTCAAAACAAAGACAGTAGCGGAATAGTTTTCCACAGCACCAAGACCATAGTATCTACTAGAACGGAATCAGAAATGGTGTCCTGGCTGCACAGAATGAGTTCCAGGGAAGGTGGTGATAGAAAGCGTGTGAGGGATCCTGAAGGGGTAAGGGGCTGCCAGGGCAGAAAGCTTTGGAAAATCTGCTTCCTCCTCCCACCCAGGCCCACCCAACCCCAGGTTACTGTAGGTCTACTCATTGAGCCTAGAAGATTTCAGGAGGGCAGACGTGCCCATATTCTGGGACCTGGCATTACCTCAACAGCCCTGGTGGCTCCAGAGCTGCTGGCTCGGACTTGGAAGAGACGGGTACTGGCAGGGGTTGTCTGCCCACCGTCTCGGGAGGTGCCACCCTTGTAGATGATCATGGGCTTCCCGCCAAACAAGCTCATGAGGTGTGCAGGCTCTTTGCCTTGGACCACTCGGCTCTGGCAGTGAGAAAGGAGAAAGTTAGCTCTTTTTTTTTCTTTTCTTTTTTTCTTGTATGTGGTGCTGGACCATTCCCTCCAGTAAGATCACCACACTGTGTCTGACGACGGTTGGGAGCACCGTGCAGGGAGCATCTGCAGCACCATGGTACTGAGAAGAGAAAGCTGGAGATGATGTCATTGCCCAGGTCCCCTGAGTGCTGTTTCCCACCATCCGCCCCTGAGAAGACTTACAACCCTGAGTCTGGTCCAAGAACCAGGGAAGCCCAAGTTTATAAACATGACCTTAAAAGGAAGGGCAGATTGCTTGAGTACACTCTTCCAGACTGCTGATGTCAGTCCCAGACACATGAGAGGGTGAGGGGATGGGAAGAGCCTTCATGGGGCACCGCTGTACCCCATGTGGCCCCAACTCCCAACTCTCTCCTGTCCCTAGCCTGTCTTCTTATTTAGATCTAAACACAACACACGAATTTCCTTGACCTAAATGTGCCCTGCAGGGATCAACTGTGTCATCCCCTGCTGGACAACCAAGGGAGGGTATGGGAGACACTGCCCTGTAAGGCCAGCGTCTATAGATCTGGATACAGACATTAAGTCTAGTGCATAGAAGCCCTGCATAAATGCTTATCACATGGGTAGGTGAGTAAATAGATAGATGATGGATGGATGGATGGATGGACGGACGGACGGATGGATGGGTGGGTGGATGGATGGGTGGATGGGTGAGTGGGCAGGTGCATGGGTGAATGGATAGATAATCAAGCAGCTAAGTGAGCAGACAGACGAGGCCCTGGCTGAAGCCTGACGAGACCCTTTTCTGGCTCACCTGGACAGGAGTTCCTCCCAGCTCCTCATCGAGCTGGGCAGTCAGGATGGCAGAAGCAGCAACCTCATCCTGGGTAGACTGGGCACCTTGCCTAGAAGAGGGAGAGAGACTCAGCTCTAGTTTCCATAGAGCTCTGGGCCTCTTACTTGCCCTGAGCTCTAGTAACTCATGTAGCTGCTTGTTATAGGCGTGTAACTGGTATGGAGAAGTGCAGGGACCGTGGGAGAGCCAGAGACAACAGCTTTGTCAACCCGCCCACTCCTAGCTCAGCTACACCGGCAGATTCCCTTTTCCTAAATGTGCCTGCGGAACTCCCTGGGTCCCCTGATAGACACGCAGAGAGGATACTGAGACTCGGAGGCAAAGTGCACAAAAGTAGTCAGGGCATTTCCCGTATACAAAGATGGGTCAGAAACAGCTGGTACAACATGTGCAATCTGTGAGGAAAGACACCAGTCGATCACCCTCATGGGGACATGCAAAAGGGACACCTGATGTTCGCTGTGTGTGGTAACTGCCCTGAGAGGGAGAGTAAGGGAGACTCAAGGTCCTCCTGCCTCAGCTTCTTGCCAAGACTGGGCCTTATAGTACTGTCCCTGGCACACACCATATGTCAAAAAGCCTCCTAAGAATTTTGTATCATATGTTGAACTGAGTGATACAGGCCTGTAGTCTCAGCTACCTGGGGAGTTAAGAAGAAGGATTGAAAGTTCAAGGCCAGCATGGGCAAATTTGTGAGACTGCCTCAAAATAAAAGGTAAAAAACGGTACTGAGCTTATTTATAGATCACTAGCAGTGGCTTGCCTAGCATGTACTCGGTCTAGGTTCAAATCCAGCATCCCCATGTCCCTGCAATAATGAGATCTGTATTTAGTTTAAACATGCTGATGTTCTCAGCCAAGCAGGGGTGGCACATGCCTATAGTGACAGCACTTGGGAAGTGGAGGAATGTGGATCTCTGGGAGTTCAAGGCCAGCCTGGTTTCCAGGACAGCCAGAGCTACACAGAAAAACCCTGTCTCAAAAAGCCAAAACAAACAAACAAACAAACAAACACCAAGACAACCAAACAAACAAAAAGCAGATGCTTTTAAAAGTATGGGATGGCCAAACAATCCGTGTCCACGATTCCTGAACATCACTCTTTATGGGAGGATGGTCATAAAGGAAAAGGGCAGGCTGTGTCACCATCCCCTTGTGGGGTCCTAAGCCCCAGAGATGTCCTGCGGGGTCTAGGGTTAAAGCCTGGGCCAGGAAAGACTGAGGAATGGAGATCTGGTGACACAGAGTAGACACAGACAGGTGCACAGCCCTGCATCAGCGGGCCCACATCAGCCTAGGCTGTGAAGGGAAGCAGATGGGGCAGAGCATTTGTGAGAACTGACCAGGGTTTCTTGTTTGTTTTGTTTTGTTTGCAACTTTTCAGTGGGTCTAAAATTATTTCAAAATGAAAACTTCAACGGAGAAGAAATGCGACAACTATTATTCAGACAAAAGTCTGAAACTGTCTAGTAACAGGGACACCAGTTTCTTTTATTTTTAGTTGTGAGCCTAGCCTTTAATGGTTGAGCCATCTCTCCAGCCCAGGACACCAGTTTCTTATTGTTTGTCTTTCAGTACTAGGGGAAGGACCCAGAGCCATCAGCACACACACAAGTGCTCTGCCACTGAGTCACACCCTGACGCCAAATGCAAACTTAAAGTCTAATAAGATACCACTTTATAAACTATCCATGAGTTTAACAACACAGTCTGCTGAGGTGGATCCAGGGAAACAGGGTCTCCTGCATGTAGCTGGCAGGAATATGAAAGGTCCCAGGCACTAGCTGGGAAACTGACTGACAGGTCCATTGACTCCCTGAGTCTGACAATCCACTCCTGGGAACCTACCATAGGGACTTCTCTAAACACCCTCCTGTTTGCTAACAGTCACTAATGCTGATGATACAGCTGACTAGCACCCAAGTATGCATGGGTGTGGGAACTTGTCAATAAACCACGACACAGCAACCCAAAGGGATGGCAAGGCTGTTAGACACACACCCACATCAAGAAGCTGTCAGTTTCCAGGAAGGTAATAGACAAAGGCCAGCTACAGGGCAAAGCACTCAGCGGTGCCTATATTATACATCCTTCCAGTAACCATGTAAAAAAAACAAATAAAAATTGCCAAACTAGTCAAGAGGAAAGGGTGGGGCTTGGCGGATGAGTCACAAGTATAACGAAAAGTTCAGAATGACACCTTTAGGCTTTGCTTTGCATCTGGAGCAATGTGATTCTATGCTCTGCTGTAAAACAATTATATATATAATATATATACAATTACACTATATTATAATAATATATAATATAATTATATATAATATATTAATATATAATATATATTATAATTACATTATATATATATATATATTCTGTCGTACAGGATAACCTGTAATTATTGCATCAGAAACAATAAACTGGCATTAGCACTTGGCACTGCCTGGCAGGAGCTGCTGGATTGGTGTGTCTCTGTCCTTAAGTTAGGTATGTCATAGTCTGATGACAAGAAGTTCAGGGTTGTGACTCTGCGTGAGAATGGGTCCCAGCAGGGTATGGCTGTCCAAGCTCAGGCCTCTCTCTCTACTCCAGTCTCCCTCAGATCAACTCAGTCTCTCCCCTTTGCATATTTAGGCACAGTCATGGCCCCACACACTCCCCCTAAGACTCAGCAGACAGCCCAGGCCCCTCACCAGTTGTAGATGATCTGTCCCTGGCGGCCACCATGGCGGTAGTTGTACAGAATGATGTAGCTGTCACCTCCATAGAACTGCCCGTATGTGGCAGGGTCCACTGGCACCTTGTTGGAACCTTCAATTCTCCAGATCTGCAGAGGCAGAGCTGAAGTCAGACACTGCAGTGTGCTCTTTGTTGCCCTGGGCAAGCTGGAGGACCCCAGCACAGTGTAGATAACAAGACAAGCTTTGCATGGGAGCATGGTGCCATCCAGGCCCAAGCAAAGTTAAATAATTTGCCCAGCATACAGAGCCATTGAGAGGCACAGTAGGATATGATCTCAGGGTTCCTGCTCTGGCTCTTCCCCCCACATCTGACCAGATGGTCTGTTCTTCCCCCTGAAAAGTCCCTCAAGACAGCTCTAGATTAGAAGATTGAGCCAAACCTAAGTTGTGCCCCTTGAGAGGTCATATGACTTCCAAAGGCACTTCTCAGAGCCTCGGTTTTCTCACCTGAATAGTGACTGTGACAACAGCCTTAAATGGTGTCAAGCCTTAAATTCCAGCCATGAAGATGCCATGACGCCCTCTACCACGAGCTAGCTCCATTATGCTCAATTGCTATTAACAGGATTGGCATTATAACACCAATATTTCCGCTCTCCCTGTGGATTTTATGAGTCACCTCATTCATCAGGGCCATAGTTGAGTGGCCTCAGAATGAACCCTCTGCAGGCGGATCTGTACAGACAGCTCTAGTGACCAGTCATCAGGAGGTCCTGCAGTGACACCTGGTGGTCAAGTGGAGGCACTGAGCCTGCAGTGTGGAGTCTTGAAGGTGAGGGCTCAAACCCCATTTTACAAAGAGCAAGTGAGGCTCAGAGAGGGTGAGTAAATGGCCAGGCTCAACTCTCTGTCTACCAAATGCTTTTGCTGTCTCCTCTGCACACTGTCCAGTACTAAGAAAAGAACAGCACCCACGACAGTGAAAGTGAAGAATCTCATCCACCACAACTGTGGTGAAAACTTGGGAGAAACACTCTCAGGGCGGCAGAGGGTCCAGCATGAGCCAGAGTAGGTGCCTGGGGGGAGAGGGAGACAGAGAAGGGAG
Source organism: Rhynchomys soricoides (assembly GCA_019843965.1). NCBI lineage: Eukaryota > Metazoa > Chordata > Mammalia > Rodentia > Muridae > Rhynchomys > Rhynchomys soricoides. The sequence continues at coordinate 1,256,248 of JADRCH010000283.1, forward strand.
GCATCTAGCCAAAGCCAGCCCAGGCATAGTGATACTGTAACAAGCACTTAGAAACTGCTTTTTGTAAGAAAGCACTGGCTCACAGGGTAACTGAAGACAGGACATGGAATCTTCCATCTTGCTTAGATCTGTGTCACTTGCTCAGCTCTGTTTGTAGACACTTTACTTCAAGGGGAGCCTTGCAGACCTATCTCACCTGCCTTTGCCCCTTCAAGGCTGAAGGCACACAGATAAGTCATTGTCCTGAACCTGTGCTCACTTTTGAGGGGCTGGTGGTCTCCAGTGAAGATGAATATCCAAGAGGGCGAGACAGCACCCTGGAGTCAAACTGGCCTCGATTTGTGAACCAGATATAAGATGATTAACCACACCATGCTTGGCCCAGGATTGCTAATTCATACACCCCTCTAGCCTCAACTCACCCTATACCTAAACCCAAAGCTCATGTCCATGCCATGAAGATGGACTTGGGGTTCTTGAGGCCCTTTTTCTTGTTCTCTCCAGTTTGACTGCATTGATAAAGCCTCAATCTGTACTTCAACATCCGTTAGCTGGTGTAACGGGGCTGGTGACTGAGCCTGGGCTGTGGAATCCTTTGCTCTGGATCTGTGGTTCCCATTACCTGTTTCTGGCCAGTGCCATCATCATCCATGCCATGCTGGGCAGCCATGGCGGTGGAGGTGTGTAGCGTAGCGGCATCGAAAGGCACGCGTTCCACGTTGGCAATGTGGCTGGAGAGGTAGCCCAGGCCAGGGCCGTCTGTCTGGTCTGGGTCCCGCCAATTCTTGAAGAATTGCTTAAAGAGAGGCGTCTCCCCGCCCTCTGGGAGGACTGAAACCTGGGAAAGGAGGAGAGGCTTGGGATGTGGCAAGGCTGCTTAGCAGGGGTCTTAGGGAGCCTCAGGTGCCTGGCTGGTCCCTGAGGAGGATGGGGGACCCTCTCCATCCCTCACCCCTACTGGACATGCCTCTCCCGGGCATCAGACACTCACCTGGGTCTGCCTGGGGTACTGCATCTTGGAGATGAACTCAGAGGCTGTTTTGAGGGCAGCCTTCCGCTCCTCCATGTTGGCCTGCTTGCCTGCCAGAAATCAGAGGAACAATGCAAGGTTAGCAGCCAGAGGTCCCTACTCTCCTGACAATAGCCAGGGAGCACCACTCCTAAGTGCTGAGGGTCCCTAGTTCCAAGAGACATCCCCCCCCTCTTCGGGCCAATAACAGCAACTGTGACAAACACTGTGGTCGATTTACTGAACAGATTTGGTGCCAGAACTACTCATGGATAATTCCATTTAATTCACACAACAGCCTTAAATCACGGAGGTCATGGCTGACTTGTGCCCTCTCACATATAAGGAAATGGGAGTCTGAGATGTCATAGGAAATTAGCCTGCCACATCAGTACAGACACCCAGGCTGCCCACTTTATACAGAAGCCTCCTTCCAAGGCAAGATGATCCTCCCTATTCACAGTCTGGCCTGGGCTTCAGCCCTCGAGAGCCTTGAGGAGTCAGGCGAGGCCCTGGCCAGTCCATGCCCACATCCCTCAGACAGCCCAGCCTCAAGAAGCCTCTTGCCAGGCAGTGGTGGAGCACGCCTTTAATCCCAGCACTTGGGAGGCAAAGGCGGGCAGATTTTTGAGTTTGAGGCTAGAGGCTAGCCTGGTCTACAGAGTGAGTTCCAGGACAGCCAGCGCTAAACCCTGTCTCGAAAAACCAAAAAAAAAAAAAAAAAAAAAAAAAAAAGAAGAACCCTCTCAAGTTCTTGCTGTCTCTACCCACTTCCCTCTCTTCCATCTTCCCAGCATCAGTGTCAGTGTCTGAGGAAGCACTGGGGGTCTTCTCAGACATATCTGGGCTCTCAGAAACAACCCGGGCCCAAGAGCCTCATGGGAGCCACCCATCCACAAAGACTTCCCTGGTGCCTCCTGGTGTGATCTCATTCACAAAAGGCCCTGACACCTAGTGGAGAATTCCAAGTCTTATAATAACATACTGCTTAACCCCGTTTAGCATGCTGGGGCTCGGGAAGCACAGGACCCACAGAGCTCCAAAAAAATTATATGTATATGTAATGTGTATGTATGTATATATGTGTGTGTATATATGTGTTTATGTGTACATATGTGTATATATGGGTTGTGTATGTGTGTATATATATGTATATGTATGTATATATACGTATATGTGTATACACACACACACACACACACACACACACTATATGGTGTCTATTAACTTCTTGGAGGAGTGATCTTGTCACACAATTGGCAAACACTCATTTGAGCCCTAACAGGGACTCAGACCCAGCAAGGGCCTAAGATCAGACAGTGAATTAACTGCAAAATAAGACATTGATTCAAGATCCCGATTGCCTTCATTGTCCCAGCAGCCTCTAATGCTCTGTTCTCCCTAGGACTCGGATCCTAGAAGCCTGTGGTGACTAGTGGAACCTAGAACCCACCCCATACCTTTCCAAACAAAGATTTTCCCATCTCTGCCATGGTCCAGGATGAAGCAGTCTTCGGATCTCAGGGCGCCCTGGGCGAAGGGATTCTCATCAGCCACAAGGGAGACTGACATGCTTCCTGCACTGTTGGAGACCTGTGGGGACAGAGAAGGGAGCGTGTGAGCACCAGAGGCAGGCAGAGGGGCAGATCAACATCCAGGCCCACCCAGCTCCGCAGCACAGCCAAGCCTTCTTCTGCTCTTCCACCTCGCATGTAACATAGATGCTGCTGTACCTGGAATAGGAAGGTGGGTAAATGGAAGGAAGGAAGGAAGGAAGGAAGGAAGGAAGGAAGGAGGAACTTGAGACTGAGCTCGCAGCTGGTGGAGCGCTGGCATGCACAAAGCCTGGGGTTCTATTCCCCTAGCACCACATAAACCAGGGGTCATGGTGCACACCCACAGTCCTAGAACTCAGGAGTTAGAGGCAGGAGATCAGAATTTGATCCTTAGCTATGTAGAGAATTGAAGGCCAGCCCAGGATATGTGAGACCTTGTCTTAGTAACAGTGTGGGGCCTCTGAAAAGATGTGGAGTTTGCTGAAAAGCCTTTGAAATCACGAATAACGAAAAGAAAAATGGCAACCGGCAAACATGGTGTGCCAGCCTGGACCATGCTTGGAACGAACTTGGGAGAACCAGAATCACATCTATAATTGGTGGATGGCATTGGCCAGTCTCAGTCACTTAGCTGACAAATGTGCCTGCTTACTTACAAGCCGGATGAAGGTTATGGACTATCTGCAATATTCCCGTAAATTTAAGAAACTCCAATATAAAGAATTCATTCAACTTAGAAACAAGAGATGTCCTCTACCCAAATTTCACAAGATCGGTTCTGGGTAAGCAAGGACTTCTGAGTCCCTGGGGAGGGAGATTTGGGAGCTGGGGACTGCCACACATAGCAAAGCCCATGACCCTCATCCCAGATTCTATAATGACAGGGAAAGGGCAAGGGCTGGCACCTGCCTGGTGTGCACAAGCCAAGGCCCAGAATGGGCCCCAGCGCTGAAACCCAAATGCACACGAGGAAGACATTATCCCTTGCCTGGCTCTGCAGTGTAGTGTTTACCTAAGATACTCTCTCAGCCCTGGCACCTTGGTACAGACTCCCAGAAATCCTACAACAGTTTGCAAAGATGATCCTCTGGCTGGGCACAGTGGTACTAGCCTGTAACCCTAGGACTTAGAGAGCTGAGACATGAGGATCAAAGCTAGCCTGGGCTGTACAGTAAGATGAGATCCTGTCAAACAAATAACAATAACGAAACCCACAAACGTAACCCAAGCAAACCAAAACAACAACAAAAGTTGTTTCTATTTTGCAGAAGTGGTGGGGATTACCAAGTACAACACAGTCCAGATGAGCTCAGCATCCCCTCTTACTCTCTGGCTTCAGGGACCTGGGACATCAGTTCCCCAGCCAGGACAGCTGAAGAGAGAGGGGCCTCCTGCCTCCCAGCCTGACCCTGTATGTACGGGAGACAGTACCCTGGGGCTCACCTTGTAGAGCTTGGCCAGCCTTCGATTGGCTGCATCTTCCTTGGCTGTGTCTTCAGAACCTTCAGGCAGAGTCGGCTTGGGACCCAGCACCTGGGGTGGAAGAGTGTCCATGAGCATGGAGGCTTCTGAGGGAGCTCCCCAGGACGCCAGGCTTCATGGACAGCCATGTCCATGTTCCATATGGAACCTGCCTGGCCCTGACATCTTGAATCTACTCCTTCTAAGAAAGAACTCATATCATCTACCGGCCATCCTTCCCTCCCTGTGCCCCACCCCCTAGGCTTTCCCTAGGTCATTCGCTTTGCATTTGAGTCAAATGCAATTGGCAAACATCTTCTAGCCAGGACTGGAGGGGATCTTACCACTCTGCATTCACAGAAAGAGGAACCGAGAGCCGGAAAGAAAGGCTCACTTGTCTATACTGCTTTTAGGAGGCTGTCAGAACTGGGACCTCAGTGGTCACCACTACAGAGTTTATGTTTGCTCTGTTCCATCCCAGCTACTATCCCTGGTGTCTGAATCTTTTTCCCCATAAAAATCCCTTTGCAAAAAATCAGAACTAGATGTCCCCAGCAAGTAAGAGCAAAGTGGCACACAGCAGAGACTTTGACTCCTCCTGTTCCTGGTAGAGCCTTGCCTCTCGGTTGGCAGATTCTCAAAGCATGGTAGCTAAGCTGACAATCCCATCAGTTAACTGAAGAAGCCATAAAGAGGCATGTCGGAAAAGGACACGAACGCTGGGTCTCAATTGTTTCAGCTAGTTCTCAAGAACTGTTGGGAGAGCTGGGCAGTGGTGGCGCACGCCTTTAATCCCAGCACTTGGGAGGCAGAGGCAGGCGGATTTCTGAGTTTGAGGCCAGCCTGGTCTACAGAGTGAGTTCCAGGACAGCAAGAGCTACACAGAGAAACCCTGTCTCGGGGAAAAAAAAAAAAAAAAAAAACCTGTTGGGAGGACCTCTTTCCTAGCCTGCTTCTTTGGAAGACTTGGTCGTCCTTGCTGAAGGGTGTGACCCGCATTCCCAGCATGCCTCACACCCTGAGATTCCAGGGCAGATCTCAGGGAAGTTAAGAGTTTCAGAAAGCTATCTTCCTACTCCCTAAATGTTCAGGCCAGGTAAAACAAAACACAACAAAGCAAGGTCTTCAGAGGCAGGGAAGGGGCCTTACCAAATAAGTCTCCATAAAGAAGGAAGGAGTAGCCTGCCCCCTCTCCACCCCGCCCATACCCCACAGACACCTGGAGCATCGCCTCTGGCTCTCCACCATCTTCAGACACGTGTACTTGGGCACGTCCACTCCTCTCGTTGTCCCGGATGCCCTTGGACACCTGTGTGGCCTTCAGCCTTTCAAATTTGTTGCTGCCGGAGCCACACCACTGGTAGATGTTCTGTAAGAAGACAGGGACCCCAGGAAGTCAGGGTCCAGCCTTTGCACAAGCCCGCCTGGCAGGATGTCAATGTGCAGACTGTGGCTATGTACAAGCTCCCCTTGGCCTGTGCTTGCCCGGGTGAGGGCTGGCAGAGCACACATACACATCACCCAGGGGAGTAATCTGCATTCAAGGATGCTGATTGTACAATGACATCTAGATTGCTGGCTGCTGTGGCTTGCACATGACTTGTCCCTCTGAAGTCCATTTTAAAGTTTGATGGCATTGTGGCGGTGCTGGGGGGAAAGGCCTTTGTCGGTTGCTAGGTGACTGGTAGGATTAACGGTTTTCAGGGGTTCAGTTTTTTCCTACTACAGAGCAGATCACCTCTGTATCTCGACCATTTGCCTGTCTACACTGGCCATTTGATGAAACACCCAGTCAGTCTCCAGACAGTGCTGCCAGATCTTCCCCTCCCCAACCTGTGAGCCTAAATCAACTTTTACTTACAAGTTATATCATCTCTGAGCTTCTGTTATAGAGACCCCTGCTGGTGGGAAGTAAAACTGCAAGCACCATTTGTTTATAGCATCCACAGCGTTTCTGACCTACACCTGGCCTGTGTGCTAGTTATTTTTATTGTCAACTTGATACAACCTAGAGTCACTTGAGAAGAGGGAACCTCAACTGAGGAATTGCCCAAACCAGACTGGCCTGTGGGGCCATGTCTGTGAATGATTATCTAGACTGGTCACTGATGAGGGAGATCGAGCCCACTGTGGGCAGTAACTTCCCTAGGCAGGTGGGTAAGCAGTGTGCCTTCGTGGTTTCTGCTTCAGTTCCTACTTGAGTTCCTGCCATGATTCCCTTCAGTGATGGAGTGTGATATGGAAGTGTCAGAATGCTCAAAACAGCCCAAACCAGAGACCACCGAAGTGCCCATCAACAGCAGGACTAAGGAAGCATCTGAGTCCCTGTAGAGTGAGTGAGCTCCAACAATATAGAGGAATCTCAGATATGCAAGTTGAGAAAAAGAATTCAATATAAGAGAGGAAGGTCTCCTGCACGTAATTTCTGAAATGTGAAGAAAACAAAAAACCAAAAAAAACCAAAAAACCTGTGTCTATCCTATTAAGAATTCCGATGACTGCCCTCAGGGCAGAGGGTCTGGGAGGGACAACCAATGCTTGGCAGAGAGCTGTGATGCTTCGCTTCTTGATCTACCATTAGGAGTGGGGCAGGTACATTCAGTGGGTGACACAGAACAGCAGTTGGGACTATAACACAGTTGCTATGTCACTTTAACAAGAAACTTTGCTGAGTCTGAACGGGCAGCTCAGCAGTTACAAGCACTGGCTGTTCTTGCTGAGGACCTGGGTTTGGCCCCAGCCCCCACACAGAAGCTCACAACCATCCGTGACTCCAGTCCCAGAGGATCCAAGTCCCTCTTCTGGCTTCTGTAGAAAGCAGTACACATGGTACACAGATGACTATGCATCCGCAAACACCCTTATACACACCACAGGCTCACATGCACAGAAGTTTTAGGGTGCAATGTCTGGCTGTGACCATTTGCAGGTTTGTGCTCATGCGGAGCTATGAGGCAAGTGTGTAGGAAGCATAATGCATTCGCCCATAAGTGGGCCTGGGATGTGTACCATGTGCATCATCACATACTAGGTACATAGGCAATCAATGATGCTCATGTCATATGTACACTGTGGGTCCATCCAAGTCTACAGGTGTGGACACTCACGGTAGGGTTAGTGTCCGTGGTGGATGAGAACCTACAGTTTTTGCCCACAACTGCCATATGCTTAGAAGCGAGTGTCTGTATTTTAAAAGGTATGTAACTGGTGTATCAGATATCTAGACGGCTGCATTTCAAGAACACTGTGTAAACGATGGGAACCCGAGGTCCATGCGTTCATACATGACGAGCTTGAGTCTATGTGTGGGAATCTAGAACCAGACTTATCCATTCTAGATCTGTCTGCCTGACACTTCCAGCCTCTGGTCTCCATCCCCCAAGTGTTCATGCACCCCTTCACAAGTCAGACCTGGCCAGTTCACCACAGTGGCCTTGGAAAAGGGCAGGCAAGACTCACGTTTCCCAGGTCCAGAATGAAGCAGTCTCCATTGTTGAAACTGTCCCAGGACACAGGTACTTCAGTAGCACGGACTGCACGGCGTCCTTTGACCTGGAAGAGCCTCTGTACCACCACCTCATTGGGTACCACATGTTTGAATCCAGATGCCACGCCTCCTTTCTGTCAGGTGAAGGGGACAGTGTTAATTCAGGGAAGAAGGTCTGGTGAAGCAGATACAGAGGGGGCACAGGACTGAGGGGTGGAAACTTCCAATCAGTGGACAGATGCTCAGCTAAGCCAGGACATTCACTGTTACTGTGTCTGATACTGAGACATTCTTTTCTGAAATTCAGAAAAATGAATAACTTATACCAAAACCACACAGCTAAGAAGTATTAGACTCCCACACACTATATCCCACTGAACATTACACTCCACCTAAAAGATCCCTGGAGCCACTTCCTGGATCAAAGAACCGCAAACATTCCTCCCCAGAACCCGCGTTCCCCAAGAGGCATTCTGTGGCATGCTACACAAGATATTCTTCAAGAAAAGGGATCTGTCATCAAAGTGTAGGGATGTTCCTTACTCACTGACCCTGACTGTTACACAATGAACACAAACATACCAAAGGCTCCTATGATGACCACCCTTGCTCGCCCTGTTTCACACAATCTCTCCCTAGCTCACTGTTCTTCCACCTCACCCCATTCCAACACCTGTTCTGCCAAGACACTCACTGGTAAGTGCTAATCCAACTCATCTCAGTCCTTGCTGTGGACATCCCTAGCCCACATCAACCTGTCTCCTTCCTCCTGTGGGGGCTCCACAGGCCCACAGGTCCACATGAGCCTTCAGAGGCAGGTAAAGGGAAGGGACATCCTCCATCAGAGAGGTGGATGACTTTCAATAACCCTCTCCTGTCTCTCAGCCTCAGGCCTCTCCTCCACCCTTCACCCACCACCAAATTCTGAAGGAGCCTACTCATAGGCTTCTTTGCCCCAGCTGCCACACACACACCCTTGGTTCAGTAGGAAGCCAAAGGAAGCTGTCTGGGATGTCTTAGCTTCAGGACTTCACCAGCCCTCCACCTTACACTCATTTTTCCCAACCTAAGCCAAAGCCCAGAGAAGTGAAGTGATTTCCTCGGGCGTGCTCAGCAAGCCCGTGCCACACTCAAGGCTTCCAGCCTTGCTGCCTGCAGTGGGTCTCGTACGTCTCCCTGTTCCACACCTCATGGGGGTAGAAGCTCGGAGGCTTCTATAGCTTCTCAGACCACCCCAGCAAGGACCCTATCGGCCCATTTCCTTGCCCTGATTCCAGCCATACAATCTTGATGGGCGTAAGGAGGCACAGGCAGCCATTTTTCGAGGCTCCTGTTAGACACAGTAACAGTAAGTGGTATATATGGACATGTTTGTCATATGATCATACCTACGACACCACACATTGCACATGTATCTCACAGGTGAGGAGAGCAGAGCCCACAATGAAGGGACTCACCCAAGCTCTCACAGTGGGATCAAACCCCAGGGCGTCAGAATCTGAAAAATCATGTTCTTCCTCCCAGTATCAGATCTCAGGCCCAGGTACAAGCAGTTTCGAGTTTCTGGGGGCTGGAGCACCCTCTGGTGTCCTTTGTCGGTGTGGGCATAAGGTCTACTCAGCACTGTCCATCACCAGGCAGAACTGTGGTATCACTGCGTGGAATGACCTCATTGTGGGGCAGGGCTTCACCCGTGGCTTTTATCTTGACTTGGAAAGTCCACAAGTCAGTAGCAAGCCAGGAATTTTTCCCATCACAGAAAGAATAAATCTCAGTTCCAGTGGCCATGATGCCTGAGACCTAAGAATGATGTGAGGCCTGGAGGGCAAGAGCTGAGGCAGTCACTGAGGACAAGGTGAGGGGCAGACACTGGGCAGCATACCCTGGCACTCTGTGCTTCCTCCACAGTCACCCACGGGACCCCAGGGCCACATGACTGAGCAGCACCAAGGCTGGACACCCGCTGTCCATGCAGGACTCACAACAGCCTCTGAGGTAGGAACAGCCACAGTGTCAGGTACCAAGAGGCTGGTGGGTCTGAAAGTCCTGATGCACTCTACTCACTGCTGCTGACCCAGGGAATGACACTTGGAGAGAAATACATACACACACATACATATACGTATGCATACACATAATACACATACACACATACATACACACACACATGCATATATACACATACATACAAATACATATTACATACACATAATACACATACATACATATACACACATACACACATACACATATATACATATACTTACATAAACATACATGTACATACACACACATACATGTACATACACACACATATGCATACAATAAAGCTAGTTCTCAGAAGACAACACTAGTGACTCTACAAGGGAGAGAAAGGATGGGAATTTTTAGAGTTTTTTCCTATTACTTTTATTAACTTTTTCTAAAGGATTGATTATTGCTGTCTAATCTAATTTTGGGGTGAGATAGGAAGAGATCAAATTCGTTGAACAAAATTCTACAGGGTGAGCTGTTTAAAGAGCCATTCCCTGAATTAAAGACACGGTGAGAGGAGGTTTGTGGAAGATCCAAAGTGACCATTTGGTCTGCGCCTACAGGGGTGGGGTCCCAGGGTCCTTCACTTCAGAGAGCTGCTTCTTAGTCTTGGCCAATGTATATAAAGCTTGACTTACTCAGCTAGTGAGATATGGGAACAGGGCACTAAAATTTCCACAAAAAAAAAAAAAGCTAAAAAAAATCAAACCACGTACATAACTAAAAACTCCTTGGTGAGGCTGGAGCTGTGCATTTTCTAGCTCAGAGCCCTTTTCTAAGCAAAGGTAGGTCCCAGCGGATGTCTGGTTTCTGTCTCGAAGTCCAGGGTTCATGGGCCCAGCTTCCTTTTGAGCAAAGGACTTAAAATAGCCCAGCTTTTTCCAGGAGTGGGGAGTGTCAGGGTTCTGGGTGAAGGTGAAGAAGACGGCAAGTGATAAGGGATTGAAACCCTTCCCACCCCCACCCAGGACAGTGACATAGGAATGACCAGGGCAACAACAAGAAGTGCAGCTCTCCCTGGCAGCTCCGTGTCCCCTCTCTGCCCCTTCTATGACTCCGAGACAGAAGTGGTTCCCAGGAGGAGGCTTTCATAGAAACAAGTCTTGTGTGACAAGCCTGGCTCCTTCACCATCTATAATAGATGAGGGTGGGGAGGCCAAGAACCTTGGTCTGGGCCTGCCAAGTGCGGGGGTGGCCTGAGGACCTGCAGGAGGTGGTAAACAGGGCTGGCTGTGGGCCTCATCTGTCCTCCAGGGGCCAGTTTTTTTCATGAGTAAAGGCACAAATCTGAGCCCTGATTGGGATCTACCTCTCAAGTGGTCCTCAGAGCATGGTCCAGAACATTCCAGAAAAGCCCCTTGATAGGAGAGTGGCTAGCTGGATATGCAGGTGATAAGCCCCACAGGGCTAAGATGGAGGGTCAGGGATTCTTGAAACATCCACTCAGGGCTGACTCAGGGTTAGACCCTTTACGTTTGAATCTGAAATCTTCACATGACTCTCTAGCTGTGTGACCCTGGGCGGGTGCTTAACATCACCGCAGTACACTTTCCTCAGTTACACAAAGGACCAGTACTGGCCAGTACCTCGCAGTCTGACATGAAATGAGTGCAGTGCATAGCACACTCCATGGAAGGCACGAGACTTAAGATCATCCTACCAGCTTGTAGGTTTATTCCACAGAACCTCAGCCTTCCTATCTATGAAATGGGACTATCACCAACGCCCTAATAGCAACAGTGAGAATGAAATGGGATTCTATAGAAAAGCCTCAATGTATCAATGTAACACTTCAAACCTGGATGCCCATAGCCTGCTCTGCAATGTTCATGACAACTGTCACATTTATATCTGTGTCAGCTTTTCCCAAAGCAATAGGTAACTAAGGCAGACAGACGGCCCTGATCCCTGTGAGAGCTGACCATGTGAATCCTGTGGATTCCTTCACCTCCTTCCTGCCTTCCGTGGATCGACTCTCCGAAGGCAGCCAGTACTCTTCAAGTCCTTAAAAAGGAAGCCATCTGCCTCACCTGGACCCTGGCTGCTCAGTGCAGAGCCTGACAGAATCAGGGAGAGGCTGGGCTTGAACACAGCTTCTACCACTTAGAGTTATATGACCCTTCTGAGCCTCAGGTCTCCTCCCAGGGTTACCTTCAGGGATAAAACAAGGTCACATACGTTCCCAGAACCATCTGCAGCAGGACAGCCACAAGTGGGAGTGATACACTCCCACCTCTTTCCCTCGTTCCTTCAGCTATATGTGTATGTATGAGCCCATGTGCATGTGCACGCATGTGAGTGGGTCTGTGTGTGCATGTGGGTGTGCACAAGAGCCCATATGTATGCACACATACACACATGCATACAAGCATACAAATATACAAGGTGTGTACCTAACCTGGCCTCAGACACAGTATCTAGCAGAGGATCACCTTGAACTCCTGATCTCCTTAATTCTGGGTTCAAAAGTGTGTGCCACTATGCCCAGCTTGATCTAGGAGCTTGAAACCATCTGCTAAGTGAATAACCGATGGAGAGGCTACACAGGTCTTTCTGCAGCCTGGGGCTAGGTTCCCATCTCTCCTTCCTCAGGGATGCAAGGACCTCAGACAACAGCAGGAAGAAGGATAGCTACTCAGCTGGACTGCAGCAGTTGTTCAGTCATAGTAACCCAACAAATTGAGCTGGGTAGATGCCAGGGAAGGAAGCCGAGCCCCACCCAGCCTAGGCTGCTGGTCCAGGACACACCCTGCCTTGTCTAAGTCTCGAAGGCTCACTCCGTCACTCAATCCCTGTCCCTCACCTGGGAAAGAGCGGGTCACTTCTGCACTGACCAAGAGGACTCTGAAGCCCAGACAAGGACATATGTACTCCTTAGAACGGGGTCACGGGAGACAGGGTGGCTTACTGGGAACAATGCTGGGGGACAGGCAGGCAACGTGGGTTCTGGTCTTAGCCCTGCATTAACTCACCCTGGGTCCCTGGTCCAACAGATCAATCTCTCTGTATTTTAGTTGCCCCAACCCCTACAAAACAAGAGATCGGGGCTCATCTGGTTCATAAATGTGTAATCCCCTCTCTACCCTATACAAACAGAGCTGAGCTTCATAAATATTGGGCTTCTCTTGATCCCTTCAAGGAGCCAAGCCCCACGTGGGACAGTTCCCAGCTACCTCTTCACCAAATCCTCCCCCTGGCCCTCTAACAGGTAAGGCAGGTATTTACTGGCTCTCCAACAACCAGACAGGAAAGGCAGGCTCTGGGTATCAAAGGGCTGCCTAGAGGTTGCACAGCATATTGGGGTACAGTTTCCTAGGTCCCCAGCTTGATTTTGCTCTAGCTGAAAGCTTAGGGGAAAAAAAACCAAAACATGGCACAGACTTGTAAAAGTTCAAGTTCAAGAGGAAAATGTGGGAGATTGGGGATCAGGAAGAGGGGTGTGAATGAAAGGGGACTGTCAAATACCAATCCCAGGGCCCTCTGCCAACAAAGCCTCAACAATGACCCGGTGCAGGATCAGGACTTGGCACATTCCCTGGGCCAATGTGAGAAGGCCTCCTGTGGGCTCAGTACTATACTGTGAAAACTCTCCCAGGCTGTAGAGAATCTTTTCATTGTAAGATAAGGAATCAGAAGCTCAGGGAAGGAGTTAGACTCATCCAAGACCATGATGGAAAGGACCAGGGTTCCTGGCTGCTAGACTCCAGAGCTTGACACTTGGCCTGTCTGTCCATCTCTTTGCAAGGCTGAAAGACTGTGAGCCCTGCCATTGACCTAACCCACCTTGTACTTAAGTCCAGACTTGAAGTAGCCGAGGAAGGTGGACGACTCAAAACCCTGGACCTCACGGTGCTGCACAGCCCGGCCATTCAGGTAGTCATCCAGCTGCACAGTAAAGATGGCGGCAGCCCCGCTCTCGTCCTGGCTGCACTCGTTGCCTAGAGAACATAAGGCAGCATGAGACTGGCTTTTAGAAGGTGGTCTCCGCCCTTTGGAGAGGAGGCATGCAGAGCCAACAGCTCTACTCTGACCTGGCTATAGAAATTGAGCTAGTCCTTCCCTGCTTTGCAAGAGCCTGTTAGTCCATCTGTATAATGAGACCTTAAAACAAACAGATCAGAGTCAATGTTAGAGACTCTAGGCTCCTAGCTCTGAAGAGACAATGAGGGAGTGATTGGAGCTGAGCCAAGGAAGCACAGAAGGCTATAGGGTCTCCATGACATCTACAAAACTTGTTTTTCTTCTTGAGGAAGCATAGCTGTCCATTCTATAGAAAAAAACACTGGTAAGCTGCTGAAGGGCAGATCACAGGTCAAGGGGCAGAGCTGGGATCTGAACTTGTCCTGGCTGGCTCTAGAGCGTAGTGTCACTAACAAAGGCCTGGCATACAGAGCACTCAGTTCCAAGATTCTAGGTATACTCATGCTGTTTGGGGTCAGGGTGGGAGGGGCTGAGCAGGAGCATTTCACTCACCCAGCCAATAGTGGAGGTCATACTGGAGATTCCCGTTCCTCAGCTGCACTGTCTTTAGGATGACATAGGCGTCACCCGTGAAGAAGTCTCCATAGAGGTTGGGGGGCACAGGTACCAGGTCAAACTTCTCCACACGCCAGATCTGCAGGCCAGGCTCCTTCCCTGCCTTCAGGAATTCGGGGTGTTCCACCACCATAGTGCTAGGCTGCAAAGAGACAGGACAGTACCTGAGCAGAAGTGTGGGTCTCAGCAAAGAGAGACCCCAGGCATGAGGGAGGGCAGGTTCCAGCACCAAGAGTGACTCACTTGAGCCTTGTGCTTTCGCTGGGGTAGAGGAGACTCAACCCCTCTCTGAGAGTTAGGCTAGGCTGCCTCCCTTTCTGCTCTCCTACTTGATGAAGTGACAGAGGAGGCAGAGAGCTCCCTCCCTTTTGGGGGGACAGCTAAGGCACAAAGAGGCAGGCTGTCTTTCAGGGACCCCCAGTTGGGGAACAACATAGAGAGCTGGTCCTGGACTCCAAAGGCACTCTCTGCATCTATGGATAAATGCTCCCAGATGGCAGTGGCAAATCTCCTGGTCCCCAGGGACTCTGCATGCTCTCTCCCAGCACCTTTATGGCTTAGAACTCATGATCCACCCCTACTCTGCAAATGAGGAAACTAAGGACCAAAAGGGAAGGGGACTGATCCCAGGTCTCAAGTCATTTGGTTTTGCTCCTTGGAAGGGGAGGGATCTTCACAGCCCAAGAAAGGATTGGCTTAGTGGGCCCAAGTGGCCTCCTGCGCTGCCTGCCTTCTCCCTCCTGCCCCACCCCCAGCATCCCACCCACCAAATTTCCACATCTTGGAAAAGGAGGAAGGGATGGAGCCTGAAGTCTGCAGGGAACCTGTTAGGAGAACGTTGAGGATGGGAAAGGCTGCCAGACATGCTCTGGGGGTGCCGATGGGACAGATGGTTAGGTTTGCGCTTAAGGGGGAAAGTCAGCAGGTCACCTAGACAGAGGAAGGTCTGGTTGGAACAAAAATGAGGCAGGAGAAGTCAGAAGCGATTGGGGAGAAAAACTCATACAGGTAGCCGGAGAGTAGAGAACATGAAGAGGAAAGGACATGTGGGAGGGATCGGGAAGGAGGAGACAACAGTCAGGGCAGAGAAGAGAGAATAAAGTAACAGTCTTGTCCGTAGGGAAAACAGAACGGGAGAGGACGGACACCACAAACAGCAAATGACTGAGAAAGACCAGCAAGAAGGGCAGTAATTAAACGTGATAAAGAAGATGGGATCCGAATCAGTAGTGGGGAAAGACCGGCCAAGGTGAGGTTAGCCTGCAGGGAGGGAAACAGCTTTGGCCCCCGGCCCCCCACTCCCACCCCCGCCCCCAGGAGCCCCGAAGCAGCAAGACATACTTACAAAGCAACAAAACAGTTTTTCCATTCTACACCTGAATTACTCCCCTTTTCCTAGCGCTGTATCTGTAAGAACTTACAATAGACAATTACTCGGGGAGCCCCGGGGACCCCGGGCACTCACCCGACTTTGGGGCGCCCTCTCTTGGGCCCTGCCCTGCGATGCGGTAGCTGCATGGGATGGCGCCAGCGCGCACAGCGCCAGGACGAGCAGAGCGCAGAGCAGCGAGGAGCGGTACGGAGCCATGGCGACGGTGAGGACCCAGGCTGCGGCCGCGGCCTCTTGGTCGCCCCAACCTTTAAGTAACCGGCCATCCCATCCCGCCCTGGCTGGGGACCGCCCCGCAGGGAGGGCCTTGCGGCCGGCGGGGGGAGGCCGGTATCTGTCCCGGATCTCTGAGACATCTGGGTTCCCTTCCCACTGGGACCGACCCAACTGGGTGCGGTCACCCCTTGGACTCTAGTTTCCAAACAGGAGATGCAGCATGTGGTCTGACATACAGCAGGTGCTAACTCGGTGAGAGCAGTTTTTCTCTTGTGGCCCGTGCAACCCCCTTATCGGTCCAATTAGCAGGTCCAACAAAAACTAAACAAAACAAAACAACAACAACAACAACAAAACCTAGCATGAACTAACAAGTTTGTGGTAGTTGGGTTTTTTGTTTTGTTTTTCAGTAACAGTTTTGGCTTTTTTCCTCTCTGTTTTGTTACAGTTGTTTTGAGCAAATCTTAGTTTATTGTAAGAAGTGGTCGCCTATTGACTGGTTGCCTCTGCCCCCGGGCAACACTTGTATCTATTCCCTTTAGCGAATGACAGCTCCATTTCCTTCTGTGACCTTTATTTCTTTTTTTGTTTCCAGGCTCCCTTCCCTCTCCCCTCCCCAGGGGAGCCAGGATTTGAGTTTTCCCTCACTCAAGTAATTACTCAGGAATTACTCAGGAATTATTTGGGAAATGTGGACCTAGGTTAGACTCCTATGTACCACCTGCTTTTTCCCGTACCTCAGTCTCCTAGAGATTGCAGAGGGTTAGATCAGGCCTGCTCAGATAACCTGGTCTGCAGGTGACAATGCTCCGTGGTCCCAGCTCCCTTGGGAGCCTGCATTGCGTGACTTCTATCTAATAGGACCAAACTTTGCCCTCTCCCTCCCCAGTTTCTTCACACTTAAGGGGAAATAGATCACAGCTAAGGGAACACAGAGGACAGCTGAGACTGAGGGTTACAGGGGACTTCATGTGGCCTGGGCCTTGAAGGTTGCAGGGGAAGGAGACTGAGAACATTCCCAGGGGAGGGAACAGCCTATGGGCAGAGGGCTGGCAAACACAGACTATGCCCAGTAAATAGCTAGGATCTGATTTAAAGGGGGGGGGGATAAAGGGGTCAGGGGGGGGGGGGGGGGGTATGCCTAGAAACTGGATTTTATCAGGTGTGTGCCGAAGCCTTGAGTTCTCTGGGCTCCTTGGTCTAGGAAGTCCATCCTCAGCCTGTGGAGCCTACAGTGGGCTGCCCTGGGCACAACTCAGAGAGGTGATTAAAGCCCCCACTGCTCACATGAACATTCCTGGTGGCATAAGCCATCCTCACCTCAACAGATAAGAAGTAGATTGTGCATATTCAAAACACATGATACGACATTCCCTACAGAACTGCTTGCAATGGACAAGGATATTCATTGAAGCATTGTTCAAAGAGAATTGGAAAGGACCCAAAATGTCCTGGAGACATAAGTGATGGGACTGTCACACAATGGACCACAATGCAACTGTGGAAAGAAAAAAAAAAAAAGATTGAGAGCCAGTTGTGCCTGGTGGCACACAGTAGGCACTCAGTAGAAATGGAGAGACCTCCAGGTGCCAGAAGCAAACTGCACAATGATGCTTCTTCCTTTCTATATGGAAAGGATCTACAGTTGATGCACAAACCCTTGCAAAGTCAGTTAATGCCCCACTGTTAAAGCAGTCTCTTGGAAACGACAAAGAGAGAGATGTCACCCTGGACACTGCCGTGGCTGCCCAAGGCTGGAAAGAGAGCTTGAATCACTGCAATTGGCACAAGGAACCTTTCAGGATGGTGGGAAAACTTTAATACCACACCATGATGATCATCATGCAACCAGTTCAAGCCACAGAAAAATCACAGACCTGTGTGCTTCGGCGAGTGAGCTGGGCATGCTGCACACGTTACACCCTGAAATCACGACTTAAAGCACAAGATTTAAAACATGACACAGATATATCCAGCCAGCCAGTGGTGGTGCACACCTTTAATCCCAGCATTTGGGAGGCAGAAGCAGGCAGATCTCTATGAGTTCGAGGCTAGACTGGCCTACAGAGAGAGTTCTAGGATAGCCAGGGCTACACAGAAAAACCCTGCCCCGCCCACCCAAACCAAAAAAAAAGAGAAATATATCCAGTAGAGTTTATTTATTTATTTATTTAGAACTGTAGCCTAGAAGGAATGCTTTAAGAACATGCTTAAGGGGATAATTGCTCCTTGGCTGACTCAGGAAATGACAAGGAGTCTGAGCAAGCAGCTGACCTGGCTACACAGCCCCCTCAGGAACAGGGAGCAGTGTGGCCCCAGCTTACCCAGTTGGTGATTAACAGAAGGCTTTGCCTCGACCCTTAGGGTCAGTGACCACCAGCCCAGGGTCCCCCAGGTTAATGATCACAAAGGTGGTGCAGTTTTGCTGGCTATGTGGCTATAGAGTTTGCATCACAGTGACCAAGGCCCTACCCCTGCCCTCTAAGATCCTGAAGCCTAGAAACTCTCGTTCCAAGGCATCAGCGAAGGAGACCTGGATGGGGCAGCGATGCTCTGTTCACTGACTGAAAGAGGCTCGTGAGTTCAAGGGAACAAGGGAGGTTAAGTGAGGGTGAAAGTGGATGGCCCCTGTTAGGGAAGGGTCTGCCACAGACTTCCCGAATGACTCTAGGCAACTTATTCTCCCTTTCTGGGTGTCCACGCAATAGGCAAGGGCTCGATATTCTTCACTCTAAGGCCCATTTCTGGCCCCAGATCATGGCTGCACCATCTTGCTCAGAACCTACTTGCTTCTGTGCTTTAAGGTTCCTATCTGCCAAATGGAGACACTGGACCAGCTCACCTTGACAAGTCCGTCTGAATCAGATCACCTGTGACCCCTGATGGAAGAAGGAGGTTCTGAAAGAAACAGTATGTCACCTCACCTCTAGATCCAGTGAGTAATCAAGGACCCCATAGGACCCCAAAGCCGGGAACCTCTCACTATGGAGCACCAGGGGGTGGAGGCTATGATGGAGAACTCCTGTCATACTCTGTTCCTGCTTGGACAAAGATGTACGAATTCAGGAGAGCAAGTAGATACAAGTGCACAAGAAAGAAAAGGGGACCAATGGCAGAGAAACCGAGACTAAGGCCACTCATGTGGAAGGAGACACTGCAGAGATTCAAAACCTTGTCTGGGATTCCTGGACCCAATCCTGTCTGGGAGACCAAGCAAGAGCCCTGGCCCCGCCTCACCTGGGGAGGGAGCAGCAACCCACACAGGAAAGGTTGCTGTTGCCAAGCCAGTTCAAGCCTCTGCCAAGCAGGTAGCCAGGTATCTCTAGAGCAACAGGCTCTATGACATCTCCCAGGCTGGGGCGATGTCTATGAAGACCCTTGGGCAATGGCCACTGGATAGAGAAGGACTGTGGTACCTCCATTCCAAGACACTCAGACCTGGGATGTAGCACTGTTTGCCATCACTTCGGTTGGTGTGCATCCTGGTCTCTGCTCTTTGCTGTGCCTTAGAGACCCTCTTAACCTCCCATCCTGCCTGTGTGTGAGTCCTGCCCAGTGCCCCCTACACACCAGGCAGCTCTCAGTATCTGCCACAGGATGAATCAAGGGGCCCTTCCCTCCCCTGTGGTTGGATCCAGGGCCCCACAACCATCTCTCAACCCCTTCCTTCTTCTATGATTAACTTCACATCAATCTGTGGATCTCCATGGGCCTCTTAGGGTGGCTACCAGATGAGATGTCTCACCCTCACCCTCCACCCTCAGCCTATGTACAAAAGGCCTTGGCAGGCTGGGAAGACGCCACCCTGTTCTGTTCCCTCTCCTGAAGCATTGCAGCTCTTGATCTCCCAGACAGCCAGCTGGAAGTTCTCTCTCTCTCTCTCTCTCTCTCTCTCTCTCTCTCTCTCTCTCTCTTGACACTTGTGTACTTTTAGCCCATTGCTGTTCTCTGGTTCCCCTGGGAGCACCCACCCTTCTGGCCTAGGATTTTGCCAATAGGGACAATGGTCAGTAAACAGAGAAAGAGGTTATGAAACCCAGCAAAAGCAAACAGGGCTTTTCTGGCAAGCCCCGTGGACTTGAAAACATACAGGCCTCAACACCTGGAACCAAGGCCTCAGTTTCCTCGTTTTTAAAATGGAGAGGATGGTGCTAGGCTTGTGGAACAACAAAGAAATCCAAGGCCTGGCATGCATTATCTTCCAAAGGGTGCCGACGATGACCTGCTCTCTTCTCTCAGAGGCCTGAACCAAGCACATCCAGACCTACTAGATGACAGTCTAGAGGTTGCAAAGAGGACTTGGGCTCAGGTTGGGCTGTGCATTATGAAGTGGGTCATTTTTCTTTCTGAGCCCCCAGTCGCTCATTTGTATACAGGGAACTATGGGCCGGGTAGTGGTGGCACACCCCTTTAATCCCAGCACTTGGGAGGCAGAGGCAGGTGGATTTCTGAGTTCGAGGCCAGCCTGGTCTATAGAGTGAGTTCCAGAACAGTCAGGGCTACACAGAGAAACCTTGTCTTGAAAAACCAAAAAAACAAACAAACAAAAAACAAAAAATAAAACAACAGGCAACTATGGGAGGAAATAGGAACAAGCCACAGGACTGCCAGTAGTGATAGTCAATGGCCTCTCATCTCTTTATAGATAACACCAAGCAGAAGATGATGTCTCCAGGCCATCGAGCAGTGTCCACACACTAGACTTAGACCTCAGGTCTGTGGGCAACTACACCAGATCCAAGGCCTGGGGCTCAAGGAACAGAGTTCCCTGACATGGCCAGCTGGGCCTCTGCCCTGGCGATGTCTATCCTGGGTGTGGACAGCTAATGGGAAGAAGGCCAGTGGGGCTTGGTTGAATCTATCACAGGGACTAAAGCCACTGACCCTCTCCCAGAGCCAGCCCCACCTCGAGTTGTAAGCCAATTGGCCCTACTGCTTCTGGCCTGATTCCCTGGAAACAAGATCTGTCATGTCTGAGAGTCCAGAGCCTCTTCCACCAGGACTCACTGTAGCAATCAGTTTCCCTATGCTGAGACAAACACTCTAGCCCTGGGAAACTTGGGAGTGCAAAGAACTGAGGCCTAGCCTCTTATTACACCCCTAGAACTCTGTAGCAACCCCTGGAGGAGTCCAGGTACAAGTGTATGTCAACAGCTGGACAAAGGGGCCCAAACACTGGCATGGTGACTTGGGGCAGGATCAGCAGGAGGCCTGGGTAGGAAGCAGATCTGTGCTGCAGGCAGGGTCTGTGATGCCCCAGCCAGAGCAGAAAAGAACCAAGAGATGTTGCTGGAGGCAGTTGCTCCAAGGAAGGATTTGGGAATGTGACTGGGAAGCATTACCACTAGCAAAAGTTGGGGGTCAATCCACCACTTAACTAGCTGAGTGGCTCTGAGCAAGTCACCCTGGTTCTCAGAGCCTCTGTTTCCTTATCTGTAGGTAGGGATTATAATATCTTCTTCCCATGAAGGTTGTAAGAATTTAATAAGAGGAACAGGCACGATTGCTCAGCTGTTAAGAGAACATATCAAATCTTGCAGAGGACCTCAGTTTGGTTTTCCAACACTCACATCAGGTAGCTCACAACTACCTGCAACTCCTGCCCCAGAGGATCTGACACCCCATTCTGGCCTCTACAGTTACATACACTTATATAACACACACACAGACAGAGACAAACAGACAGACAAACAGACACACACAGAGACACACACACGGGGATATACATGCACACAGACACACACATACACAGATACATACACAAACAGACCTATGGCCTTGAGCCCCAGGCCTTGGATCTGGTGTAGTTGCCCACAGACCTGAGGTCTAAGTCTAGTGTGTGGACACTGCTCGATGGCCTGGAGACATCATCTTCTGCTTGGTGTTATCTATAAAGAGATGAGAGGCCATTGACTATCACACACATAGACACACAGACAATGTCCGTGTGTGCATAACACAGACATTCATATACATAGAGGAGAGCCATACAAAGAACTTAAATATTAAAAGAGTAAATCTTTTTACCTGGATTTTAGCCAGGTGAAACATGTTGAGGCCTAGCATAGCTTGGTGCAGCTGAAGCACTTGTACGAGGGTAGCTGCCATTTTTGTCAAGTCAGTTGCTTGAGTGAGTTCCTATCTCTCTGGGTCTCAATGTTCTTGTGTGTAAATGAGAGGTAAAAAGGCCCTTCCCTGCCAATTGTGCTGGTGTGTACCTGTAATGCCAGCACTCAGGAGAGAGAAGCAAGTTTGAGGCCAGCCTGGTTTACACAATAAGTTTCAGCTCACTTGGGGTTAGCTAGCAAGACCAGATCTCAAACAAACAACAAAGTGTGTGTGTGTGTGTGTGTGTTTAATGCTAGTGTAAAATGCAAATAAAACAACTGACACAAAAGATTCCTTTTATTTTTCATAAAAGGAATGTTCAAAAAAAGAGCATCTGAGAGACATCTGCACACCTACATCCTTAGATCCACATCCATCCTGCCCATAACAGCTGGAAGCAAACCAGCTGTTCATTAACGAATGAGAACACAATCAACAAAAATATTCCAACAGAGGACTAGTAACCTTTGAAAAGCTTACACCCTGCTATAGGGATGGCCTTGAAGACCACTACACCAGTACAAAACCGCAAATACTGTGTTTACAGTGCTGGGTCGGGTTACATCTACTTTGCCCATGATAGAAACCTCTGCTCCTTTTGGGGATCCAGTCAAGAGGAGTTACGTGACGTGAGTGACCATCCCTTCTCCAGGACTGTTCAGAACTGTTTAGGACTCAGAGACAAAAGAAAGTGAAAAAAGTGAGTTAATTTGGAGACTAAGTTCATTCTTCACCAGGATCCAAGGGGTCTGGCGGACGCTCCCCAGGCCATGACATACAGTGCTATCAGCCAGAGAATGCCACATCCTCCTGCTAACGGCTCCATACACCCTCCACAGCTAACTACCACCATGGTTTCCTCTGTGTTGGGCTCTGGCCACAGCTTGAGCCGATAGCCTGAATGCCACTCTGCAGCCTGCAGACAGAGGTCCCAGAGAGGACCGAGGGGTAAGCTTGCTGAAGAGGTAGGAAATGATAGGATCCAAGAACCCATACCATGTCTCTATGAGCTCAGACGTCAGAGACTGACAGGTGAAGGTTAAGTGGCCTTCCCTCCTAGGGAATACCAGGCCATGTTCAGGGAGGAAACTGAAGGAGCCCAGGGCACTGAGCACGTGGTTCCTTTCTACAAATGACCTTATTTCCTTTCATGTAAAATGGGGTGACAATGTCTACCCTGCTGGATGTCTGGCAGGACTGAAAAAGCCCCTGGCTCTGAATGTGCTACTTAACTGGTACTTAGCAACTGTGATGTCCAAAGAAGGCCCTCCAGCACCAGTTCAGCCTTCTGAGCCTGCAGTTCACTTGATCCATACCCATCCTTGACCCACCCTTGATCTCCACTTAGTTTTTCACATTCAAACCAAAGGACTGCTGGAGGGGTCCAATCAAGGCCAGAGATAGGGTGGTGGCTAGCCCAGGGATCCGTGAATGTCTCGGGAAAGGCCTTCGTCTTCCTCTCCGGATCTGGCCTTCTCTGTCCTCTCAAAAGAACACAGACCTTAACACTCACCAGCAGAGTATGAGCCGGAAACTCACCACTCTAAACTTCACTGCCCTTGGACACAGAGTGGCCAGACTACATCACAGATTTGCTACATATACTATTAGTTGAAAAAAAAATAGCAGAAAAATCTCCATGAAGAGATGAAGGTCAGAGGCTAGCAAGAAGTAGGAAAAAAAGATTCATAAAATTTCATATTCAATAGGACTGTGGTAACCACTACTCCAGACCTTTCTGTGGCCCCAGTACAGATAGACAGGACTCCCAAACCCATCCTCTAAGATCTGGTGCCATGACCATCAGAACACCCTTTGCCATCTAACCGAGTTCTATATGATCTCAGCTCCCTGCTCTCACCCCACCTCCTGGAACCCGGGGACCTAGCTTTCATTTTGGGTATGTGTGGCCTTGGAACTGCCACTCCTGTTCAGAAGGGACACATTGGTGAGTTCCAGGTACCAAGAGGGCTCAGGAAACTCCTCCTGTAATCCGCAGCCTCCTCATCTGCACCTCCCACAGCAGCTGTTAGCAATTTTCTCCTGGGCCCCAACAACAGTGTAGCTGTCTCTCACCAAAGGCCTGGAAGGAAGTCTCTGTCAAGCCAGCAAAGCAGCCAGAGAGCCAATCAGAAGGAGGATCTGGGGAGAGGAAAATTACCAGTGCTGTCCCTTGCTAGTGCTGGCAGGACTGGCTTGGAAAGAGGGGCGCTGGGGGCCTGGCAGCTCTTCTTGAACAATGAACTTGGTCCCATGCCTTAACCCCTGTCTGAGCTAAAGGGATAGTGAGTGTACTTGGGACCCCAGTACTCCTCTGGAACATGCCTACTCTTTGGCATCCAGAAACAGGAGGAGGAAACAGGCAGGCCTTTGTACTGCCTACTTGCTGAGCCCCAGATCCTACCATGATAGAGCCCACTGGGGACTAGGAACACATAATAGCCAGAGCTCAAGTACCAAGCTCTTGGGACCATGCCTGTACATCTTATATGCTGCACCATACCCAGTGTCATATACATCCTATGTAACTACATCACATGCCAGGCCTTGGGTCCTTAGGCTTCATGGTAAGGTCTACTTTGTATGTGAATTCACTCCTACCTTCAGTCATGACTACTGGCCTGCACACACAGGCATGTGCTGCTGCCTATGTCCACTGTACTGTGGCTCAGCCCTGGGCAAGACATGCCACATTCTTGTTTTGGGCTCATGTTCCTCGCCCCAGGGGCATTCTCAGCCTAAGGGGCAGGGACAATGCAATGTCACAGTTAAGGCCACACCCACCAGCCTGTCACCATGTGACCTTGCCAAAGCAACTTCTTTCTGTCAGTGCCTCACCTTCTTCAGATCTAAAATGGAAGGACAGTAACATATCTCTGGCAGAATGGTGTAGATTAAAGTAGATCACATGCATCGCTCTGCATCTCAGCTCATGACATACTAGGTAAGCACTTTGAAATGGTGCCTGAGTCTGTGTGGTGTGCACTATGATCCTATGTGCCCGTTGTCTATTGCGAATGAGGCACTGAGCATGCTGGGGAAACCCTAACAGCCCACAAGAGGGTGTGGTTATCCCTTCTACTGAGAAGAAATCCTAGGTTCTGAGAAGGATGACAATTTGCACAGGGCTAGAAAGAAGAGGGGGCTAGACACAGATGCTGATTAACTGTGGGAGCACTGGAGGAGAGACTGTAAGGTGCACTGGAAGAGAGATTGTAGGGAGCATTGGAGGAGAGACTGTAGGGAGCACTGGAGAGACTATAGGGAGCACTAGAGGAGAGATTGTAGGGAGCACTGCAGAAGAGACTGTAGGGAGCACTGAAGGAGAGATTGTAGGGAGCACTGGAGGAAAGATTGCAAGCAGGGAGCACAAGGGATTTGGGGGGGTGATGAAAATGTTCTTTCTACTTATGATGACTTATGCCTTTAACCCCAGCACTCAGGAGGCAGAGACAGGAGAATCTCTCTAAAGTTCCAGGACAGCCAGGTCTACAAACCTCCAAATTTGCTTTTTTTTAAAAAAATCACTGAGTCTATAGAAATGGGGTAATTATACATATGGAAATGATATGTGCATTTATTCTGATCAGTTATGTAAAATATATTTCAGGAATGTTGGTTTAGAAACAAACAGCTGGAGAGATCAACTTTCCATTGTTGGCAACTCGAGGCCCAGCTGAGAGTAGCCTAGAGCTGCTGACAGCAAAGAGCAGCTGTGAACAGGTCTGCAGACAAGGTGGGCCAGTACAATCCTCAGAGGTGGGGGTTAGAAAGCATGCAAACTCCCAAACCCAGCCCCAGCCTTGGAGTGCTTAAGTCTGGTGGGCCCAGGAACCCAATTCTAAGAATCAGCCCCCAGTGGGAACCACTTGGTAAAACCATAGTTGGGGAAACTGAGGCTAAGCAAGAAAGGAGACCTGTTGGGTCTCAATCAGCTGGGACTAACCAGTCCCCTTCCTGTTTTCTCTCCTTTCCCAGGGCGGGTCTGCTCCTGCCATCAGCTGTGACTCAGAGTTCTGAGTCATCCTGTGGCACTACAGAAGGAACTGCTTAAGAAAAACAATCCCTTACATGAAACTCCCAGTTCTTGGGAACAGGATAGGCCCAGAGGGCTGGGGGGGTTTTAGGCAGCGTGGGAAGCCAGGGCTGCCCAGACTGGACTGCTCCAAGCCAATGACTTGAGCAGTGCACTACATAAGGAGCCTCAGTTCCTCACCTCCAAATAAGAAGCTGTGTGGGTGTGTGCGCGCACGCACGCACACGCGAGCATGCATGTAGAGGCTAGAGATCTTAATTTGGGGGGAGGGGAGCATGTTTTCTCCTTGAACCAGAGCTCACAAACTGCCTCTAACAGTCTAAGCCAGCAAGTCCTAGGGGATCCTCTTGATCTCTGCTTTCCCTTCCCGTCTCCCCTCTCCTCCCTCCCTTCCCCTCCACTCCACTCTGGTTATATAGGTGTCAGGGATCCAACAGATGTGTGGGGCCGCACTTCACCTTCTAAGCCATCTCCTCAGCTCCATGATATGAACTTTGTAAGCATCATTTTTCTGAATCTTCACTTATGGGTTTCATCATCCAGCTTAATAGATGGGGAAACTGGGGCTCAGAGAGCTTCAGCTGAAGACTGCTTGGTTAGGAAACATGAAGCAGAGTTTAAACCCAGGGCTACTTGATTTTTGGAAGCCTGTTTCTTTCTCTCTCTCTCTCTCTCTATCCCTCCCTCCCTCCCTTCTTTACAAAGCACCTACATGGGCAGTGGTTTAGAGCACTGGCTGCTCTTGCAGAGGACCTGAGTTCAGTTCCCAGCACTAAATGGCAACTCACACCCATTTGTATGTAACTCCAGTTGCGGGGGATGCAATGTCCTCTTGAGGTCTGTTCAGCACCAGACACACATACAGTGCTGAAGAGATGCAGGCAAAACACATAAAATAAAAATACATCTTTTAATTTATTTTATTTATTCATTTATTTATTCGTAAGATTTATTTCCTTGTATGTGTATGGGTGTTCTGCCTGCATATATCTCTGCACCGTGTACATGCACTGCTCTCGGAGACCAGAAGAGGGCATCAGAACAGGCAGAGAACCTAACTGTTAGCTAAACTGCTTGCCCGGCCTGAGCATGCTTCAGAGAGCTCCTTCAACCCCGGGCTACTTGCCATTCCCATTTGGGCTTTTTTTCCTCAGCCATGGCAGGGCAGAAGAGATAAGGCCCTTGGCATAGGCCAGGCTAATCACACAGGCCTATAAATAGGACCCTGTGGCTTGGGCTGAAATAGCTATGCCAGGACCAACTTCACGGGCACAGAGTACAAACAGCCTCGGGAATGTCTCAAACTTCTTCAGGAAGCCATTGTTCATGTTCCTTGGAGGAAGCAGATTTGAGCAAAGAGCCACACCTTCCTAGAGGGGATTCTGGACCTTGACCTAGGCTCCTTTTTTCTGCTTCTTATTTCCATTGCTTCTGCCTGGGACTTGGTTTCCCAAACTGTGAACTAAGGAGGTCAGTTGTGTGCCCTTGGGCTCTTCCAGGCAGAATGCTCTTGGTGTGCCTGTGACACTCTCTGCTTTTCTTACCTACTTCCTTGTGCCCTGTCCCATCAACCTGGAAATTGTATTTTATCATCATCATCATCATCATCATCATCATCATCATCATCATCATCATCATCATCTCAGTCCTGGGAACCAATCCCAGGGCCCAGCCCACAATAGGCAAGCATTCTTATCGTTAAGCTACATCCATAACCTCTGTTGTGTTGTTCAGGATTTTTGAGAACCTAGCCATCCTGAGTGCTGAGAGCCCGGGATGAAGAGTTGAACAAGTCCTAACTAGTTCCCCAATGCTTGGCCTTAGGTCAGACATCAGAGCTAAAGGCATTTCCAACCCCACCCCCAAATCTTCCTAGTGGCCTCTGTGAGCTCTGCCTGGGAACATCTTGTTTCTGGTTCAGATTACAGACTTATGGCCAAAGAGGATCCCCCAGGGGGCAGCTTGTGACGGGGCAGGGCCTTCACCAAGGGTAAGAAACCAAGGCTCCCCAGGAGTCCCAGCCATCTGGCTGCCCATATACTTAGACCATTCCTCTCAGCTCACTCCCAGCCACCATCCAACCCTAGTTCATGGGTGAGGAAAACCAAACTGAGTGAGACTGGAGCACATTCAGGTTGGAGAGACACTGGCTCAGATGCTCTCCTAGAGTCCAGAGCTTCAGAGATCTGACTCAAGTCAGTCTAGCTGGACAATGGGGACAGAACCCAACAAGAAAAAAGAACAGGGAGGGACAGGCTAGCTATTTAATATTCCCCTCCCCTTCTCCCTCCCATGCTTCGAGTGTGTGTGTGTGTGTGTGTGTGTGTGTGTGTATGTGCGTATGTATGTATCTGTATATATGTATATGTGTGTATGTCTCTGTGTGTCAGTGTATGTGTATGTGCATCTGTGTGTGTATCTGTGTATGTCTATGTCTGATTGTGTATGTATGTATCTGTATATATGTGTATGTGTGTATGTCTCTGTGTGTCAGTGTGTCTGTGTGTGTAATGAAGGGAAGTGACAGGGATTCACTGGTAACACACATTCTCTCCCAGTGGCTTTCAGCACTGCCCACTATGACCTGCCCTCCTCTTTGCCTTCCACCAATTGGCTGCTCTACAATCCCATCAATCAAATCATTCTTCTCTTCCACAGCCATCTATGGCTCCCAGTGACCCAGAAAACTGAAACTTAGTTTTCAAGGTCTCTCTAGACAACCCTGTCACCTTCAGCCACTCCCACCTCAGTCTCCACCCATGACTCATTGCCTCAGGCACATAGGGCTCCTCCAGGTGACCAGCCCTTGGCATATAATCCCCTTGCCTGGAACACCCAACTCCTCATCTCAGACCAGTGCTAATCTCATGGACAGGAAAAGCTAAGTGCTTCCCTGAGTGTCTTGGAAGGCATCAAATGCACTCTGGGTATCAGCCACCATTGTCTCTCTCTTGCAGGATTAGAGTGTCTCTGCTCTTGCAGGATGGTACAGCTCACCTCCCTTTCCAATACAGAAGTCAGCAAGGGTTGCCTGGGAAAGGGGGTGGGGGCAAAGAGCCAAGAGAATCTTGGGAAAGCGCTCACTTCCCAGGACTTCTCAACACCAGGCCTCACATGAGGAAGCATTGGGGCACTTCAGTGAGGAAAACCCTAAAGCAACACCAAGCAGGGTCTGTGTGTGTGTGTGTGTGTGTGTGTGTGTGTGTGTGTGTGTCCATGTGTGCGAATGTGTGTGATGGTTCCACTGATAAAATTCTCCAGGTCTCCCACTGGGAAGCTCCTGAAAGTCCCCAGTAGCCTGGAGTAAAACCCACAGTCAAACGCAGCATGGCCTTGTCCCCTTATCTGACCGTTCCCCACTCCCTCTGAGGGATGCTCCCCCTCCCTAGCTCACCCTGTCATCCTTCACCCAAGCTTCTCAGCCCTGTCCACCTGCTCCCCCCCCCCCCCCCCCCCTCCCCCCCCCCCCCCCCCCCCC
>JADRCH010000283.1:1285658-1301021 GCA_019843965.1 Rhynchomys soricoides
CCCCCCCCCCCCCCCCCGCTCCCTTAAACCATCATTTCCTCCTCAGGTGAAGAAAAACTGATTCCAAGGCAGGAACGACTATCTACACAAGACCCAGGATGCAAGGAAAGGATTTATTCTTTGCCCATTCTCCAACACCCAGCTCAGAGCCTAAATATCAGTCACACGACACTGGGAGTGAATGGATTCCAGAATCCGGTGAACATTTAAGTCGCAAAAACAAAAGCCCTGTGGGTAGTCAGTAAGGGTGGGGTGGGGCAGCTCTGGGGGAAACACAGACAGGCCAGCCTCCCCCACAACAAGGAAGAGAATGTTCTAGATGAAGAGAAAGAAATCAGTGTGCCAGAGACTTGTGACAAGGATATCTGCGGATCTGACAGGACCTGGGGGGCTCACACCAAATCCTTGGAGGTAAGTGTGAGGTAGGTGCAGGGTAAGGACAAGCAGGCAGATTCATACTAGACCCAGCTGCCTGTGGCCCTATGGTGTCTGCAGAAGCTGGGCAGGCAGGGAGAATGCAAGGGCCTTGTGACACGCCTAGCAAAAGTACACACAGAAAGGGACACTCCTTACTGATAAAAATCTCTCAGAGGCAACTCCTTTATGGAGCAAAACTGGGCCTCAGAAGCCAGATGTGGTTCTTCAGTGGCAGCTGGGGCAGAACTGGGCCTCTGACTGGGCGTAGAGAACCTTCTAGGAACCCCTAGCTCCAAGGACTAAGTGTCTTGATGACCATCAAAGGCTCTTTCATCTAGACTTTAAGAGGGACAGTAGTCAGCTCCTGTCATCGCTCAGAAGCTAGGTGCGGTGGAGGGATGAACAATGCAGGCACTCACGTCCTGCTGCTTTGGGCAAGCACCAGGGACATCACGGCTGGTCACTGATGCCATGGGCGGGGGGGGGGGGTTCTCTTCATACAATAAGAAATTTTCTGCTGTTCAGGAATGAAACGCTCTCACAGTAACCCTCCTGGCTTTCCAGCTCACAAAGGGCCTTTGGCACCTACAGGCTCATCTGATCCCCTCCACATCTGTGTTAGATGGGGGGGGGGGGGGAGTGGCTGGGTGGCGGTTGGAGGGGACGCACAATGCACCTGCCTTACAGGTAGGAAAGCTCAGGAGCCACCTGGAAGGCAATCTGGGTCTCCTGGCTTGTAGCCCAGCTCTCTGCACTCCCAGGGCGCAGCCCCAGCTCCCCCCCCCCTCACCTGGAATCTGATAGGTGAGCCCGCCCACCCAGCCAGGAGGGTGGATGAGCCACCCTCCTGTGACTCACACTCCCCAGGTGCCTCTTAAGGTCAATAAGCCTGGGACTTAGTGGCCACCTCTCTGCAACCTGCAGGGAGACTCCCTGCCTCTCCTCCTCCTCATGGGGAATCTATCCTACCATACAAGGGGTCCCAGAAGGCTTGAGAACACAGCAAGCAAGAAGCACAGCCAGAATGGGAGTCTGCCTCCTCCCTCAGTGAGGAGCAGTTGGGTTAACCATTAAAAGTACCGGCCACAGGGGAAAACCTTTAAATCCACAAAGGTTGTTCAGGAGCTTCCACTCTGGAATCCTCTAGACTCCCCTAGACACTGGGTGGAGAGTGGCTCTGTGTTGCTCTACTTACCTTACAGGCTGCGCAAGAAGAGAGCCACTCCGTGAGGAGACGCTATGACTGGCTGAAGCCCCAGAAGAGGAGTTGGTGGTACCTGGAAAAGGGTCCAGGAATCTCAGTGTCAGTGTCTGAGGTCACGTGGGCAAATCCCTCCTACTTGCATACCTCAAGCCATGAGGCGCTCACTTCCTGCCAGCACTGCCCACACCTGCTGCTGGAGGGTTGGGCTGTGTGCCTCGGGATGCCAGGCCATGAGCTCCTTGGTGTAACTGCTTTCTCTGAGGCTGTGGGAAATGCCACACCCAGAGCATGTTAAATGAGGGACTGAAGGACCATCCATTATCCTAGACCCAAGCCAATGGTGGGCCATACAGCTGAGACCTCTGGTCTCTGTCAAGAAGGCAGACTCCTGCCCACTCTGGAAGATCTTGCTACCCAAACGGGTTTCTCCCTGCCAAGGGGAGAGTCAGGATGCTCACTCAGAGGGGCCTCACAGGCTCCTCAGATCAGGATACAAGCCCATTCCTCAGTCATAGCATACAGCAGATGTTGCTGATGGTTTCTACAGTGTCGGTAGGTGATACAGATGTACAGCAGTGGCCATGGAGCCACGGGCAGAGAGATCAGAGGTCACACGTTTATCTGGGCCTGGGGAACTGGATTTCAATGGCACCTCTGCAAGCCTTCCTCAAATATCTTGAAGAAAATCCCTAATTACTAGGGGCAGGTCAAAGCACATTGAGGGTCTGGTTTTGGAAATGACAGACGACTACACACTCTCTACTCCAGTCCAGACTCATTTGTTCACTTGAGGGGCTACATATATGTTCCCAGTGCTTCAAGTTCAGCAAAGGGTACCACCAGCCAAGTCCCATCTACCATCTGCACAAGGGTCCAGGCATCACCCTCCTCAACCTCCAGTTCACTTTGACTTCCAACAACTTCCCGCCTGCTCAGCCTCTGACTAGACCTCAGCTCTCCACCCGGACTGCCACCGTTCAGCTGGACAGTCCATCTCTGACTTGCTCACAATGTCACCTCAGAGACAGCTTAGACTGTACCACTAGGTTGCTCTGACTCTGCTGGGCTCCAAACAGTCCCCAGAAGAAGTGCAGGATCCTTTACCAACTTGTCAGTGTCTACTCTTTGTGGTCTGTCATGGCCAACCCCCTGAACCACAGTTCTCATCTGCTGGCATCTTCCATCTGTGCCTGCCAGACTCTAGCCAGACACAAGTGTGTTCTGCCTCTTGTATCCTCTGGGTAATCTTTGAATGCACTGTTTCCTTGAATCTCCTCAGCACCCCGGGTCCTCTGCCACACGAAATTGCAGCAGCCCATTTCTGTATTGGGCTCTCCCCACAGACTAAGATCTGTTTATGCTATTCCAGACCCTGGCCCACTGCAGCTCCAGATGCGCCAACGGCAGAAGCCAGCACTTGCACACATGCTTAACATGTGCTCACAGGCACATTCCCACAGAGCTTGCTCACAGTACAGATGCTGCCATCTATGGGTAAGAAACGCACTTCATTCTCCTTGAGATTGTGACATCTGGTTTCAGGCAGGGCTGGGTTTACAATGAGCCCCAGTTAAGTCTAAGTTTGAGGGTTTCCCTTCTGGAATCTTAAGGCTGCAGCAACTCAAAAGCAAGCTTTCCAAACGATGTTGGTGCTAGCTAGGTCTCCACCCACACACTCCCAATGGAGCAAGAAAGAAAGGGTTTCTGTCGCAGTCCTCACTAGCCCAGCCTCTGGTTCTGAGCTTGCCTGCTGAACACTTCAGACCTCAGGGAGAGGAGGGAGTCAGGCTGTCCACCATGGAAAGACCACCCGCTGGCCAGAGAGCTCACTGACAGTCAGTGTGCACACCACCAGGGGACCACATCGGTCTAGGTCTAGGCTGCTGAGAGGAAGCATTTGGCCTGTGGGTGGTGAAGGCTGCCAGTGACTCTACAAGGCCCCTCCTGAGTCTTCAGGAGGACTTTTGGGCTTGATGGCCAGTCACACCAAAGGATCCAAATGGCCATCTCCAATGACAACAGCTGCCATTGTCTGCATACCTACTACGTATCAGTAGTTCTAAAGGCAATACAGTAAGTCTGCCTGGCAAATATCACTCCACACACCTTGCAAAGTGAGACTCCAGGCTCAGGGAAGTAAAGTAAGGTGCTGTGAATCTGGTCACAGCTAAGATGTTGAGGCAGTTCCCACCAAGTCAGACTGCCTCTCTTAGGCCTAGCTTGTATCTAACACCAAGCTATATAAGGCTAGGCCTCCTGCTCACTTATGGAGAGATACCTGAAGCGTCGGTTGCTCAGGTTTACAGCAAACTTCTGCAGAGGGTGAGAAGGTACATGATCTGAGCCAAGGCAGGCCACTGCTGTCTCTTGGGTTTTCCCTCCTTTCTTATTTATTTGGGTTTGTTGTTGTTGTTTGTTTGTTTGTTGGCTTTTTTAAACCATTCTTAGCTCAGGGCCATACTTTAAAAAAAAAAAAAAAGACTGAGGCCCCCAGGCACAGTTAGCCATTCACATATTTACTGAGAACATGTTTATCATCTTAAGGGTAAAACCTTCTGGAGGAGATGTTTATCAAAGCCACATTGCAGGCCCTTCATGTGCCTTCTCTCCCTTCAGATGACTTCCCACTGAGTCAGTCTCTCCTACTGAAGAGCCCTACCTCTCTATGACTTAGCAGAAAACTATCTCAACAACTGTGCACATTCTAGAGACAGTGGAATAAAGTCTGACCCAGAGTTCAAAGAGAAGAGGAAGCACACAAGATGGGTAGAGGGTGAGATATCAAGAGACCTGGACTTGGGGCAGCTCATGGGTGGATTGCTTGTCCAGCATGCATGAGGCTCTGGGTTCTATGCCCAGCTCTGAAGAAAAGAAAAATGTACCCGGATCTAGACTGGCTATTTATGCCTGATCAACAGACTTAGCTTTTGGATATTCATTCTAAACTATCAATTGATAATCTGTCCCCTTCTTTTTTTTCTTTGAGACAGGGTCTCATTTATCCCCCCGCTGGCCTTGAATTCAATACACAGCCAAAGGTGATCTTGAATTTCTGATCTTCCTGCCCACTTTACACAGGTGTGCACCACCACGCCCACATGAGCATTCCTAACTCAGGGCTTCGAGCATGCTATGAGAACACTTTACACAGTCCTCAGTTCAGAATCTTCCAACGCAGTATGGCCCCTGCACCAGCAACAGCAGCGGCTGGGAGCTCATTAGGATGCAGATTCCTGGCCCCAACCCAGCCCTAAGGAACCAGCACCCACACCTTACCCCCGTGTGATCTGTGAATGTGATGAGTCTGGGGGATCTTGAGAACATCGTGTTTCTGTCTACTTTCAATTGCTAAAAGGAGTCTAAGTTCATCTTCCCAGGTGCCATGGTGTAACCCCCTTAGACCCAACCCTAACCAGGTATGGAAGCAGATTTGGGGAGAGAAGAGAAGGCAGCATTCTTATTTCACAGAGGAATGGGAGCTGAGTTACAGACCAGGTTAGACCAGTGGGCAAATGGCTTACCCAAGCTCAGCACCCAAGATGAGCCAGGGGTATGTCCGTGGCCAGGTTCTCCGATCTTTCCAAGCCCTTGGGTTGAATAGTAACCAAAATAATTTTGATTTGGATGTGTGCTTTTGAAAGTGATAGCACCCAGGGCCCTTGGTGGGTGTTCGAGACACACTCTCTCAGGCCATGGGGAACCCCCGGCCTGGGGAATGAAGGGGAGGCAGGCACTAAGCAATTGGCCCATCTATACAGACTTGTCATGTGAGAAGACAGCCAGGAGCGGTACCTTCTGCAGAGTCACCCCAGACACAGAGTCTCAAGGTTGGCAACACAAAGGTTGATGACACCTTCCTGAGTGTGAAGGCAGAGAGAAGCTTGGCATGAGCACTGGAGGGATGCTCAGAATGGAGGGAAACTGAGACCTCCAGAGCTGCCAGACAGGGTCTCTGATTAGAGCCAAGCATCTTTCCCTTCAGCTGCCACCATGCTGTGTGACAGGGGCCTGGAATTGAGGTTCTTCTCGGAAAATTCCATGTGGGGAGCGAGAGTGAACCTTACCCACGGGAGCCCTGATGCCAAGAGAAACCCTCTGCCTTTACGCTTATTTCCTGGCTTTTGTTTCTTTCTTCCCCTCTAAGTTGCCACTCGGCCACGAGCCAGGCAGAGACAGGCTGAAACTCTCCCACTCACCACAGTTTAGGGCAAAACCATGAATAAATTAATTTTCCATCTCTCTACGTGGGGACTCTTTTTGAGCCACGGGCAGGATAAGAAGTCCCAGTTCTCTCCAGTATGAGAACCACATAAGAACGTGCAGATGTATACAAAGGAGTGATACAGGAATTACCACACCCCTCACAAACACTCAGGTCTGCAGTCGCCACAAAAGAATCCACTTTGGTTTGAGAGCAAGGTTTCTAGCAACAATGTTTCCCACCCTGGAAACTGTGTAAGGCTATCCCACAAGCCTCCTGGGGACAGGCAGAACAGATGCAGCAGACCGAAAGGACGTAGGATTGCCAGATAAACCACTGCATGGCCATTTAACTTTGAACTACAGATATACACAGATTTTTCTTTATATAGATGCCCCCAAATATTGCAGAGAAGACGGTAATACTAAATAATTATTCATTCTTGATCTGAAATGCTAATTTAACTAGCATCCTGTTTTCTTAGTTGCTAAATATGGCCACGCTAAGGGCAGAGCTTGAGATTCAATATCTCTAAAAAGCTCCCAAATGCAGCCCTGCTGCATCTAAAATACCATGTACAACTATGAGAATGGAATTTTCTGCAACCATGAATTCTACAAGGTCTTTTAAAGATCATTTATAGAGCCAGGCAGGCAGTTCCCAACTTCTAAAGGGCTGTTCTAGAATGAAGTGCTCTCATGCTTTACAGAGAAATACTCTAGGGGAGTGCAAACGACACAGGGCCTAGGCTGGCCCATGAAAACCCTACTCTGAATGACGTGGTTCAACTGCCTTCCACTTCCTGACCTGAGGCTTAAGAAGCCAAGAACATGTGACTATAGAAAAAAAATTAAAAACCCAAGACAACAAAAAACAATGACCCTCACCCTTTTGCTTTTGTCCCAGGGTATTTTGTTTGTTTGTTGTTTTGGGTTTGTTTTTTTGTTTTTGTTTTTTTGTTTGTTTGTTTGTTTTTCGAGATGGTTTCTCTGTGTAGCCCTGGCTGTCCTGGAACTCACTCTGTAGACCAGGTTGGCCTCAAACTCAGAAATCCACATGCCTCTGTCTCCCAAGTGCTGGGATCCAAGTGGTGGTGTGCCACCACTGCCCGTCGTCCCAGGGTGTTTGAAATCAGATGAGAAAACAGAAATTCCAAGAGTCTGAAAGATCTACACTGTTTGCAAAGTATCCTGTCAGTACTCCAAAACTCTCAGAATGGGCTGGGGCTAGGGCTCAGTAGAGTGCTTGTCTAGCATGTAGCCCTGGGTTCAGTCCTCAGGACTGCATACAATCGGGCACAGTGGTGCATGACTGTAAACCTAGCACTTGGGAGATGGAAGTAAGCATTCAGGTTATAGCCAGCCTGGGTTATAGGAAACCCTAAAAACAAACTAACAAAAATGTAGGAAGCTGGTGTTGAAATCATAACTTTACCCTTGAAACCAAAGCCCAGAGAAGCAAACTACTCAAGACTGAACCGCGAGTGCAGAGAGAGCCAGGTTCCCCCTGCTCTTCGGCCTAGAATCTCAACTCTACCTTTTTCTGATGCTAGACTGCAAAAAGATTTGCTGAGAGAATGAACTGAAGTCTGATGTTTTAGGAAAGTGGTCCCTAGACCAGAAGTCTTGGACAGCTAGACTTTTGATTCCCAGCTACAGTACTTACTCCTTGGAGAATACCATTTCCCCACCAAGGGTGCTAGGAATAAGGACCACTGTTACTTTTCCTGAGTAACAATACAGCAAAATGTATTTTAAAAAAAAAAAAAAAAAGCTATAAAATGCATCACAACTGAGGCAGGAGCTCCATTTGTTTTTTGTTGTTGGTGGTGGTGGTTTCTCTGGGTTTTTTTTTTGTTTTTTTGTTTTGTTTGTTTTTTTTTGGTTTTTCGAGACAGGGTTTCTCTGTGTGGCCCTGGCTGTCCTGGAACTCACTCTGTAGACCAGGCTGGCCTCGAACTCAGAAATAATCCACCTGCCTCTGCCTCCCAATGCTGGGATTAAAGGCCTGCGTCACCACTGCCCAGCCAGGATTTCCATTTGTAACTATGAAGGAAGAACTCAGGGGCATGAGGTAGCTCAGTGGGTGGAAGCAATTGCTGTCAAGCCTGATGACCCCCCCCCCCCCCCCCGTGGTGGAGAGAACATACTCCATAAAGTTGTCTTCTGACCTCTCCCTTGGCGCGCACACACACACACACACGCGCACGCACACACACACACACACACACACACACACGCACACACGCACGCGCGCGCACGCACACGCACACACTC
Source organism: Rhynchomys soricoides (assembly GCA_019843965.1). Taxonomy (NCBI): domain Eukaryota; kingdom Metazoa; phylum Chordata; class Mammalia; order Rodentia; family Muridae; genus Rhynchomys; species Rhynchomys soricoides. Next base: position 1,293,757 of record JADRCH010000283.1, read on the forward strand.
ACACACTAATGTAAATAAAATATTTTAAAAGAACATATTTAAAAATTACTCACTAGGATGTCCATGAACAGGAGATGGACAGATACACTTGCATAAACATACAAACAATAAAATAAATCTTTTTTTTTTTTTTAAAGAAAGAAAATGCCAGGAAGAAAACATACCCAAATGTTAGTCGTGGTCACAGAGGTGGCAGTTATGGAGAGTTTTTTGGGTTGCTTTAGTTGGTTTTGGTTTTAATCCTTTAAAAGAATTTTATTTTCTAAATTTTCTATCACAAGCTCTTGTTACCATGAGGAAGGAAGGTCTATGAAGAGACAAAGCACATCCCCCAGCCATGCCACTAAGCCACTCTGTAAATTTAATTACTATTTACTCAGCCCAGCCCAGCCACAGCCTTTGCAACAGAAATCAAGAGCCCCACCCTCAAGGCTGACTTACATGGAAGATATATATATCTTTTGCTTGATAAGTACTTGACCCAAATGATAGATCTGTTGAGGTTGGAAAGTAACAAGACACCTTTTGCTTAACCAACTTAGCACAACAAAGGAATCTACTCCCACCAGCCTGGCCCTTCATAATAGTTCCCCTTGGCTCCATGGCTCAAACCCTTCTGGAGTCTTCTTGGAAAAGCCAGATTCAGAGAGACTTAATAACCTGGAAAAAAATGAACAAAAACAAAACCGAAAACTGATCAGATATGGTGGGGCACATTTTGAATCCCAGCACTCAGGAGCAGAGGCAGGTGGATCTCTAAGTTCCGGGCCAGACTGGTCTACAGAGCGAGTTTTAGGATAGCCAGGGCTGCATAGTGAGATCCAGTTCTCAACCTTTCAATGAAGTACTGAGCACAGAAGGTGCCAAGACACCTGGAGAAGCTGCCAATAAGAGGTGCTAGCTACAGACTAGAAGATATGGGAAGGGACCTCTGGGCAAGGAGATTCAGTACTCCAGGCCTCAGTTTCCCCAACTGCAAAGTGGGTTACATAAGGACAGCATGAGGGTTACTGTAGGGTTAAGCCACTTTACTCCTCTATGAAGAGCCTCAGTTTGCTTATCTGTAAAATAGAGCCAATATTTCTTCATTCCTAAGACTATATTAAAAACGAACAAAATAGTAAAAGCTGACAGACAGCACATGGCAGCAGCCTGCATCCACTGTTACTACTGGAGATCAAGGAATAGTAAGTGAGTGAAACCTCACTCCTGACTTCCAGTCTGCAAAACGGGGCAACTGGTTCTGCTCAAATTCTTGTAGAGCCATGGAACTTCAGTGTTTGACTGCGTCTGGCTCACTTGCACTGCTTGGCGGGCAGGTACCATGTTGTCATGGTAGGACACAGTCTGACTCAGAAGCCATCAGAACTGGCAAGCTGACATTATGCTGCCCACCACGTGAGGTGCAAGGGACACTGGAGTCCATTAAAAAAGCATGCAGGAGCCAAACCTTACCCTTCGTTTTGTCAGCGGCACAGATGGGACCCCAACCCAGGCTTTTAGCTGCCTAGCCTCACCCACCACACCCTCTGCTTTTCTCTCCCCTACCCTGCAATTGCCCTGTGGTCCCAGGCAGAGCAGGAGCAAGTAGGCACATCTCAAGAAGAGGGGGAGGGGAAGCCAGAGGCAGAAGGAACTAAGCCTGCCTGTGGTCTCCAAGTTCACAAACCACATCAGGCTGAAATATGACACATGCTCATTCAGCTGAAAGGAAGGAGATATTTTTACTTAACCTCCCTCAGCTGCCTAAACATTGCTCGCCCATCCCCAAAACCACCACACATAACTCCGACCCGCTTTTCTCTGCTTCAGCCCACATTTCTTACAAGGTAACAGGGCAACCCACTTTTCAGAACTTTTAGGGAATGCCTAAGAGTTTGTCAAACAGTAGAAAGGAAGAACCAGTTCTGGCTGGGTGTCTAGCTAACAAAAGACATTGCCTGTGTCCAGGAGCATTAATTTCCTAAAATAGGAGCCGGATCCACCCTCTACGGACCTGTTGATGGTAAAGAACATATGTGTTTATAAATAGTCCTGAGGCCTCTCCAGTGTTCCTGAACTGTGCATACCAAGTTCCAAGCACACATGTAACAGCTGCGGACATGGGGGAGGGGGCACACATCTGTATCTCTAGTGCTGACAGTGGAGGGATTAGAGACCCGTGGATCCCTGAAGCTCACTGGCCAGTCAGCCTACTGAACACCAGGTTCACTGAGAGAGACTGTCTCAAAAAATAGAGGGGCCAGAGAAATGGCTGAGCAGAGTGATCACTCCTTGCACACGCCTGATGACCAGAATTTGGTCGCCAGGACCCATGTGAAGGTGGAAGGGGAGACCGACTCTACAAAGCTGTTCTCAGACCTCCACGTGTTCACCCAGCATGCTCACCCCAACACATATATCACACATCCACATAGTAATAATAAATTAATAATAAATACAAACTTAATAAAAAATAAAGTGAAAAGTGATAGGAGATGCTTGAAATTGACCTCTGGCCTCTACGAATGTACCAATGGATGCAAGCCCGAGTACATACACGCACACGCACACATACATACACACACGTACATACACACACACACACACTCCTAAGCTAGCACTTGAATTTCTCTTACATTCTCTTACCCTCTAGCCTGTCACCTCTGGTCAGCAAATACTCAGAAGTTGTGGGCTCAGGCCAGAAGAATTTCCTTGAAGAAAATCAGAGATCAGTGTCTCAGCAAAGCGCTACACCAGAATGATGCCATCTCTGTGGCCAGACAACATGTCATCTAAGAGCTAAAGTGCCCACCTGGAGTTAGGGGGAAGGACCCACGGGCTCCAGATGACCAGGAAATATCAAGTCTTCCCTCCCATGTTACAGTTCTCCGTGTAACAGTGAGTATCCTTGCACAGACCACTGTTCACAGTGGGACAGTCAAGACAAGGGAGCCCTTGTGACTGTCCCTTGTTTTACAGTTATAGTCTTTTTTTAATTTAAAATTATTTTCTTTTTTCTTTCTTCTTCTTCATTTTTTTTTTGAGACAGGGTTTCTCTGTAGCCCTGGCTGTCCTGGAACTCACTCTGCAGACCAGGCTGGCCTCGAACTCAGAAATCCGCCTGCCTCTGCCTCCCAAGTGCTTTGATTAAAGGCATAAAATTATTTTTTTAAGAAGAAAAACAGCAACACTGAGACACTGGCAATAACAGTATCTTCGCCTAGTCTGTGTTCAGATAAAATGTACAGCTCCCGTGACCCTGAAGCTGAGTTTCCAGGATCTGCCATTGATCAGCCTGGCAGGCATTGCTCTAGGTTGGATCTGCCTGCTGCCCACCAAACCACGTCCTCAGGGCCTCCCTGTCTCTAATACAGCTATTCCCCATGAACTCCCACCTCAGCAACTGCGTCAATGAGAGTTCTTGGTCACTGCCCTGGTGACAAACCTTCCCCAGAATCTCACTGCCTGTGGAGTAAAGTCTAAGCCCTTGGTTTACTCAGTTCTGCCTTCACCTAATACCCCCACTTCCAGCACTCCAACCCTGCCCCATCCTCCATTCTAGCCATGAAGGATGCTCAGAAATCCTCAGTGCCTTTGCACAAGGCACTTAGACTTGCTTCTTAGACTAGCTCTTTCCCCAGCCCTCTTCCCCTGGCAAACTATTGCTCATTTCCAAGAACTGGCTCACCCCGACACAATTAGTCAGGGCTGAAGTAACTCAGCATGATCTAGATATGCCAAGATGGGAAGTATAGAGAGTCCTCCTTGGGGCTTCTGGGTCCCTTCATGGTCAGGAAGGGAGCACAAGCCAGAGAATGCCACATCAGGGTAGGGGAAGGAAACAGATTAACAGGCTAGCTTCCCCCAGCTCTGTGAGTCCCTAATAAAAAGACTATGGAAAATTCTGGAGTAAATTCCCTCCTTTGGTTCACACGGAAACCTTTGCTGCTGTGTAATTTACAAGTGCCAAACCAAGCTCCCTTGGCTGTTTATGATTTCCCTGGCATTTATATGGAGGGAGGCCCAAGAAAGGAAAAGAGTCTGAACGAAGCTGGAAGCCACTGGTCCTTTGTTCATATCCTTCATCCTCCTTAATTTAAAATTCCCCAAGGAACAGCAACCCTCTCCCCAACTGTGCGGGACAGGGTGGGGCCTCTGGCCTTCACAGCATGGAATATCCAAGAGTCTAAGGTCCCACAGGAGTCAGAAAGAGTAGGCTGGACCTGGGTCTATCCCCTGCCACGGCCTCACCGTGTGACTCGGGACCTTGGGTCACACTCAGAGAATGGAGTGCAACTCCACAGAGAGAGGTCAGTACTAAGTGGCTCAGAGGCCCCGGTGACCAGGTCAGAAATATGGTCTGTGGGAACAGGACAAGCAGGTTAAGTCTTCAGTTAGTCCCAGAGGCCAAAGCCAGAGGCTATGGCAGTAGCCAAACAAAAGCTACCTCCAGGAACACCAGTTAAGACTCCTGGGTCTTTCAAAGGATTCATCTCTGCTCTGTGGAGCCGGCAAGGATTGAGTAAAAGGATGGATGTCTGGGCTGAGGGGAACCTACAGTCGGATCCCCTGCTTGCCGGCTCCCCACCTCCCAGATCTCCCAAGGCTGGGGCTTTCCCTACGGGCCCATCAAGCCCACAAAGCCAGAGTCCCGGACCATGGTGAAGTAGCTATAATAAAATTGGAGGAGGGCGGACCTGCAAAGTGATGGAGGCCCAGAGACAAGGTTCTAATTACTCAAAAAGGAGTTGATGTTCAGTCAGAAGTTTCTTCTCCAGGCCTGCAGGGAACACAACAGGGCAAGGCGGAAATCAAACGGCTAATGCCTTCAGGTAAGTCATGGAGAAGTCAGGCACCTCCAAGGAGGAACTTTCTAACAGTTTCGAGCCCCAAGGAGGAAGGTATTGCTCAGGAGTGAGAGCTCCGTTGCGCAGACTCTTCACCTAGCCACTGTTCAACCATGCGTGGGCAGTCACCTCCATACGGATTCAGACACCCCCAAAGCAACGATGCTCCGGCCCATTGCCCCGCACTCGCGGGGTGGGGATCAGGGTGAAGTCCGGTGCCTGCAGCACAGCGGATCTAGGCGTGGCGGTTGGACCGCTCCTTTTCGCCTCTAGTCCCTGGCCACAGTCCTAGAGAAAGCCAAAGTGAGCGAGCACCTCCTTTCTCCCGCGATGCCCGCGCGTGGGCCCAGCTCCAGGCTCACCCGATCTCGAATGAGCACGGGAGGGAGAGGAAATTCTGCTCGGCCTACGACCCCAAAAGTCTGGGACCCGGGCGGCCCGCCTCCCTACCTGATGCGGCGGAGCGGGCGACAGCGACGGCGCCGGCTCGGTCCAGCTGTGTGTTCAGCTGGTTCCTGGCGTTGGGGCGGGGTGCGCTGTGCGAGCCGCAGGGTGGGCAGGGCACGAGCCGGAGCCGCCCTCGGGGCGGGCGGGGCAGGCTCGGGGAGGAGCGCGGCTAGGAGGATGTAGACTGGGCTCCAGGCTAAGCATTCATCCAGTGCACAACTGCTTCCTCTGTCCTGAGGAAGGTTTCAATCAACTTCTCTGCGGTCCATAGAAGGAAACTGAGGCTCGGAACATGGAAGGCCGATCCGAAGAGGCTTGAGGTAGCGGAGAAGAGACTCAGAGTTTTTCATCAAGGCTAAGCCCGGGACAAAGAGTGTACCCGGTGTGGGTAGCCTGCAGTACAAAGCTAAAGATGTACAGGGAGGACCTTCAGAGGCAAAGCCTGTGAAATAGCTTCTTGCAAGAAGAGACGTGATGTGCAGTCAGCCAGCTGCTTGCCCTGCTGAAGAGATTGAAGGTGAATTTCTTTTTCTAATGCCACACAGAAGTAACGAAGGAGAAATGCCAAGGCAACCCTTCCTAAATGTAAACAGTAGCTAGCCTAAGAGTCAGGAGGCCTAGACAGGAACTCCTGACCTGTCCAGCCGGCGGACTCAGGGCAATGTACTTAACACATCTAAGCCTCAGTGCAGCCTCTTGTCAAATGGGAGGAAAAGATGCTTAGCACAAAAGCAAACACAGTGAATCTCTCATAAACCAAGTTTCACAGTAGTGCGAAGGCAAATATTCCCTGGGGCACCGGTCAGAAAGACAGTGTGAGAGCATTTCCATGCCAGTGTGAGACTGGACTTCATCCCATGGCATTAGACACCATTTGAAAGACGGAACATTTACAATGGAGCAGATTGCTGCAAGCACGGCTTCCCTAGGGAAGAATTCATTTGCCACACAGGGGTCCACACCAAATGTCAAATGCCCAGTCCAGGCTGAATAATGACAACACTCACGTTTACCAGCGTGAAGCTCTAACACAGGTAAAATACACCGGGATCCCATACTTACTAGGTGCCAAGGCTGGCGTTTCAGTAGCAGAGAAAGCAAGACCTCAGAATGTATTTCCTAGTTTGGTCTTTCATTGAGAAGTAGCCAGGAAAGCCACAAGGCCCGGGGAATCCCAAGCTGGCTCTTCCTCTCGCCTACTCCTCTTAGTAAGTACACCACAAGGCATTCCTGAAGTAGGCATCACAATGTGGATGTTTCAGATGAGATGAGCAAGCCACAGACAAGGCTGAGGAGCTCTCTGGGCTTGGCTCTCTATGCATGAGGCTTGGCCCTGGCTCATTTGTCCCTATGTCTTACTCTGCCACTCTTCCTGGCTTGATCAGCACTGCCCAGTTCCACTCTAAAAACTAGAGTGTCCACGTGAAGAGACTCTCACACCACTCTCAGCTAATTGGATTTTTCCAGAGGTTGCCTGTGGCCCTCCCACTGGGCTGAAGGCAAAAGCACAAGCTACTTGGCCCTGCACCCTGACTCTGAGCCCTGACACACATATACTTTGGAATTATCTAACGCATCACTTCCAAATCTAGCAGTGTCTTCCAGACAAAAGTAAGGAAATCTTAAATCTTTGTCTCCTTCAAGCTGTAGAGTATCATGTTGGGATATAGGAAACACTAGAGAACATTTGTTCAAACCCTCCTGCCAAAGAGGGGACTGAGGTTCAAGAAAGCAGAAGGAAGCCAGGCAGTGGTGGGGCACGCCTTTAATCCCAGCATTTGGGAGGCAGAGGCAGGCGGATTTCTTCTGAGTTCGAGGCCAGCCTGGTCTACAGAGTTCCAAGACAGCCAGGGCTATACAGAGAAACTCTGTCTCAAAAAACCAAAAAGAAGAAGAAGAAGAAGAGGAGGAGGAGGAGGAGGAAGAGGAAGAAGAAGAAGAAGAAGAAGAAGAAGAAGAAGAAGAAGAAGAAGAAGAAGAAGAAGAAGA
>JADRCH010000283.1:1301031-1352872 GCA_019843965.1 Rhynchomys soricoides
GAAGAAGAAGAAGAAGAAGAAGAAGAAGAAGAAGAAGAAGAAGAAGAGGAAGAAGAAGAGGAAGAAGAAGAAGAAAAGAAAGCAGAAGGACTTGTGCCTGTACCTCTAATCGTTCCACTCAGTGGCTGGAGAGGCAGAGAGCTGTCGTCCAAAATCACTACAACTAATTACAAGAATAAAGATGGGAGGGTAAGGGAAGCTTTCGGCATCCTTCACTTCCTGGTGTTCACAGATGCTCTAATGGCCCTTTGAGGTCAAGTATGCTGTGTAGGTATTCTAGAAGTCCCTTCAGCTCCATGTCTGTCTTAGTCAGACTATTGCTATTGCTGCGACAAAATACCATGACCAAAAAGTAAGTTGGAGAGGAAAGAGTTTATTTGGCTTACACTTCCACAGCACTGTTCAGGGTAGGAACTCGGGGCAGGAACCTGGAGGCAGGAGCTGATGAGAGGCCATGGAGGGGTGCTGCTTACTGGCTGTTTCCCCATGTCTTGTTCAGCCTCTTTCTTGTAGACCCCAGGACCACCTACCCAGGTATGATCCCACCCACAATGGGCTGGCCCCTCCCCCAATCACTCATTAAGAAAATGCCTTACAGCTGGATCTTATGGAGGCATTTTTCTGATTTGAGGCTTTCTCCTGTCAGATAACTTTAGCTTGTGTCAAGATGTCATAAGACTAGCCAGCACAGTGTCCCATCCCCTTTCTTTCTGGACTCCTTGAAGCTCTGCATCAGTCCTGGATCCTCACCTGCAGATAGAAGGAAGAATCTTGATGTATTCTTTTGACAGAATGTAGCTGTGCAGCAGCCATGGATGAACCGGGTCTACCTGAAAGAGAGGCTGGAAATGAGAAAGGGATGGGGTGGAAGAGAAGAATGAAGCCAAGACAAAATTTCTGATCAAGGCTTGAACTTTATTGTTCTGTGCTCCTTTTAAAGGGGAAGCCCAAAGACCCAATCCTTTGTTTCAGCAAGCTCAGCAGGCAGTGGACTCCTCAAGGTTCCTATAGGAAGCTGCAAATGCAGAGGCCAAACTCCAGCCTGGTTGTCTGTCCTACTCAAGGGTGGGGTAAGGGCACAGTTCACCCTTTTTTGTTTTGTTTTGTTTTGGTTTTGGTTTTTAATAAAGATGAGTTGGATGGGGACACAAGATCTACTTGTTTTCCATAATCCCATCTAGAGTGGTTAGGCTTCATAGAACAACAGGTAAGTTCATGGGTTTGGCTCCTGGCATCTCCTCCCTTTTAATAATTTTTGAGGCCAGTGAGTAGCTAGGGATGATCGCACTATGAAGATGAGCAGGCATTAACCAGAGGGGGGATGTATTGACCTGATCCTCCCAGCACTTCATATGTCATCGGTGTCTTTTGGGGAGGAGAGGTTAGCCTTTGTCAATGCTCTGTAGGTATCCCCACAGAGTATGATCAAAGGAAGGGCAGACACCAACCTCTATGCAATCAGGTTTGCTTCACGGGGGACTCAGAAATGGACATTTGGGTCCTCCCCCTGCTTAGTCTCGCTCCCCTTGCAGGTGCCCAGCCAAGGCAGGTGAGCATAAATCTGAGTTTTATGCAGCTCCCAAAGGAGACGTGGCATTGTAGGGCTCAGCCAGGCCTCTATCAGCCAGATCAAGTTTATGATAATGACCTTGCACAGGTTTGGATGCCAGGGAGTCAATCTGTTGTTCTAAACACCTATCTTGTAACAGTTTTTTTTTTTTGCTAAATGATTAACAAAAGTAGCTGTCTTAACTTCTTGTGTCAAAACAATTGTAGAAGCAGTGGTGCTAGCTATTAATGTAATTAAAGCTGCTGTATCAGCGATAATCAAGCCCACTACCTTCTTGCTTCTGCTTAAAGCCTGACTCACTCCTTCCAGTACATGCAAGCCTTTTTCAGAATACCAAGGTCCTGTAAATACACACATGCAATAAAACAAAAGCTAGTTGATAGACCACCATAACAGACATGCCAGATTTCAACACACTAACACAATTAAAAAGTGTACAATCAATGCAACTTACATTAAATAATGTGGTAGAGAAAGTAAATTTAACATAACCAATTAGTAAAAGATTAGGAGCCTTAGCACATGCACTAACACTTGTTCAAAGTCCAGATCCTATCCCAACTTTATCGAGAACTGCAGTTAACTTCCAAATATGTCTCTGAAAATGTCCAGAACCAGCCTTCCCAATGAAGACTGTCATTTCCAATACTGGACTGATTTCTACACCAGTCCATGATTGAGTCAGAATAACTGGTCACATTAAAGGAATGAGAAGAGTCATTATAACTTCTCCTTTTGATTAATTTTTTCAAGGTCTCCGCGTACTCTGTCCTACAAGGTCTAAAACTTGAAGCAAGGCAGCTTGTCTGATCTGGGATATAAGCAAGCAAAGGTGGGTCGGGAACATACGTCCAAAACAGCTTTCCTGTTACCATTGTCAGAGCATTCAGAGCTCACAGGTCAGCATCATCCTTTGTCCCAGCATCAGCACTGTCACAATCACTCTGGCAGCTAGCCCGCTTCTGCAGCATCCTACGGAAAAGCACAAACATGCCATCTTCCCCATATTAAATATCTGATTGGGATCATGCTATATATGCCACTAAGTAAATCCTTCCATTTCACCTAGGCATAAGCATGCCTAGTTGTAGGGTGCCATAGACACTCAGCAGAGAGTTCTTTGGCATCCAAATTTTAAAATTTTAAAAATAAAAAGTATGATTTAAATAACGTGTATGAGGATATAATTCCCCCTATTTGTTTATGAAGATATTGCTTTAAAGTTCTACAATATCTTGTCCTTGAGGATAAGAAATCCCAATAATATGGGTAATATTATTAATGCAGTCAATGACTAATTTACGTTTTTAGTTGCTTCTCTTGTCAAAGCAGTTGCAACTAGAAAGTCTGAAAAAATGTTAAGTCACAAGTACATATTTTAATATTCCAACATCTGAAACATGAGTCCCATCCACTTACAATAATTGATTAGATATAAGTCCTCAAGAACTAACACCATTATGTGGTACAGGTAGAAACTGAGGACAATGAGATCAAGTCCTTACAATTTGACATGCATATTTTCTAGAAATAACAAATTGTCTCAAACTATTACTATTTGGATGATACAAAGAATGAGATTGTATGGCCAATTGTTTCTGTAGAAGGCCTACAATCTGCCTGGTATACAAATCTGCTGTGGCATTGCCCTAAGGAGTCTGTCCAGGCAATCCACTATGAGACTTTAATTGTCATATAAGGCAAGGAACAGTACATGCTTTTAAATGAAGCTATATTTGCATAAATAATTGCAAAATTTGAGAATTAGCAATATCTAAAAAGGGAACAATTTCAAGCAATTGTGAACCCCAAGCTATATATTGGCTATCAGTATACAAATTAAAAGCTTGAAAAAAAAATTTTTTTTTAACATTTCAAAAATAGTAGCTACTACACATAATTCAATTATCTGTGCTGAAGTTCATTCAAAGAGAATGAACATGTGATCCAATTACATATGCTCCTTTCCCATTAGATGAGCAGTCTGTAAATACAGTAAGCCCATTCTCTATGGGTCGCATGCGTAAATTTACAGGAAATACAAAAGCATGCATAGAGGAAAACTGTAACAACTTGTCTTTTGGACAATGATTATCAATTTTGCTTAAGATGTTGGCATGCAATAGGCCAAATATGATTATTTTGCAATAACTAATTTAATTGCTGTTGGAATAAGGGGTAAACATTTCATCAGGTTCTTTCCCAAAATACTTTTATGACTCTATCCTACAATTCTATATTAACACGGCAACGGCTTCATAATAGGGTGTTCAGACTTTACTTGGAGATGAAGTGAGGTGAATCCATATTAATGGTCCCTTTTGCCAAAGAACTGCTGAGGGCACATGAGTAGCAATAACGCAAACAGCCAACAATTGATCTATATTTTATATAATGTATCTGTTGTTGAACAATAGCTTCTTCTACTTTCTGCAAAGCTATTTGTCTCTCACCAGTTAACTGTCCAGGGGAATTAGAATTTGCATACCCACTGTTATCAAACAGAGGCTTCAGTCCTCCTGTGGTGAGCTTAAGGTGAGGTCTTACCCAATCAACAGCTCCTAACAACCTTTGAAAATAATTTGAAATAAATTATCTTTTCTTACTTGAATTTTCTGTGCCACAATTTGTTTAGGATATAACTGAGGCCCCAAATATTGAAAAAGATACTCCCTTTGAATCTTTTCTGGAGCAACAACCACTCCAAATTTTTAAAAGTTCATTGTATAAGAGCAAAGGCTTGTAGTAAAACTCCTTCAGAGAGATCAGCTAATAAAATACCCTCCATAATGAATAATATACACTGAAAGATTCAAAGTCCTAACTTCTTGTATTGAAGCAGCAACAAAAATTTTTTACATAATTTAAGACTATTAGCCATTCCTTGAGGCCAAACTTTCCAATGATATCGCTTCACAAACTCACTAAAAGCAAATGAAAGAAATGCTTTTCCTCCCCTCCTCCCCTCTCCGGAGATAAGGCTACCTAGCTAGCAGATATTTCCTGTGGGATGGGCATTCCTCCCCTCCCATCTCCAGAGATAAGGTCACCTAGCTAGCAGATGTCCCCTTCCTCCCTCCAAGCACACAGGAGAAACAGGTTAGAAAGCAAGTAGGCTGGGAGGGAGGGGCTGATTAAGTCCCTGCTCCCTCATTCCCTAAAGATCAATCAGTTTAAAAGTCACACTGTTTTGCCAATCACATTATACCTAATGGTGGCTGCTCTAAAATCCTATTTAAGGTCTCTGAACATGCTCTGGGGGGGTCACTCTCCCATCTTGGTATGTTGAGCAGCCTTAGCATGCTGATGAATCAATAAATTTCTCTTGCATTTTGCATCAATCCCCTACTCCATGTGTCCATTCAGAGGGTCTCAGGTAAGTTAAGACTCCCCAGAGTCTTACATATGGTGCATGGGCCTGGAAACGACCCTCTGTGGGGATGCATCTGAGAGCAGGGGATTGGAGAAATGGCGCCTCAAGTAGGTAACCACGGTTGTCTCAATGTTTGTCTTAGTCTGTGCCTGTAAGTCTGTTTAAAAATCTTGCTTGCAAGCTCTGTGATCTGGCTTCTGCCAATGCATTCGGCAGGACCACCTGGCTCTGGTTATGGCGCAGCTGGAGCTGCTGGGAAAGTCTGTTCTGCATCCATGGCAGGGACGTGGTTGCGCTGGCCACCTGTGGCAGGGGCGAGCTGGAGCAAACTGTTTTCTGTTGCTTTGGTTTGTGTCTGTGTTCGTAAGACTTAAAACTAACTGACTACGGGTTTTTGTTTGTTTGGACTTTGGACATATTCATCCAGTTAAACAAGGAAAAGTTAGGGCGGGGGAGCGGGGTTGGGCTTGCTCCTCAGCTGGATGACCGACTCCTTTCCGCCCACCCGGGGCTGCCCTCCCCTCTCCCCTCAGGCCGGGCCATTGTCGCCCTTTCTGTCCTGTCCGGGTCGGTGCACGAAGGCCCACTTCCACTGTGGTGGCGCGCTGTAACTGGCTCTGGGACTGCCGGGAAGGCCCCGTGTTAAAAGGTGGCTGGGGCTGAGGGGGGCTGCCGCGTGCGAGCATGCACATACTCAACCAGGGGCAACAGGCCCAACCGGGCGCAGGCCGAGTGGCTGCTTGATACAGGAGCCACAGAAGTTAAAACAAAATGGAGGCCGAGGCAGGTAGGTGAGAGCAGCAGCTGTGGAGGCTGGAGGCAGCGCCCAGAGAGAGAGAAGCTCTGGCCATCAACAGGCCAGCCCTTCCTCCCTTGCCACCAGCCACCCTCAAGGCCCCTGGCGGTGAGTGCTCAGTGCACAGCAACAAGAAGATAATAGAAGCTGGCTCCCTCCCTCCCTCCGCTGGCAGTAATCCCAGAGGTCAAACTAAAAGTCTTCCTAGTTACTGGCTGAAGGACATGCTGATTTGGAAAACGGGTTCGGTCTTTATGGTTTTTTAGGGAAAAAAAAAAAAAATGGTTGGACTCTACACATCTTCCAGAGTTATATGAATCAGATAGATAGAGATACTTGATAGAGTACCCCCTAAACAACTAGATTCAAGAAAAAAAAGAAAGAAAAAGGGGGTAAACATTCTTGTGCCATCTTTACATGGCAAAAATAAAGACTTATTGGTTATTATTAAAATTGACTCATAAAAAAAGAATGCCTTTACAAACTGATTTTAGATTATTAAGCATACGAGCTAAAGACCAGATAGCAAATTCATAGCTCTGAGTTAATTGTTAGGGTATATTCAAGATATTTTAATTAAAAATAGCTAGAAATAGTTAAAAGACAACAGTGTAGATCACTGTGCATAAATAGCTTTCAATAATGTCAGAATTCCACAGATTATGCTCAGAATTCTGAGGGGATTAAAGACTGATTATAGTCTCATAGCCAACCCAAGCTGTTTAATATTAAAAAGATGGTATAGACTTGAGAGGGTGGTTTCCAGATAGTATTCAAGCTAAACCAGGACATAACAGGTGTAAAACTATGACTTTTTAAGTTAAGATATATAGATGGCAGATGGACTGGGTGTTGGGTATATCTTATACTTTATAAATTACAGAATATTAATGGTTGTGCTCAATTTATATCTGAGAGAAAGGAGTCTTTTTATTGGACAAAAAAGAGCTGTCTATAGGCAGGTAAAAAATAAAGCCAGAGCCTGTGATTTGATAGAAAAAAGAAAAAGAGGCAGGTTGAGAGCTTTAGAGTGGGGACAGAGACGGACAAGGAGAGGAAAAAATCTAGTAGAAGATCCCTCATCCCCTCATAGATAAAGACCTTTCTTTTCCCAAGATTCTTGCCTCACAGGTGCTGGCCATCTGGAAAAAAAGAATGCTCTGAAAAAGAAGAATGCTCCCCTCCCCCAGACGAGGTAAGGAGCATCTGACCTAAGGTCCACCACCAGACTCCATTGGCAGGTCTCCGGGAAACTGAGGTAACAAAAAAGGCTTCAGAGGCTAGAAAGACAGGGTAGGCTGTCAAGAGAGTTAGTGCAGGTTACTGAGAAGGTGCAGAGAAAGAGAAGAAGGAGGTGAGCCCAGACAGGAATCTGGTCTCAGAGAAGTGGAGCAGAGAAGTAAGTTCAGGTGGGAATTGAGGTGGAACAGAAGAAGGCTTCAGACGAGAATCTGATTTTGGGCTTGGACAAGGAAATTGGCTCAGATATTTTAGCCGTCCTGACACACCCTGAGAAACATGGAGGATCCCGGACTTTTGCTTATTGCCTTGCTCATTCCTTGGCTATTTGCATTGCAGCCTAAAAATGACCTTATTGCTTGCATGTAGTTGAAATGGTATAAAAGCAGATTGAAAAAAATTATACCTGCCTTCATTCAGTCTCGGAATTGACTGAGGCCATTGGGCCTGAGAGTGTCCTAGTGGAAGCCTGGAGCAAGAAATCCTAGGCCTTGGGAAAAGTGCCCCCAAGCGGCAAACGGTGTTAGCCCTGAGTGAAGACAGTGATTAGGGGAGACCCCCCCCCCCCAACCCAGGGAAACTCTGCGAGAGTGCAGAGGAGAAACCCACTCAATTCTTGGCGGACACAGAGACTCAATACTCAGTCCTCCGAGCCGATGGCCCCATCTCAAGAAAAGATCTTGGGTCCAAGAAGCCATTGGCACCCAAATGTATTCATGGACTACCCAAAGAACAGTAAGTGGACCTAGGGATGGGCTGGGTATCCCATTCATTTAAGGTCACCCCAGACTGTCCCTACCCTCTGTTGGGGTGAGACATACTCTCCAAAATGGGGGTCCAGATACATTTCTTGCCCGATAGGCCGCAGCTAGCTGGTCCAAAAGGAGAGACCTCTCTGACTGACCCCTGCCAAAAGCTGAAGCTACCTAGTTTACATAAGGGAACAGTTTTCTCCATAAAGGTCTGAAACAAGCAGGTGCTGCTGTGGTGGACGACACAAACGTCATCTGGGTGGAACCTCTACCTCCTGACACTTCAACACAGGAAGTGGAGCTAACTGCCCCCACCAAGGCCTTAGAACTTGGAGCCTGCAAGATGATCAGCATCTACTCGGATAGCAGGTATGCCTTTGCCACATCCCATGGCCACAGAGCTATATGCCAAGAGAGAGGACTGCTCACAGGAAACAAGGAAACAAACAAGAAATCCTGGATTTCTTAGATGTCCCAATGAAGCTGGTAACCGTGAGTATTATTCACGCCCAGGACATCAGGAAAAAAAGTGGCCCAGAGCAATAACCAGGCATATAACATAGCTCAAGAAGTGGCTATGCAGGAGCCTATCCTGGTTATGGGCCTACAAGAAACACATGCTGGAAAATGGGACTGGACTAAGGGATGGCCTCACTTAGAATACACTGAAGAAGAAAGGACTCAGATTGCTAGCCACCTTACCAACTATCACCTAGAGAAGAAGGGAGATGGCACACAAGAAAGAAAACTATGCTCCCCAGGAAGCAAGCAAAAGACTTATTGGCCAAATGCACAAATGAACTCGTTTATGGGATAAGAAGCTTGTCCAAGCAGTTAAGAGACCTAGAGTATGTATAATAAGACTCAGGTTCTGGGCCAGAAAGAGAGTAGAACAGTGTAAGGTATGCCAGCAAGTGAGTGCTTATACAGCCAAGAATAAACAGGGCAAAAGACCTAGGGGAGAACAGCCTAGAGTATATTGACAGGTCGATTTTACAGAAGTTGAGAAGTAGATAAGACAATGGTTCTGCTTTTGTCTCAGGTAAGCCAGGGGGTGGCAAAAGTATTGGGGACAGATTGGAAACTTCATTGTGAGTACCATCCCCAAAGCTCAGGGCAGGTAGGGAGACCTTAACTAAATTGACCTTGAAGACTGGCTTGGACTGGGTGGTGCCCCTCCCCTTGGCCTTATTCCAAGTTCGGAACACCCCCTGCCATTTTAACCTGACCCCTTTTGAGATCCTGTGCGGTACCCCAACTCCCTTGGTGTACACTGGGCCCTCCCAGGAGGTATCCCAGAGCATGAGATTTGGCCCAAACTGTCTGCCTTAGATGCTCCAGGGATGCCAGAGACCTCTCACCGCTTCCAGACTGGTGACAGGTTTGAACTTTATTTTGGATTAATGGAATAACCAATCCCTTGGAGGTGAGTGAGTACATCAGCTCCAATGTCTATTAATCCTTCAAAACTTTCTTCAATTATTAATTTAAGGTTAGGTCTCTTATTAGTAATAGATTGGACTCAGTACACATCAGAGGAACCAAAGCCATCATGTCGTCTCTTAACTAAAACAAGTTGAGCAAGTCTGTAGTTAACTCCAGAGGGAAAGCAGCCATAACAATTTATAACACCTGGATAAGCCGCCTGCTGTGCGTGCCTTGGAGTCTGAGGCTGACCCCTGCTAGGGCACCTTTCAAGGGGCTAGTCAAAACAAAACGAATACCACACAAGCTTCTGCAGAGGCTGCTGTGAGCTTTGCATTAACTCAAATGAAAATGTTTCTCAACTGGGCCTATTTCCTGATACCTGGCCCAAAGATTACTCTTCCTGCACCAAGGACAGATTCCTGGGGCTTAATTTATTTGTCCGCTCCTGCCTCTGTTCCTGGAACAATCATTTTTAAAATGACCCAAACTTCCACATTTAAAACATCTTTCCCTCCCTCACTTCTGTGGAAGCATTGCTTGCACAGTGGTCCCTTATAAGGCAGCAAGCCATAGCCAGACCCTGATCGTCTGAGGGTCTGATTTCTGCACAAAGATGAATATATCAGCTAAATCTGTCTTTGCTCTGTATGGCCTAAAAGCAGCAAAACAGACTGCATTAGCATTCTCAGAAGCCAATTGTGTAACAAAAGGAACTCTTGCTAGAGGACGTCCAAAAATTCTACCTGCTGCTTTTCCTGAGGCTGTGACCGAACTGCAAACTGCAGCCAATGGAACACTGGCAGTTTAACTATAATTTTTAAGTTTCTCTTGCATCATCAGAGCACAGCCATAACTTTGAAAGACAAAACTCAGTTTTAAACAATAAAATCAATACCAAGAGTATTACTTTCATGTTACAAAGTTTGGCTGCCAGTTCTTATATCTGAATGCGTGACAGTGCAGCTTTCAATACCTCAAAGAGACATTGTCTTAAATCTTAGTCTGATTTCTAGGACAAGAATTACATATCTCAATTTAGAGGTATCTTAAGAGACCTGTTTTCCTGGGTTGCTCATACCACATGTTGTTGTTTAGAACAGCTCCAACCCTGAGTTACCAGTTTTAAGCCAACTTTCTGTTACCAATGTTACAAATTTTTAATCATACCCAATAACTTATAAGCCAATACTCTATAACCAGGACATGCAGAACATATTTATACCTTTAAAACCAGTCAGAAACAAAAATGAAGTGGCTACACACATTTTATATATTTAAACCAAATAAAATTTTCTTGCTTTTTCTAGCTATAATTTCAAGAGAAGAGCACCTTGTTACTTGCTGAACCTATTAAACACAATTGCAGAAGATTTTCTAGGAAAAAACAACCATCAGCTTACTTGCCCTAGAACTTGAGAAGCTGCTGGTCCCTTTAAAGCAGCTTTTGTAAACAATCAGCTCCTAGTAGGGCTTCTCCAGCCGTGCTAGACTCCTAACTACAGGTGCAGGGCTCCAAAGGCCGATTGAGACTGCCTTTTAAACAAGTTAAACTGTATCAAGAGGTGGAGAGCTAAGACATAAAATTTTAACCATTTTTTCTTTTCAACATGAAACACAGAACAACAATGAAACAAAAACACAGACTTAACATAAAACAGTCAGTTTTGACACATGGACAGATTGATGCACCAAGACAGAGGACAGAGAGAATGAAGAGAACTTGATGTAACTAAGGACATCTCCAGTATGAGCCAGAGAGAAAAGCAGGCCATCTCCCGGTTTCCTCCTGTCCCTAGGAGAGCTCTGAAATAGCTTATATCCATTTTCCTTCTTTTTGCTAATGTGTCCTGGACAGGGGACATCGCTTTCTTTCTCATGCCATTTGTATAGTTACCATTCCTACTTCTGGGAACCACGGATAACTTTCCTAACACCTGTTTTTTGAACCCTACTTCTCTCGCCTGATGCAACTCTCGCTGCGGTCGAATGCCTGTTTAGAATTCCCCAGTCCTAATTTCGCTGTCACCCCTAGGTGAATTTGGCGTCGGGTCAACACCTCTTCAGCCTAGCCAGTATCCTTTATTAATGCACCTCTGGCAACAACAGCCTCCAAAAACTAAAATTTATACCTAGTGCTAGTATTAATGCTGTTTGTTGCTTACCACCGTGCAGGATACTTACTTTTCTTCTGTTTCCTGTGGAGCTCCACTCAAGACAGCGTTTCTCAGTTGGTCCTCCCGTTTTCGGTCCCCTCATTTGGGCACCACCTGTAGCTGCCCAGCAGCCATGGATGAACCGGGTCTACCTGAACGGGAGGCTGGAAATGAGAAAGGGATGGGGTGGGAGAATGAATGAAGCCAAGACAAAATTTCTGATCAAGGCTTGAACTTTATTGTTCTGTGCTCCTTTTAAAGGGAAAGCCCAAAGACCCAATCCTTTGTTTCGGCAAACTCAGCGGGCAGTGGACTCCTCAAGGTTCCTATAGGAAGCTGCAAATGCAGAGGCCAGACTGACTCCAGCCTGGTTGTCTGTCCTACTCAAGGGTGGGAGAAGGGCACAACAGAAGACTTCCCCATGCTCAGAATGAGGATGTGGGAGGTGAAGGCCACACATAGGTCATGCAGTAGACAATTGGAAGAGTTCACTTCCTTCTCAAGACTGCCTCTTTTTACCCACAGACACTGCTCTCACCAGGAACCCATATTTCTACTAAATCCCATATTTGTAACATACTCCAGCCAGAGTAGCAAGCTCACAGTACCAAAACCTGGCTTCTCCTACATCATCTGTGGGTACAGGGATGCACTTTCAGGGGTGGAGAGATGAGGGGCTGTAGCTTAGCTGATAAAATGCTTGTCTCACAGGTACAAGGCCCTGTGTTCAACCCCCACAAAGCAGGCCTGGTGCTACATCACTATAATCCTGGCACTTAGGAGGTAGCAACATGAAGATCCAGTGTTCAAGGCCATCCTTGACTGTACCAGGCCAAAGAGTTCCACATGGAGTTTATTGAGAGAAGGGCAAGGTGGCGGCGAAAAGAGAAGGGGGGAATAGAGAAAGATCCGAGGGGTCTTCCGTTTATATATGGATAGTGACGTAGCCACAGGTAAAGGTGGGAGGTGGGCCAAGTGGATTCTGGGAATATGGTGGCTGTTGCCTTGGCAACAGGTGTGCGGGTCGTGCTGTCTCCTAGGTGTGATGCCACTGGTTTCAGAAGTCCTGATGCCAATAACTGCTCCAGCACCATGCCTGCCTGACTGCTGCCTCGCTTCCCACCATGATGGTCATATTGAAAGATTTTGTGGTAAAAGAGTATCTTGGTGATCCTGGGCTAAGGAGTGCCGTGAATATTACACCTCAGAACAGACCTCACACAAGAGATTTATTGGGGCAGGGATGATGCAAAATGGCTGCCTCTGAGCAAGGATGGAGACAGCGGTGGACCAGGTGGTGACAGTGGGCTTTATAGGGGGTATGGAGCATGCACAAACAGAAAATAAGTGTCACATTGGCCATTAGTGATGACAGGGCCATTGGCACCGAGTCACTGAAGGCAGGGTCACCTGGCTCTGGAACGTGGGCAAAGGACTTTTGGGGGTTCTTAGTATGCCAAACACGCTACACATACTCACCCTCTGAAACTGTAAGCCTCAGCAAACTCTTCCATCAATTATCTTGGTCATGGTGTTTGTCATGGTAACAGAAAAATAACTAAGATGGGAGGGGTACAGAGATAGAAAGAGAAAAAGACAGAGACAGAGAGAGAGAGACACAGAGAGAGAGATTCTGGTGGAGGACACAGGGGCCTCTGCAGCCCTTGTCAGTCAGGGATTTAGCAGGAAGAGCTGCCTTTGTTCTTGATGAATTGGGCCAGCTGTTTGTGAAAGGCCAGCCCTACTCTTGGGGTGCTGCATACCAGAAAGCATTAGTCTGTCCGTGCAGGTCGCCAGTGGGAGGAGGGGTGGTGCTTTGTATACAGGACTGTCCCATGACAGACTTATATTCTCAGCCTACAGAACAATGGGCTTTTCAGACATGGCAATGTGCCTTGGGGTTGGAACACAGGCTGGAGATACAGCACCTTCTTGGGATCTGAGAAAGAAAAAGAAAAATGATGAAACAATAAAAACCAGTACAGCAGCTAATGAGGTTTAGAGTTTAGTCAGTGATGACCTGAGGCTGAGGATGGTAAAGTGTTTGCTGTGCTTCTCACCATGATGGGCGTAAGCACCAAAGCCTGAGCTCCATCCCAGCATATGTGTGGTGTGCCAATAACAGCGGAGGGGACAAGAGAATCAATCCTTCCTCATAAATAAACAAAAGTGTGTGCGTGTGTATGTGTGTGCGCGTGTACGTGTGTTGAGAGTGATGGAGGAAGACATGTTAGGTTGACTTCTGGTTTCTAAATACACACATGTGCACATGCAACCCTACCCCCAACACACATACATACACACACAAACAGATAAACAAGATAATCTCATACAATTAAGGAAGCTGAGGCAGGATGCTCACTAGTTTGAGCCTAGCCTGGGCTGCATCAAGAGACATTGTTAAAAAGACAGAAGCTGACCTCCCTCCTCCGCTTCCCTCATCCTTCAAAGCGTTCTTCTTTTCTCTTTTCATTTTCTTTTTTGCTTCTCCTTCTTGGTTTTCTTCTTTCCCTCTCCGCCTGGAGCAATGTTCAGCAGAAAACATTTTGGTAGAGTCCAAATAACCTTGATGAACCAGCTGACCTGCCTCTTCCTTTCAGATGACCTGGGACAAGATGCTCACTTCTCTAATAGGCCCCCCTTCCCCCATCTTATCTGAAAGGAAGGAAATGTGTCAAAGAGCTCACACCTGACTCATGGCACCAAACACACATGCGCCAGCTTCTGGCTGTGCACCACTAGCCCAGAACTAGCTTCCTGCCCCAAGGATGGACAGACACACAGACAGACAGCAGCTATCTCTTAAAATCCACTAAAGCTAACCTTCAGGTTACTAACTTTTATCGAAGGCACTCTGGGCTATCTGTCCTAACACCTTTAATTTGTGAGAATGTTTTTAAAATTCATCTTTCCAGACTCAGTCTTGGTGGACCCATTAGGACGCTTTCACTGGAGGTGGGGCACTTCTTAGGAGGCTTTCTATGGAGGGGACCCTCTAGAGAAGGCTTTCTCTGGAAGTGGAAAAGAGCATGTTAGACCCGAGGAAAAAGCATTTCCACAACTGTTTAATTAAAGCAAGCTGTGTTCAGTAGTGTACAAGGGAGTTGCCAGACAACTGTCTCCTCCTAAGTCAGGGGTTTCCGTGAGCATCCTCTCCCTGGTTTTGAGATCCCTTTTATGGGGAAGGGTAAAGTTTGATAGAAAATTCTTGTTAAGGTAATTGACTGTTAGCACCTGGACAGAAGGGGTGGGCTCAGGATCAAGACTGCCTGAGGGTAGATAAGTACAGGAATTCATCACATCACATGGAAGGGGAGTCATGCAGGTGATCAGGAGCTTAGCAAGGCAAAGGGCTGGGTACCTACCATGGGGTCACAAGTTCAACAGAGCTTGGAAAACATGGTTTGCAAGCTACCTTAGGTTTGGGAAACAGAGACATTCTTGTAAGGTATGGAGACTTGGTAACAATGTATGACAATGTGGTAACAATGTACGACAATGTAGCTTCTGGTTTGGTTTCACAGGGGAACCTTCCTCCGGAGGTTTTCTACCTAAAGATCTCCTAAGAGGCTTTCTCTGACTCCTTCCCGGTGAATTTTATTAGCTGTCCCTGTGTCCCCAGGGTTCCCAACACATCTCTATCCTTGTAGAACTAGGCTCCCCTGTCCTGCTATTCTTCACTACAGAACCTCACTCAAATTTCTCATCATTGGTGGTTATCTATAATGATTTACCTGTCTGTTTCTGTCTCCATCCCTAGCCCACGAGCTCCTTGGATGCAGAACCAGAGGTGTCTTTCTCTTCTGCCTGAGAAAGCATTGTGCCCTGGGTGAAATGGAGTCTCGGGCACACACCCACTGAATGAAATTGACAAGCTAACTGGTTATCACATCTTCCAATATGCCCCCGGGATTCTCAAATGTACCAGTGAGTCCATCACAGGCAAGAACTTGTTCAGGTTCACTCTCCCAGTGCTGGTACAGAGCTAAGGACATACTAGAAGAGTAGTAAATGTGGAAAGAAGAGATGGACAGATGGATGGATGGACCAATCAGTAGATGAAATGACAAGTTGAAAGAACTAACATGAATTCAGGATCATAAAAATGATCAAATAAAAACATTTGTAAGTAAGCCTCTGGACAACCCTATCATTGCTGCTCACTACTAGAAGGCTTCTCTTTGAGTCTGTTTGCTTGTACTACTTTGAGGAGGAAGTGTGACTTCTAACGGAATTGGTCCAATCACCATCGAAACCCAATAACTGGAGAAGCCTTTTAGTGACTAGGCAAGGCATCCACACCTACTGACATTTATTTGTAACACTGGGATAGCTTCTCCAAAGGTCTGCTCCTTACTCTCCTAGATTTGTGTCCAATACTACCCTTTAGTTTTCTCAAATTTTACATTCAAAAACAAAAATGCAGCCTGCTTAGGTGTCTTCTTCATAGCCTTTGACTTTAAGTAGTCATATGTCCCCAAACGCCCAGAGAGCACAGCATCTAATATAAGAAGGACTGTCATCAGCTGGAGACCATGTTGAAGTCAATGGACTTTGTTCAATGGTCATGAGGGTGTCTGTGGGTCATGCTGCAACTGAAAACAGTATTGATGGCCATGGTCTGTGCTGCCATAAGAGGCCATGTTGATGTCCCTGGTCCATGTTACCAGTGAAGGCCTTGTGAATGCCTGTGGTCTATGTTGCTACCTGAAGTCATGTAGGTGTCTGTGGCCCATGCTGCTACCATGGTTCATGTTGATGTCCATAGTCTGTGCTTCTGCTGAAGACTATGCTGAGGTCAGTGGTCCATGGTCCACAATGATGCCAGAAGCCATGTGGATGTCTGTGGTACATGCTGTCACCCGAAACCATGTGAAAATCCATGATCCATGCTCCTGTTGACTGTGAAAGGTAAGGAAGCTTCCTTTACAGAGATATCGATGATTCTCAAGGTTGAGACTGAGAGACATGGAAAGCTTCTGTGACAACCTCTCTCCTCCACTGTATGACGGTGAAAGGCAGCTTTGTCCCCTGTTGAGCTAAGACTTGAAGTCCCAGAAATCCTGAAGGGACAGTAGGCACTTTGCCTGATTCCCAGGCACCAGGCCCCTTTCACTAGCCACAGCCCCCCATAGATTAGTGACTATCGGTCACATAAGGACAATGCCCCAAGCCCCTCCACTTGTAGAAGACATGACCTGTGGTCACGTAGGCTCCATTTTAATGAGGTACCTAAAGGCCTGGATGGCTTAGCAGATAAGTTTTCCTTCCCAGACATTCCTCCCTGCAAAAGATCTCAGGTCCACCCTGAGAAGTGGAGTACGGTTTTACTCATCCATTTCCGCCATGACAATAAATGCCTGAAAACCATGGACTGTCTCTTTCCATCGGGATCTGCCATGGGGAGCCATGGATATGACCTTCACCTATAAAGGTGCTGTCTAATCTCCAGAAGAAGGTCTCTCTGTGCTCCCAGCCACAGCCATGACCAAGCCCAAGCTCAGGACTACCGCCATCAAGCCAAGGACTCATCCCCGAAGGACTGGCCGGAGTCCATTTTCCCCCTGGCCTGGGGCTAGATCCAGCAAGGGAGCACTTTATTCTCAGCTCTTCGGTAGCTTCCTGCAATGCCCTGGTGTCCAAGAACCTGAGAACCAGATGGCCCAGCCTTGTCACAGACCTGAGGACCCTCAAGCCAGCTCTGGCTGTCTTGAACCTCTGACTGCACTTCCCTACCCCTGGAGCAGTGTCTTGGAGCTTCCCTAAGGCCCAACATCTGCCTGGTGACAGCGTGGGGTAAGTGCAGTCAAAACTCCCTCGTCCAGTCCTCTTGAGCGGCCGAACCCTGTGTCAGAGTGACCTGGACCCCATAACCCTACACCCTACCCCACCCCCTAAAAAGAAACAGACTAGACAGGAAGCCATTGAAGAGAGCTCGGGATCTCTAATTTGTGATCGGGATCCTAAAATGCCACTATCCACAGTTGTCAACTTCTGGTAGGGGTGTGGGTGGAGAAGGACTCACTTTTCTTTAGGGGGCTGGCCACTGGGAGTTTGACCATGTTCCAGTAAGTATATGGGCAACACAAATTGAACTTGGTCTATATTTTTTCTTCTTTTTTCCTTTTCTTCTTTTTTGGGGGGAGGGGAAGGTCACAAGGGTGAGAGGGGTGGGCCTGGGAAGACTGGGAAGTAAATGTGATTAGGGTGCATTATGTGAAACTCCTAAATAATCAATAAAAATATTACGTTTGGGGAGGAAAGAGTGTCATCAAACATAACCCTTAAGCACAGAGCTGCCCTGGAGTGTTCTGGTTGGGTAGCCAGGACTCCCACTGATATTTCTCTTTCCACATAGCTGGGATCCTTACATTTAGATAGTTGTACACACAGGTGTCTTTCTAACCTCCTGTTACATTGTTTAACACATTTCCTCATGCACCACATTCTCTTTATATTCCTCTGACTGAGTCACTGCAGGCTCCACGTCTTAGCTGCCATAATTTGCACTCCAAGCAGAGCTCAGATCTGGCTGTGAGGAGAGGGCAGACCGTGAGGTCATGCATCTTCCTCTAACACCTGGCTCTGAATCCTTGTCATCTCGGATCCTCAGCTCTCTCTCATCTGAAAACTGCAAATTACACCGTCTCACGCAGTATGGTGCAAGACTGATTTTTAAAAGCATGTATGGTGTTTATTTACTTTTTAAATTGCATTGGTTGATTGATGATTGAGTGAGGGTACACAGGCTTTGGGGCACGTGCAAAGTCAATTTTCCTCTTCCAACACAAACATACAGAGCATTGAACCCATGTTGTCAGGCTTGCCGACACGTGCCTTTCTAACAGCTAAGGAATCTCACCGGCTCCGTGCAAAACATTTAACCTGACACATGGTTAATAATATTACTGTTGCAAGCGGTGTGGTTATTGTACATTGTTCCTTCTCACAGGGTCCAGACATCAGGATTGTTCAGTCCTTCATCATTAACCAAAGACTTCCTACTCCTTAACTTGTACACTTAATCCTGCAGAATCCATCCTTGGATATGTGTGTCTCTTTTTCCCCTCAGATTAAGATTACCCTCTTCAGATTAAACTTCTCAGAGTGCTCTAAGTGAGAATTCTGGAATTTGATTTCTTTAAAATACACAGAAATATTTATAAGAACATGCTTTCATTTTAATACTAGGTGGGGCTGCTTTGCAGCACCTGACTGTGATTTGCCTCATGCTCTAGCAAAGGTGTGATTTTGCCAGCTGCAGATAGTTTCTGATAGTGCATGACATTTGGAATTCTGGGGACTGTTCAGAGGGTACATAAATGCTAGGGTTCTGAGAGGTAGGTTTGGGTTGTTGGTTGGCTGTTGGTCACAGTTTGTTAAGTAGTCATGCACAAAAAGGAAACAAGAAGAAATTAAATATCCTGACAGCAAAGATCAAACTTGCCTCAAGGAATTCAACACCCCAATCAACAAGGAACTCAACACCCCAATCAATCAACAAGAAGTAGCCTCCTTTCCAACCCTTGACTTTATTCAGAGATCTCTTTCCTCTATCCTTTTTGCTCTCTTATCTACTCTTAGGAGTTGAAATGGTGGAAGAAAGGGGGGTGGAGAAGGGTTGAAGAGAGAAGAACACAAAGTAGCAAAAGCCAGCTACAGTGCCGCCCCCTTGCTTCATGAACCCCTAAGTATTAAGGCTGACCTGAAAACCTTCCCACCCCATGAAGCCTCTTCTACACTTATGGTAGTTTGAATAAGGGTAGTTCTGGGCTCAGGCATTTGAACACTCGGTCCCACTTGGTGTCATGGTTTCAAGAGGTTTAGGAAGTGTGGCCTTGCTGGGCATGGGCTTTGAGAGCAGATGACTTTGCCCTACTTCCGGTTTGCTCTCTCTGTTTTCGAATGAGATGTGATCTCTCAGCTTCCTGCTCCTGTCACTAGGTCTGCTACCTGCTGCTGTGTCTCTCCTTCATGATGGACTCTTACCCCTCTGGAACCATGAGGCCAGAAAAACTGTTTTTTCTCCAGGGTGCCTTGGTCATAGTAATCTATCACAAAACAGAAAAGTTAGCTACATAACCTTCGAAGAGACTGACAGTCCAAAGCTCCACTTATCTGGAGCACACTATCTGTCTTATGGCTGTTGACCCGACGTCTTGTTACTTCCACGAGTTTTAAAAGGACTTTTCTAAAGCTCCTCGAAGACCACTTTTAGGAAAAGAATTTCTTGCAGATGTAAACCAGTACAACCCAGCAAAAGGACAGCTAGAATGTTATTTTCTTGACCCAGCAATTCTACCTCCAAGATTGTTTTCTGTAGAAAGACTCATACACATTGAAAGGACATATTGACAAGATTAGGTAAATGTTGTCAGGGCAGCAAAAATTCGAAACCCACATGCCCCCCAAGGAAAGCTTGATCCATGCCTAGACTAGAACAGTCTTGTATTGCAAACAAATAATAGGTAAAAGCTCTTGGGTAGTTTTAGGGGGCAGTTTCAAGATTAACCAGCTAGGCTTTGGGGCATACACCTTTGATCCTAGCATTTGGGAGACAAAGGCAGGCAAAGCTCTGAATTCCAGGTCAGTCTGATCTATGGAGCAAGTTCCAGGATAGCCAGGGATACACATGGAGAAACCCTGTCTTGGAAAAACAAAACAAAACAAAAGATTTAACTATAGTAATAAATGAAAAAGAAGTTGCAAAAATGTGTATAGAATTAGAATACCAGCGTGCACGTTAAAAATAGGGAAAAGACTAGTTGTGTGTTTGTGTGTAGTTACACAAGCTGTGTTGGAAGAACACATGAGGAACTGGTACTACAGTCACTTCTGGGGAGAGTACTGAGTGGCTGGCAGCTGGAGGTAGAAAGGTTGTTATCTTTTAATTATGTGTCTGTGTCTGTGTGTGGTTATGTGCACATGAGTGTAAGTTCCGAAAGAGTCCAAAAGAGGGCGTTAGGTCACGTTAAGCTGGAGTTACAGGCACTTGGGAGCTGCTCATCATAAGAGCTGGAACTCCGACTTGGGTCCTCTGCAAGAGTAGCACTTACTCTTAACTGCTGAGCCACCACTGCTGCTCCCAAAGGGACATTTGTTTTCCTTTTTAAATCTTTCTGTTGGGGGCTGGAGAGATGGCTCAGCGGTTAAGAGCACCGACTGCTCTTCCAAAGGTCATGAGTTCAAATCCCAGCAACCACATGGTGGCTCACAACCACCCGTAATGAGATCTGATGCCCTCTTCTGGGATGTCTAAAGACAGCTACAGCAAGCAGGGCCAGAGCAAGAAGAAAAAGTGTCTGAAGATAGCTACAGTGTACTTGCATATAATAAATAAAGAAATCATTTTAAAAAATCTTTTTGTTGCTTTTAAAATTTAAACCATGCATATATATGTATATATATATACACACATATATGGTCTCTAGTCAAGATGATGATGATGATGATGATGATGATGATGATGATGATGATGATGACGATGATGATGCAATTACCTATTGTGGACACAAACACTGCTGTGTGTGCATGGAGCTATAAGGTCTGCCTGAAGAATTCATATTTGGAAAAGCCTGGAGTCCAGTCTGGAAGGGAATGGCAACCCACCTGCCATAAAGTGGGGGGTGGGCTACAAAATAGTTCTGATTTTAAGTAACTTTTTACCTCCCCTGGGTGGACCTAAGCTGTCTGGACCAATAGGAAATAGGAGGAAAGAGGAAAGAGAAGGAACATAGCTCTAAATAACAATAAAAACCAGAGCTGAGATGGCTCCCTCAATGTGTATAAAGCTGTAAAGCTGGCTGTAGAGAAGTCATCTTGTGTTATTGACGGATGGAGCCTGCTGTTGTGTGTGAGGGTTGGAGAGGCCGATACCACTCCAGCATCAGAGCTTAGCTGATTTCTTTGCCTCTTGGTCTACCTAGCATGATCATTTTCCCTCACGCAACGGCAGAATTCAAAGACTGCTGACTTTTAAAGCGAAAGAACCCTTTCTGGTCTCCTTCCTTCCTTTCTCGGTTCCTGATTTAACCAGTATCAATCTATCTCTTGATTTAATAGTTTGCTGTGTTCATTGATCTCCTCCTTCTTGGGAGAAACCATTTGACAGAACAACCTAGGAGAGGTTTACGCTGGCTCACAGTTTATAGGGACCAGTCTCCGTTGTGGCAGGGGAGGCACAGAAGCTGGAGAAGCTCCATCTTGGTGGCAGCTGCTTGTAGGTGCCACCTCTCGGGTCTTGGAAA
Organism: Rhynchomys soricoides; assembly: GCA_019843965.1. Classification (NCBI taxonomy): domain Eukaryota; kingdom Metazoa; phylum Chordata; class Mammalia; order Rodentia; family Muridae; genus Rhynchomys; species Rhynchomys soricoides. The sequence continues at coordinate 1,322,590 of JADRCH010000283.1, forward strand.
ATCAGAATGCAGAGAGCTCAAGCTAGTGCCAGAAGCAAATTATCAACCTTCTGCTAGTGAGAGTCTCCTCTTAAAGGTTCTACAGCCTCCCAGAACAGTGGCACCTGCTGGAGACCGAGGGTTCAAACGCTACAAGGAACACTTATCATTCAAACCACAGGCCATCAAGTCCTCCGTTAAGTAGAACAGAAAAACTAGAGACAGGAGGAGATAGAAAATGCTGAAAAATAAGACTTTTTCTCAAGGTCATGTGGAGGTCAGAGAAAGATGGGGAGTAGAAAGTGAAGGAAGGGTCACATCAATGCCCAGCCAGCCCTGAGAGCTGATCTGGGGCAGTTTAGCAAGAAGTAGGTCAGCTGAGACAAATGACTGTCTCTGAGCAGGGCCTTGGGGGTCTAAGCAGCAAGAAGCAGGCTACACCTGAGTCACTGACACAGCCGTGACCATGGAGAACCTTAACCTTCTGTTACCTCCATCAAAAGCTCGGACAGCTCACCAGTCGAATGCCCACCCAGGTGGAAACAGGCCCTCTCAGCAAACAAGCTACTACCCCAGGAGTCACTGTCCTAGAGAATGCTCTAGACCAAATACAAAGCAAGAAACTGATATCCATGCTGGCAAATGCACATAAAATAAAATGAAGACAAATATTTTTAAGGGTTTAGCTATGTGAGAGTTACCGCTGTTTGTAATCTGTACTGAAGTCCACGCTGTAGAGAGGCCTTAGACTTAACACCTTTAAGGCATAGGGAAAGCTTGGGAACCAAAACTGATTTGGGGTTAAAAGCTTCTGAGAGTTTGTCTCCTTTCAGAGTTTTGTGTTTCTCAGCTGGAGACCAAGTAGCTCTGGGAAAGTGAAGCCAGAGGCCTGATTTTTACACAGGAAGAGAAGGCAGTTGTAGCCTTGGGGGAGGAACTGGGGTCTTGAGCTGTTAAAGCTACAGTCAGTCAATAGCAGCGGAGCTCTGAGAAGGATACATAGTAGCAGGAGCTACAATCCAAATGGCCTATGTATCGATTAGGATGACAGAGACTTATCCACCACCCAGATCTCTGCCTCAGGCTCGCATGGACTTGATGGCTTCGTTGGGGGAAGTGGTCAGAGGTCTTTGGCTGTCATATAGGACAGTATTTAATCTTCAGCTACCACACAGAGAATCATCTGCCTTCGACTGCCAGATCCCTTCCTGTGGAGAAGGGAGTAGGTAAAATTGACTTTACTTTGGCCATGCAGAGCCGGGCAATCAACTCAACAGTGTCCACGGCTTTGGCAGAGCCCTGGCAGCTGGCGAGGCGTGGGGCAGTTTTTCCCAATGGTTAGTGTTGCCATGATTCTGGTGTAATCTTCCTCCATCTTCTTTGGAGACAATAGGGTTCCCAGTAGGAGCTGGCAGATCTATTATGGGAAGCTTTCTTATTAAATTTAATTAAATTAATTTGCCATCTTCAGCAGATCTCTGAAGAGTTAAAGGACCATCTATCTATTCAGTATACCTTATGCCTATTGGGCTTAACCTTGGAAATTTCTTTATTGTCTAAAATTGTTCCAAAAATAATAATTGGAAATATAGTAATACATAAAAATATTGACATCTTAATTATCTTTAACAGATTAAGTTGGTAACTTTTATAAGTCTAGGATTTCACAGCTTTATCCCTGTTGAGTTTGAATTTTAAAAATTTGAGTTGAAGATAGCTGAACTATCCTTAGCATCCAAATAAAACTTTAATCCATAAAGACATTCCATGGGGTGACTGGGAACTTTTCTGAACCGTTTAGACCATCTGCACTATTATAGAACGTCAGTTTTGGTTTTGGTTTTTACATGACTTAGTTTTATCGAAATAGCTAAAGCTTAGCAAAATGAACCAAGACAAAGTGGCTAGACATATATTACTATGAATCCAAGTAGACCTTAGGGATTTATAAATCTTATTTATCAAATATACGTTGTTACTTATCCAACACTTTTTAGAGGCCTGGTGTTGAACAGTTAGCAAAGACATAAGTAGTTGAATGAAAACTCTAAGTCAGCTTTCGTCACCCTGAGGAGATCTTTATAACCTTACCTCTTTACCATACAAAAACCCATACCAATCCAAGATATTTAGGAGACCTATTGTTTTGTCCTTAATTTAAAGGGAGAAAGAGAGAAATGCTCCAGATCACATGACCCGTGCCCAAGTGGGATGAGAGGAACTCCCTGGCACACAGGTGTGGCTTTTGTAGTGACTGTAGACAAAGCAGACAGCGTGGGGGGACATCCAGTAGAGGGATGAGAGAGTGAGTCCAGAGGGAGACAGTAAGTGTCTTAGTAGAGAGACCCAGACGGGTGTGGCAGGCCAGAGCCCAGAGATGCAAGAGGAGCACCCAGGCGGGTTCCTTGAGAGGGTGGAGAAGACTCTAGGAGCCGGAGAGACACTCATGACACAGGCAGAGAGAGGAATTGTTAGCATGCAGGTGGAGAGGAGCCGTAACTGAGAAGGCGGACTCCAGAATTTGGGTCAAGTTTGATGGATGACAGGAGCCAGCAGAAACAAAAGATCTGGCCATACCTTAGGAGTCAGATCAGCAGCTTGGCTAGGAGAAGCTGAGTTTATTTGAAGGGAGCTCATATACATACCCCAGTCCTGTGGCTTTGTCACCAGATGAACGAAAAACAGAAATAAAAGGAAGAACATGGCCTCTTCTAAGAACAGATAGTGGAGAAGGTTTACTGTAGATAAAAAGGGAGAGGACATCCAGAGGTGGGGACATCTGTGAGAATCCCGAGTGAACACGACCCTGGGCCAGGCCATGTGAGGAGAGAAGAGCGATGAGAACCAGACGGAGAGACCAGGAGGGTAAAGAGTAGACCAGGGAAAGCAGGGTAACCAAATGGCTGAATTACAAAGGGAAGGACTGTGGGGAGATGGGCAGCATAGCCCCTGGGCTGAGTGTAAGGTAGGGGGCAGGATATGCAGGCCACACCCTGTGACAGGTAGGGACTGAGAGGTGCTGGTGGCCAGGTCTACTTCATGTGTTAAATAGACAGTGGTTAGTCATTTGTCCTGGGTTTGAGACCTAACTTGACCTCCTTGCCATTGATCACTGGGACCCTTTTTGGTCTTCAGAGCAAGGCAAGAAAGGTAAGGAACAATTCAAGCTTGCTCTTTAGTGCTCTAGCGGGAAATCAGTATGGGAGATGCCAGTTCCAGCTCATTGGGGAGACTAACCCGGTGGTTCCCCACAGTGGTGCAAAAGCTGAGAAACGGGGAGAGTACACGGGAATATGACAAGCAGAAATCTCTTTGTTCCCTGTGGCACGTAAGTCATAGGGTGGCACACACCCTCAATCCCAGTATTCAGGAGACTGGCAGGCAGAGCTCTGAGTTCGAGGCCAGCCTGAGCTACAGAGTGAGTTCCAGGACAGCCAGGACGTCACAGAGACACTCTGTCTCGAAAGACATTAAAACAAAAACAAACAAACAACACCTTTTCATTTGTCGCAGGAGCCCTCCACGTTTGTGTCCTGCCACTGTAATCTCCCAGATCCATAGCAGGGAGTTTCCATCTTGTATCCCTTCACTCCTTCACTCCTCAGCACATGATGGTCTCTGAATGCACATGCTCGATCTTTCTACCCTCTCCATCCCCAAGCCCTCAGGGTAAAATTGGTTAGCTGGTATAGTGTGACCCCCATCTCTTTGACTAGACTCCCTCCCTCCCCCATTCACCCCTCAGTCCCCCGACCGACCTTTCAGTGTCTTTCCCAGTGCCTGGCATAGAGTGGGTACTGAGTAAACATTTGCTGAAGAACTGCTCCTGCATTTTTCAAATGGTGATGTCTCTTACCCTCATCCACCTCCCCAGTAAGTTATAAACTCCAGATGACGGACGAGGTCTTAGTCATCTCCATTGGCTGCTTACCACCAGCCAGCCCTGGGGCTCATATCAGGAAATGTTCCGTGGGACTCTATTCATTTGGTTTATATTTAAGTGTGGATAATAATTTTCAGATAATTTCAAGTGGGACTTTTAAAAACTATGAACATTATCTTTGTGCTTGCTGTACCTCAATTTAAAAGTCTTTTTTAAGACGCAAACAGAAACAATAAACAAGGGAGCTATTTAGAGAGTAAATTTCATGAATACAAAAGTACTTCTAGCAGTTGCAGTCCCTGGTGTGTGGGCTTTGAAATGTTATCTGTAGCTAAAGCTATTATCGGTCCCTTGGGTTGAATGATACCAGCCAGAGCCACAGCAACAAGGGACCCGAGGGCACCATCATCCCAGCCTCAGGATAAGGCAGAATATGGGCTTAGCCATTTGTTTCTCTCTGGGCCTAAACTCTATTTTCCTCACTCAATAAGCCTAGGTTTTCTTATGCTCTGAAAACAACCATTTGAGCTATGGCCAACAGCAGCCCAGGTTCCAATTCCCTTCAAGGCGATGGAAGCCATGATCTTTGTTCCAGTTTTAAGATTCCAGAGAAAGGCTGTGCTCAGTACCTGGGTGGAAGCCTCCAGCTTTACCTGTGGCCACTACACACGACTTTGCTTTTACAAAGAAACTAACTCCATGATCAAGAACTGGGAAGAAAAAAAAAACCAGCAATCACTGAAGGCAGGACCCATTCTTGAGAAAATGGCTTCAGAAATAGATATGTAACTATAAACATTCCCATGCAAACAATGGATGTAAAGACACCGTGTTGTGGGAAAGCCACCACTGAAGACTGATCAGACATGGGTTTAAGCCGGTAGAAGTCTTTATTAGCCAGCCGGTGACTGCACTGGGTGTTTAGGATCCCACTGTAGCCCTAAGCCTTTCTCAGGGTTTCTCTGTGTAGCCCTGGCTGTCATGGAACTCACTCTGTAGACCAGGCTGGCCTTGAACTCAGAAATCTGCCTGTCTCTGCCTCCCAAGTGCTGGGATTAAAGGCGTGCGCCCCCACTGCCCGGCAAGCAGAGACATTTGAAGAGTCTGGATTGCCAGACTTGGAGCTAGACAAAGGAAGGAGCCATGTGCCGAGAAATGTTAGGAGCAGATCGCTAAAAGCCACAACACTTGAGAAACGCATACCACTGCAGACTTAACAGACTAGTAAGACTTCGGACCTCCCATGCCTTCAATCATCCATGCTGTTTTAAACCAAGTCAGTGGACATTTTTTATGTAGCAATAACAAAGGAATGTACCCTTCCTCTGTAGGGACTGTGCTTTTTAGGCTGGGTGTGGTCGGGTCGATGCTTGTAACCCCAGCATTGAGGAGGATCCTCGGGTCAGGGCTAACGTGGGCTTCGTGGTGAGTTCAAAGTTGGAGACTCTATCCTTAAAAAGAGAGGTCAGCAAAAACGAACAAATACAGGACTTGTCTATTTTTATTTATTTTTTGACAGAATCTCACTATGGAGCCCTGGTGGCTGGATCAGTCTCTGCCTCTGGATTTAAAGGTAGTGGCAGCAATGCCTGCTATTTCTCTTCCTTCCTTCCTTCCTTCCTTTCTTTCTTTTTCTTTTTCTTAAAGTTTCTTTCAGACCTCATTTTCTTTTTATTTTTCCATTTTTTTTCTTTTACTGGATATTTTCTTTATTTACATTTCAAATGTTTTCCCCTTTCCAGGTCTCCCCTCCGGAAGCCCTCTATCCCAATCCCCCTCTTCTGCCTCTATGAGGGTGCTCCCCCACCCACCCACCTTCCTGTCCTGGCATTCCCCTACACTGGGGCATCAAACCTCCACAGGACAAAGGGCTGATTCACCCGCTGATGTCCAACAAGGCCATCCTCTACCATATAGGAGGCCCGGCCGGAGCCATGAGTCCCTCCATGTGTACTCTTTGGTTGGTGGTCCAGTCCCCTGGAGCTGGGGGGAGGGGGGTTGTCTGTCCAGTTGACACTGTTGCTCCTCCCACGGGGCTGCAAACCCCCTCAGCTCCTTCAGTCCCTTCTCCAACTCCTCCATTCTGGACCCTGCACTCAGTCCAATGGTTGACTGCAAGCATCCACCTCTGTATTTGTCAGGCTCTGGCAGAGCCTCTCAGGAGACAGCTATATCAGGCTCCTGTCAACAAGCACTTCCCGGCATCCACAATAGCATCCAGGTTTGGATGCCTGCTATTTCTAAGAAGGAGGAAAATTTTCCCATTGAATCCTCGTATCTCAGGTGCCTATTCCTAAACCAAGTACTTTTAAGAGTAATCATGTTTTCCTGCTCTTGTAGAAACCAGACCGTTCTGTCCAGAGCCTCCCAGCCTCAGACCATGAACTGTATCCGGATTGTAAGGAAGGAGGAAAGACCCACTTTGGGGCTGGCGGTCAACAACATCTGCCTCAAAAGTTATCTGCAGAAAAAAAACAACAACAATTTCTCAATTTAACAAATGTTTCACATAAGTAGGAAAACATTGGGGGGGTGTAGCTCCATTTCTCAGATCTGCCTCCTCTCTCTCTTACAGGAAAGACAGCCCAGCTAAATGCTTGTGAGTCCCCACCATTAAGTAGGGCTCCAGACACAAAGTCACCTCACAGATACCCTTCCCACTTGCCAGAAAGCATATTCATACAACATGTACTGTTCATCCTCTAGAAACAATGAAATTCAGGTTAGCCGGAGAACCAATGAGTCTTAGCATTACGAATTCACCTCGGCAGAAAAAAATGACAGGATCCTCCTGAGGGGTTCTTCAAGCAAAAGAGAAAGAAAACCCTGGTGGCTTTCTTCTCCTCCTCCTCCTCCTCCTCCTCCTTCTTCTTTTGGTTTGTCGAGCCCTGGTGGCTTTCAACATTCTGTGATCTGGCTGTCTGCTCAAGCAGAGGAAGGAAAGTTTTGGTTTTCCTGTGTTAGCCGTTCTGACACATTATCCTACAGTGTCAGAACTGCAAAAGCCCAGAGAGTACTACTAATAATAATTGCTATAGATAATAATTTAAATATTCATTTTCTGAGCATTTACTGGGATCTAGACACTGTGTATTATCACATTTTGTCTTAAGCCTTCTGAGTGAGGTGCACATGCGTACCTAACAGGATCTAACAACTAAAAAAAGAAAGGGGTGAGTTGTCCAAAGTAACGCTCAACTGAGAGTTTATTTTTGTTTGTTTATGTGGGAAAGACTTTCTTCCTCTGAAAACTCATTTAGAAAAAAATGTCATCTTTACTATCTCAGGGTTTTTCATTTTTCATCTTTACTACCTCTGAGTAGGTTTTTTTGTTTTTTGTTTTTGTTTTTGTTTTTTGTTTTTTGTTTTGGTTTGTAGTGGCTATTTCTGATTGTCAACTTGACTATATCTGGGGTGAATTACAATCCAGAATTAAAGAGCTTACCTGGGATCTGGATCTTGAGTCTGGAAGACACAAGTTTCAGGTGTGGTGGTACGCACACCTCTAATCTGAGCCACACCTGCTGCAGGAGCTCTACATAAGGACATTGGAAGGAGGAAGATTCAATCTTCTTCGCCTGCAAGCCTTGTGGGACTAAGCGACTGCTAGATCCTCGGGTTTTCATTCACAGCTACTGCTGACCATTGTTGCGGAGTTTGACTACAGACTGTAAGTCATCAACAAATTCCCTTACTATATAAAGACTACCTATAAGTTCTGTGACTCTAGAGAACCTTGACTAATACAAGGTTCTTTTCTATTTGTTTGTTTGTTTGGGGCTCTATCCCAGGTCCTTTCACATGCTAAACACATGTTCTTGCCCTGAACCCCACCCTAGACCTTACAGTGGTTGGGCTCTGTCTCTCCCTCAAAGAGAGGGAGAGAAGGAGGTAGATCTGAGAACTGAAGCTGACGGCTCCCCCCAAATGTTTTCCTAGGTATAGAAAACATTTGTTAAATTGAGAAACTGCTTTTTCCCTGCAAATAACTTTTGAGGTAGGTACTGTTGATCACCAGCCCCAAAGAGGGTCTTTCTTCCTTCTTACGATCCTGATACTGTTCATGGTCTGAGGCTGAAAGGCTTTGGACAGAACAGTCCTCTTTCTACAAGGGCAAGGAAGCCTGTTTACTCTTATAAGTGGTTGGTTTATAAGTTAACTTGAATAATAATTTTGTTTCTCTAATTGATTTGTTTTCAACATCATAATCATCATCATCATCATTATCATCATCATCATCATCTTTTCCAGTGACCTGATATGTATGTAGCAGAGCTTCCTTGTTTTCTCCAGCCTTTTGGTGACTCCAGTTTGGGGGATAGAATGAAAGCCACCTGTGGATACGGAGCAACGGAGAGAAGCCCACTTCCATGTGCTGCTGAGTGTTCCTACAGCTCAGCATTTTCCAGATGACTGAACGATTCCTTTGTGAGAGTCATATTTAGAGACATAGCTGCCGAACATGGAAGTCCTTTGCAAATGAGTTTCAATGTGCAGCCACCATCTATGATACTTTTGTTCAACCCCCTCCAGCCTGAGCACCACTGTTTGGTGGCATGGTTTCCATTCTCCCTTCTCTGGAAGGACCTGGCCCTCCCCCATTCCATCAGGTCCTAGGAAGATTGTCATTGATTCCCCTTACATGCCCCAAAGAGGCCCTGATTCCACCATAGGCCAACCTGGCATAGATGTGTGTCTTGAGGGTCAACAATGGCTAGAAGGTGCTTGCCACCAAGCCTGGTGACTTGGATTCAATCCCTGAATCCACATGGGGCAAGGAGGGAACTGACTCTCTTGTTCTGTTGCAGGAAAACACACACACGCACACACACACACACACACACACACACACACACACAAGTAAAAAGAATGCATGTCTTGAAAGACACTGCAGCTGACCAGTGGACACTGTAGCAGAACCTTCTTGAAGATGCCTGGGAATGTTGGACTGGGGCTGCTGCTTCTGTCTTACCCGAGGTCTTGTTTCAAGTTTCCTTTGTACCCAGTATTACAGGTACAGATCTGGGTTCTGAGGATACCCACTGGAGTTTCCAGGTCTGTATGCTCCCAGACACAGGATTGCACAAGGATGTATGGTAAGGCTGTGCCATCAGAGACAGCTGGGCACTTGGCTTTAACTCCCTTGTTCAGGAGGCAGAGGCAGGAGGATCTCTGTGAGTTCAGGACCAGCCTGGTCTATATACAGGCAGCCATAGCTTCATACTAAGACCCTGTCTCAAGCAACAATAACAAAAATAGACAGTTTATTAAAGACTAAGCACATTCAAGAACGGTAAATGTGTTAGGCTCATGACCTGTGCATAGGTTATTTACTCGTTTACTGTGTGCCTGCCTCTCTCATGTTTGTGAAACCACAGGCTCTTCATGAGCATGCTCTGTAGCATGTAGCCCAAGTCTCCTGTCAACTAGCTGTTTTCATTTATTCATCCTCCTTCTCTCTCTCTCTCTCACTCTCTCTCTCTCTCTCTCTCACACACACACACACATACACACATATGTAACCGAGTGTGGGCAGACAAGTGTCCCTGCACACATACAAATGTCAGAGGTTTTTCATGTTTCTGGTTTTTTGGTTTTGTTTTGTTTTGTTTCTGTTTTCACCTTAAGGATGTCATTTTTCCTGCCTTATCTCCAGTCTGGAGTGCTGGGATTACAGATGTGAACCACCACATCTGGAGGCTTTTTATGTGACCTTCCTGGTTCCCAACTGGCTTTTTTGATGTTATGGCTTTCTCTAGTCCCCACTCTTCAGACACTGGGGGACAAGTGCTTGCTCTCTTCTCTGGGTTCACACCCTATATGCAAAACTCTCTGATATTCATTCTCTCTCTCTCTCTCTCTCTCTCTCTCTCTCTCTCTCTCTTCTCAAGACCCAACAGCAAGACTGATATTGCCAAGAGCCACCCCACAGCCTTCTTACCCAAAGTGGCAGGATCTGTAGCAAGCATTTTGCAACCTTTATTTCAAGTAGACATGATGAGAGATACCCTGGCCAGTTGAACATAGCCACGTGACATAGAATGGCTTTAAACAATCTCCCTCAGGAGAAAGCACCTTCAGTTTTCTTCATGCCTTCTCCCACCCTGATGTACCATTTTGATCCACAAGGCTGATGTCATGTAGAGTATAGTGTCCTTGGCATGCTGGGCCAGTGTTCCAGCCTGGACTACTCATCCAGACTTCTATGAGGGAAAGAAATTTCTGGCTTCTTTAAAGTTCTGCTGTCTGGAGTTTTCTGTTGTTCGATTTAGCCAAATTGAATCTTTGGCAGTGCAGTTGGTTCAGGAACTGAGGGGTAGAACAGGGCAGATCCACCTGCCAAAGTGTGTCAGCTACCCTAGGACTCTGGGCTCTGCTAGTCTCCAGATTTGGGGCTTCTTTTGTTAGCCTATTACAGTATAATGAGCTTCCCCCAGACTTAGCCTAGCATGCCGCTTCTCTTCTCTCCGCCTGGTGGGTTGGCTGGGGGTCACTGGGTGGTTCTAGCCTTGAGTCTCTGATAAGGTTACAGGACAGTGTAAGCTGGGTTTGGAGGTCTGACTGACCTGGACATCAAAGATGGCTTCTTCAAGTATGCCTCCAGTTCTCTGATGCTCTTCCTGTGGCCTGTGGCCTCAGCAAGACCTTAAATTCTTTTATTTTGGGGGGGGGTGGAAATGGGGGTGTCCAGGGATCTGAGAAGAGGAGGAAGTTGTTTACTTTGTCAACTCAGAACCAACCAAGCTTCTTTTCAACCACAGAATGTTGGTTACAAAGTCTCAGGTCAACTCCCAGTCAACTCAAGAGGGAACTAAGCTCTCAACAAAATAAGAGATAAGAGAATTACAACCACCTTAAATCTACCACAAAGCCCTTGAGAGAAAAACTGCTACTCAGGGACACAACCGCGTTTGAGATGGTGTCTGGCTACATGGTCCCCTAGGATCACAAAGCACACCTCTAAAACAGGAGACACTCTCAGTCACTCTTCTGCTGCTGTGGCCAAAACACCATGACAGAAGCAACTAATAAAGAGTTATTATTGTTGTTGTTGTTATTATTATTATTATTATTATTATTATTATTATTATTATTATTATTATTATTATTTTTGAGACAAGGTTTCTCTGTGTAGCTCTGGCTGTCCTGGAACTCATTCTATAGACCAGGCTGGCCTCAAACTTAGAAATCCACCTGCCTCTGCCTCCCAAGTGCTGGGATTAAAGGCATGCACCACCACTGCCTGGCTATAAAGAGTTAATTTTAATCTGCAGGTTCAGTGGAGTAAGAGTCCATCAGTGGGGAGCCATGGGAGCCCATGGCATAGCCGCTGAAGCAGGGAGCCACAAGCCCACACCTGAAACAGCAAGCACAAAGCTGAAAGAAAAAAAAAAAACGGGAAGTGGTGGAGGCTTTTAAACATCAGCCCACCCCCTAGCAAGTTACCCCTTCCAGCAAGGCTGCACCCCGAAACCTCTTCAACCAGCTCACCAACTAGGAGCCAAGTACTCAAACGCCTGAGATTGTGGGAGCAGTTCATATTAAGTCTTCACAGAGGGCAAGGTGGTGATGCCATTGTAATCCCAGCACTTGGAAGTGAGGAGTCAGCTCAGGAACTTTGAGATATTCCACCAGGGTCCCGCCCCCTTCTGAGCACATGGACGCCCCTCCCCTCCTGGAAGAAACAGGTTAGAGAGCACTAGGAAGGGAGAGGCTGATTAAGCCCTGCTACCTCATTCCCTAAAGACCAATCAGTTTAAAAGTCACACTGTTCTGCCAATCACATTGTGCCTAATGGCTGCTGCTCTAAAATCCGTATATAAGGTCCCTGAACGGGCTCTGCATCGTTCTCCCATCTTGGTATGCAGAGCAACTTCAGCATGCTGAATTAATAAATTCCTCTCGCATTTTGCATCAATCCCCGACTCCATGTGTTTACTCAGAGGGTCTCCGGTAAGTTAAGGCTCCTCTAGAGTCTTACAAAAGACCAAGGATGGATGAGTTCAAGGCTAGTCTGGGCTACAGGGAGAGTATCTCAAACAAAACTCGGGGGTTAGTGAGAAGGCTCAGCCGGTAAAGCACTTACCTCTTAAACCTGACAAGCAAAGTCATTCCCAGGAACCGGCATGAAGCAGGAAGGAGAAAACAGACCCCACAGCGTTGTCTTCTGACCTGTGCTCTATGGTATATTCATGCCTTTCATCCCCAGTCACACACACAATAATAATAATAATTAATAGTAATTATTAATAGATACCTAAAAATATTTAAAAGGAAAAAAAAAGCAAAAAGGGATTTGCTCCTGGATTTGAGTGTTTAGTCTTCCCAGACCAAACTCATTGTTACTCTGTGAAATCCCGACATATTCAAGTTCTTCCGGTCAGGTCCACACCAGGACACTTTCCCCTTCTCATCCCTTGGCTCAAGATGACAATATTGGTTAGGTTTTAGAGAGCTTCTGGGCCACATGGCATTAAATGTATTGCGCACACACAAATAAGCTGAAAGACTGGATCTTGTGTTGTGTTCTGACCACAACAAATAAAAGAGAGCAGTGTAGGGTCTGCTCCTAAACACCACGGACAAGAGGCATGGAGGTCGGGAGATCTGGACCAGCGGCTTCCTGGGCTGCTGATAGGTCCCCATGGTGAGGAGGTGTGTAATCATGCTTGCCCTTTATCTGTAGCGATGGGAATGGAAATCCCTGCATACAGCAGGTACGTGACATGTTTGCAGAGGAGGGACCTGTAGGAGACCATGCAGATGGCCTTGGCAGGCAGGGAAACAAGCCGCAAAGAAGTGAGCTTGAAAACTGTTCAGATTGACGTCATTAACCTAGATCACGACTGAGAGGAGCCTGATGCCAGGCAGCTCGTTGTCAACGTGTTTAAAACACAGCACAGTTTGGAAAAAAGATTTCCTGATGTAATACAATCCCCAGTGCACAAGGAAGTGTAATTACATTGAAATTCGACTCAGGGTACATGTCATGTCTTCCAAGAGGATGGATTCCAAAGATCCAAAGATAGGCTACCTGTGCTAGCTTGAGGGCCTAAGGAAGTCTGGCTTGGTCTTGATCATACACATAGCGTAGGTATCATTTGGGCAGTTAGCCGCCTCTGGTCCTGCTTGGGGGAGCCTGGGGAGCTTCTAGCTAAACAGAATTTAAGGGTCATTTAGACTATTAGCTCTCTCCAGTCCTGGCTGTGGGTCCTTGGGGAGCCCTGGTGGTAAGGGTCATTTAGATTACTAGCCACCTCCAGACCTGGTTATGGAAATTTGATATGGCCTGGCCCAAGAGATAACACTGATTACCAGGTTTTCCAGCTTAGGATGGAAGAACAGGTTTGTTTTGTTTTGCTTTACATCGTTTCCTTTGGAAAGACAATCCTACGTGCTTAACCTTCCTGGTTTCTCCGGACATCTGTGAGCACAAGGACCTTCTTGATGTGCTCCTAATAGAGATCAAAAGTCTTAACATATACAAGTAAAAACCAAAACCAAAACCAAAAACAAACAGTTCCTGGCTATGGGAAGGACTTGTTCACGTCCCTGAGGCTGGACAACAGCCTTCCAAGTCCAAATCTTCCGCCTTTTCCATCACCCACCTCTTGGAATCACAAAGCTTTCTCAGGGTTTTTTAAAATTTTGTGGTTCTAGGTCATGAACCCAGGGTCTCACACATGCTAACCATAATGAAAGCACTGAGATGTGGTTTCCATCTCACTCCTCTTCCCCTCTGTCCCTCAAATGCACATGATCTTTAAGTTCCCCTGAGTTGCTGATCCTGTGTGCAGCGCTGGACAGAGCATCTGAAGTCCAGGCCCCAGCCTCCAAGCACACCAGCACATGCGCATTACTATAATAACTAGAGGAGACCATCAGACCTCCCCTCATACTTGGCAAGTCTCTATTGTGGAGCTACACACACTTCAGCCCTCTAGGATTTCAAATGTTGACAGAAGTACTTTTGGTAAAGGTAGCTTTCATTTATTGGGTGTTTAATATGCTACAATTACTACATTAAGCACTCCTTTAAATGACTCCATTTAAATTTATGAGGTGCATATGATTTCCCCATTTCACAGTTGGAAGGCTGGGGCTCATCCAGGAAAAGCGAATTACCCAAAGACACAAGGGAAAGTCTGCCCCATTGTATAAGGAAAGCAGTGTCCTTCCTGCTTCTAAAACCCAGTCTTATCTCCACATTTCAACTTCCTCAATGAACAAAATATCCTCGGGACATGTTGCTAATTACCTAAGTTCAAAGTTATCCAGATGTGCCCGTTAACAGACAAGTTTCATGTGCAGTCAGTCAGCTAAGGCCATCTGGCTTTAGGATCAGTATCACACGTCTTGAGAACATCCTTTTTTACCACACAAGTGATTCCCCTAAGAACATGTGATTTTAAGCGCACAATTTTTTGAGACTTCTCCCTCCAATATTGTGAAAAGACCTAGCATTCTCTCTCTGAGCCTCCCTTTATTCTTCCTTTAAAAGAGTAAAGATGAGTCAGAATATCTTGAAACAGATAGCAAGGAAGTGTTCCGGGCTGTGGGAGATGGGTAAAAACACACAGGTGCCAGTTCAAAGCAGATTCCATAAGTCAAACTTGAGAAGATTCAATCATAAAACTTGTAGTGGTTTGAATAAGAATGGCCCCTATAGGCTCATATCGTTGGGGAGTGGCACTGTTTGAGAAGGTTTACAAGTATTGGGAGGCGTGGCCCTGCAGGAGGAAGTGCGTCACTAGGGATGGGTTTCAAATGCTCAAGCCACACCCAGTGCCTGTATGCTTAGATTTTTCAAAACCTACTTTCAGTAAGGGTTCACAAACACTTCGACCCTCATCCCCTCTAGCCCGCCACCCAGAGGTAGGGGAGAAAAGACGGTAAATAGCATAAGAGGGTGTGGACCTGTTTAGAAATAGTTCCTTGGGGCTATTCCAGCAGGATACCAGCAGTTCAGTTCAGTAGTATTAGGATACCAAACCGAAATCAGCAGCAGTGGCAAGGTCTAGCAGAAACTGCCCGTCCTTTGCCAAATCAGCACGAGTCAGCAATGGGAGCAACCAGGACCAGCCAGGACTCCGGAGAAGTTTTCTGCCGTACCTCTCTCAGTGAAGTGAAGATCAGTGAAGGCGAAGACTCGAGACCAACCAATGAAGCGCTGCAAGGCTAGCTAGGAAGGCACGCTGGCGGTGTCTGTTGGGTCCTATTTATTCCCTCTGCAAACATCACGGGTCTTACCTCAGCAAAACACCACGTGAGTCTGCATCAGCGAAACACCACGTGCATCTGTATCACCTGACATACACAGAATCTTCCACTTCAAGTGTCTTTCTTTTTTGCCTGTGGATCCAGATGGAGACCTCTCTGCTCCCCCTCCGGCATCATGTCTGCCGGTTTGCTAACATGCATCCTGCCAAGCTGACAATAGACTAAACCTCTGAAACGTAAGCCTCAATTAGATGCTTTCTTTTGTAAGAGTTGCCATGGTCATGCGCTCGCTCTCTCTCTCTCTCTCTCTCTCTCTCTCTCTCTCTCTCTCTGGTTTTTTGAGACAAGGTTTCTCTGTGTAGCCCTGGCTGTCCTGGAATTTGCTCTGTAGACCGGGCTGGCCTCAAATTCAGGGATCCATCTGCCTCTGCCTCCCAAGTGCTGGGATTAAGGGTGTGCGCCACCACTGCCCGGCGGTCATAGTGTCTTTTAACTGCAATAGAGCATTGACTAAGACAGACCACAAAAGATTACTATATACTGAATTAAAAAGGATTCACAAACTGATCATGGTATTACTCTAATGGGAGATGGGAGAGAGGGGATTGAAAACCCCGTCTTACAGCTACCACAGTGATAACTGATTCAGGGAAGATGCTGTATAGATGTAAGGCAATGCTCATGGGCATCATCACATGAGACGTTGTTTAGGGACAGAACAGTCTCAAAGCAGTTCTTCCTAAATGTACTTGTAGGGGACAGCCTTACAATAACTTTTAGCAACCGATTTAGTTTAGGTCCCCCATTAGAAGTTGACCCCATGTACTTTCTGACACCTGTGAAAGATACAGCCTGTCTGAGTGTGTTTTTGTCCTTCGTCATGGTCACTTAATGGGTTCAGCGTCACCTAGGACTACTTGCATATAACCCACAAGGAGTAGCACACGGAGTGTGTGTACCTGGGGTCTAGGCCAAATAAAAGAAGAAGAGGAAGCAACTTGAGTACAAGCATTCATCTGCTTTCTTACTGTGGCTTCGATACAACCAGCGAGCTTATTCTCCTGCCACCAGGGCTTGCAGTCTGTGAGAACCATATCCCTGAGGGCTTGGGCATTCATATTAAACTTAGAGTAAACTTCTTTTTCCCTTTACAGCAAAGTCATAATTTTACACTGACTCTAAAGAGGGGAGAGTTTAGATCAGAAGGGGGACCCACCCCTTACCGAGGTAACACAGCAAACTGAAAAATCACTACAATAGTACAACCCAGCATCCAGGGGCCTGGCCAGTGCTTTCCTCCTTCGCCATGCTAGTCATGAAGGGGTGGAAGACCAAGCCAAGGAAACTGGCCTCAGGAATATGGCCCAATTCAATAAGAGAAGGCCAAGGCTGAGCTTTAGGAAGATTCTCTTAGAGGTGGGGAGAGTGGAGTCCTTAACCCTAACCCTAATCTGGGGTTGGGTGTACAAGGGGGCCTGGCCTCATGACCTAATTTTCTCCCAGGCCCTTGGAAAGCAACCTGTCATTTAATTCCTTGTTGGGGGAAACTGGCTGCTTTTTTTGTTGTTTGTTTTGAGGGGAAACTTGACCAGAGGGTAATCATTGTGAGAAGGGATATGGAGATTCTACTTGACAGGAGCAGCTAAAGGGAAGGGCTGAACTGTTTGCATGACTCTCCTTGGAGCTAGTGTTGGGGCTGGGCCAGGTGCCTCTTCTCAGGTTGCCAGAAACAGGAAGGGACAGCTGAGCCCTGATGAGACCAGGTCCCCTAGCCTTTATTACCTGCGTTGTTCCTTAGCTTTAAGGGCCCCAAACTCAATTTTTACCATTTTATTGAGCTAATCACATTACTTTTTGCTTACTATTTTTCTGTAGAAATTTATTCTCTTTAATATCATAACTAATTTTAATGTTTATCTAGCCATGCCAGTTTTTTCCAACTGAAAAAAAAAAAAAAAACCTCAATTTTTATGGAAATCAACATCATTTCCATGAAAATGAATTCAAAGAAAACCAAACAACCAAGCAAGGTGATTAAATTCTACCTGGATACAGTTGCCAGGCTCCTCGGTCTTGGTTGAAAAAGGAGATAAGGCATGTTAGGGAGAGTTTAAAGTTAGAAACAACCCGATGCTTTCCTCGATTTAATCAGAGGCTCTGAAAGGCAGGTAAAAATGGGATTAGTACCTCACTGGGCGGCTAGGTTACTTATGCTTTGTGTGGCGTAGTTAAAATTAGCCGGCGATTCCACCACTAAGGGCAGTCAAACTTCAGAAGGTGCTTTAGCCAGGTCCTGCACGGTAACTCCAGGGGTAGAGAATCAGACAACTACCACATTTTTGAGCCAAACTTGAAACAAGCTTTAACTAAATACTGGCCATGATGATAGACTGTAACCGTGACCATTCTGCGGTTCCCAGAAAATGGCAAGGGCTCACATTTTGCAGAAGCATATAAATGCAAATCTATAAGGCTATATATTTCCCACCAGGTCCAATCAGTGGCAAGAATACATTCTATTTCCTGCCTATATAACTCCTGCCTGTGTGTGATCAAGTACATCTTGGGCAGTTGAGTCAAACAAACTTATCTAGGGGAGTGGAAACTTGGACTTCTATGAACTGTTTGGGTTTGAGGAGAAAGCCAGGAAAACTCACTTCAGAGACAGAAGCTTAAAAATGAAGGCTTTATATTCTCTGAGTGCAGGGAGGTGGCCAGTTTGGGATCGGAACCTCATTCCCGAAGGGAGATTGTACAACATTTTTATAGGATGGGAATTCAAAGTGAGGGGGAGCTGGGTGGCCTGTGGTTGCATTGACCAATCATATTTTGACACAAGGAGTTAAGCCAGGAAGTTAACATCGGTGACTGGGTCGTATCCAGGTCACCTAGTTTTAGGGTCCTCGATTGAGCTTTTGCAGTCAGGTCCCCTCCTGAGATGCTGGGGCCAGTCTGGTCCAGAATTTAGACAAGCTGCAGGTGACCAATTAAATCAAGAAAGGTGATACATATACTGCTTGTGTGCCCTAGTTTAGATAATAGCAACTCCCTTCCTTTCATCCTTTACTGGTTAACAAACACAAAATACCTGAAGAAGCAGGATAGGAGTTGGTTCTGGGGCCTGGGAACATCAACTCAGTTTTCGCCCTGCCAGCAAAATGGAGGTTGTTCTGAGACGGCTGGACTCAGGAAACTGTTTGCTAACAGAAGAACATCAGCTCCAGCATCTCAGGAAGTATCTGTCCTTTAGCCAGGGATTTACAGGTTGGAGGCATTTGGTTTTATGGATCTCTTAGGCACAGTAATAAAACTTAAAATTTAGCTCTCACACTCTACCATCCATTGGCTGAGGGACTTCACTGAGCCTCCCACTCCTGAAGCAATCTTGAGCGAGTACAATGCTTGACCCACTGGGTTCTCTGAGGTGAGGGTAATGAAGGCTAAGGATGACATTATCAGAAAGGCTTTGGCAAAAATCCCTCAATCTGAACCGACTGGATATACTTTGAGGAAAGGGACAAGTGTCCAGTCCTTGCTGTTATGAAGAGACATAGAGGGTGCCTCAGATAGAAGTCAACAGCGGAACTCATGACCAAGAAGTACCTGTTCCCAGTAGTGGATCTGTGGAAAATGAAAGCATTCCTTGGGATTCTCAGAAACAGCAAAGAAGTAAAACCAGGTTTAAGGGGATGTAACTCAGGGGTGGATCACTTTCGACATATCCACAAGCCCTCGCTAGATTCTCAGTAATGAAAAGGGAAAGTAAAGTAGAACTGGTGGTCATTTGAGATGGATGTTCAGATGATGCTGTGGATTTGAAATATTACTGGACTTAAGTCTGTGTGCTTCCACTCAAAAGCCAAGAAAGACAAGGATCTACTGAAAGGAAGGAAGGCTTACGTGGTGGTCTGAATGCACTTGGCCCATGGGGAGGGTGGCACTGTTAGGAGGTGTGACCTCACTGGAGGAAGTGTGTCACTGTGGTGGCAGGCTTTGAGGTTTCCTAGTGTTCAAGCTCCACCCTTCCCTCCATTTTTGGAAGAGCAATGTATATCCTGTACCATTATATGTTGGAAGTATATGATCTGTTTTTTGATTTTGATTTTATAGGGGATTATAGTTTAGAGATTGCATTAATCTAGAAGAGTCTTTGAACTTTGGACTTTTCAACATTGTCGAGACTGTGACAGACAACAGGGACTTTTGAAGTCAGACTAAATGCATTTTAAATTATGTTATGGCTACAAGCCTATAGGGGCCAGGGGTTAGAATGTGATTTGAGTAAGTTCGAATGCCATAGACTCATGTGATTGAATGCTTGGCCCATAGAGAGTGGCACTGTTAGGGCCTGTGGCCTTGGAGTAGGTGTGGCCTTGTTGGAGGAAGTGTGTCACTGTGGTGGCAGGCTTTGAGGTCTCCTATGCTCAAGCTATGCCCGGTGTGGCACACAATCTCCTTCTGCTGCCTGCAGATCAAGAACTCTCAGCTCCTTTTCTAGCGCCATGTCTGCCAGCATGCTGCCATGTTCCCCACCATGATGATAATGGACTGACCTTCTGAAACTATAAGCCAGCTCCACTTTGCCTTTATAAGGTTGCAGTATCTCTTCCTAGTAATAAAACCCTAAGGTACCCTATGTTACTTTTGTAGTATTTTTTTTACAGTACTGGGAAGAGAAACTAAGACACAAGGTTTGTGGTAGCTGATGCACAAGATAAGAGCAAAGAGGGGCAGAGCATCTTCTGGTGTTCTCTGAAGAAAGATTAATTAGCAGTTACCATATAAATCATTTAGGTGCAGACCTTCCTTATAATTCAGACTACCAGGCAAAGGGGAGGTAGCAAGTACAAAAAAAGGCAGCTCTCAGAGAAGCAGCCTCTGTTATGTGAAAGGTAACCTCTAAACACCCGCTAACTGGATGGCCCTAGGAGATAACACATGATTTCTATCTCAGTCAGGCTTGCTATGACTGTGGTAAAATGCCACCACCAAAACAACTTGGAAAGGAAAGGGTTTATTTGGCTTATACTTCCACTTCCATAGTCTCTCATGGAAGGAAGTCAGGGCAAGAATTCAAACTGGGCAGGAACCTGAAGGCAGGAGCTGATACAAATCCCACAGAGGGGTGCCGGCTTGCTCTTTTTATAGAATCAGGACCACCAGCCCAGGGATGGCACCTCCCACATCGGTCAGGGCTCTCACACATCAATCACTGATAAGAAAATACCCTACAACACAATCTTGTGGAAGCATTTTGTCAACGGGGGTTTCCTCCTCTCAGACGACTCCAGCTTGTGTCAGGTTGACAGAAAACTATCTAGCACAGCTACTGTCCTCTATTTTACATGTAAGGAGAAGGAGTCATCCAGTTATTAGGTGATTGCCAGGAATTGCATAGCAGACGTATATGCTTCATGCTTCCACCTGTTAATATTTCAACAGCTACTCCGAATGTGCTTAGTCACAGGTAGACTCCAGGTCAAGGCAAGGGTGAGAGGGGCACTAAAAAGAAATGAATAAAATGGAGATTTAATAATTGTCAGTTGGATGGAGTGGGATGGTGTGAAGAGGGGGGCTTTAGCATTTCATTTGAAATTACAATAACGCATTTGAATTTTATTTGAATTTATTAAAAATGTAAAGGAATAACTGTTATAGACCAAATCATGAAACCTCACCCCAAGATGAACTGGAGTCCTCACTCCTAGTACCTCAGACGGTAACTGTATTCTGAGGTAGATTATGCTGTGGTTGCCATTTATGTGTCTTTGATAAAACAGGTTGGTTGATAAACAATCAACTTAAGAGAAAAAGGGTTTATCTGGGTTACATATCCAAATTACAGTCCAGCATTTTGGGGATGAGTCAAACAATCTCATGACATCCACAATCGAGAGAAAATGGAATAAATGCATCTCTAGGGTCTTCACCTAGCTTTCTCCTCTCTTACCTCTTGTCTAGGGAATGATGCCGCCCACAATGGGCTGGGCTAGTCTTCCTATATCCATTAAAGTCAATACAAGGCCCCACAGCTATGCCCAGAAGCCACCTGATTTGTGTAATTCCTCATTAAGACTCCCTTCCCAGACGATTCTAGGTTGTGACAAGCTGACAAAACTAAGCCAGCACTCAGGAGACAGAGAGTTCTACAAAAGCCAGGGCTGCAGAGTCAGACTCTAGACTCAGTCTCAAACAAAGCAAAACAAAACAAACAAACAAACAAAAAACAACAGTAAGCATCAAAGTCTTTAAAGAGATAAGTTGAAATAAGGGTGCGTCCTAGTCTAAGGGTCTGAAACTGTAAACTTATTCTGACTACAGGCAGGAAGTACGTCAGAATGTGTGCTTGTATCCATTAGAAGAAAGTGGCAGGCTGGGCAGTGGTAGCGCACGCCTTTAATCCCAGCACTTGGGAGGCAGGGGCAGGTGGATTTCTGAGTTCGAGACCAGCCTGGTCTACAGAGTGAGTTCCAGGACAGCCAGGGCTACAGAGAAACCCTGTCTCGAAAAACAGAAGAAGAAGAAGAAGGAGAAGGAGAAGAAGAAGAGATGGTGGCAGTACCTAGCCTTGTGGGTTTATCTTTTAAAAAAAATTTTATTTATTTATTATTTATATGAGTACACTGTAGCGTGTCTTCAGACACACCAGAAGAGAGCATCAGATCCCATTACAAATTTTTGTGAGCCACCATGAGGTTGCTGAGATTTGAACTCAGGACCTCCAGAAGAGCAGTCAGTGCTCTTAACCACTGAGCCATCTCTCCAGCCTGTGGGTTTACCTTTTTAAGTACCTGACCAATGTAGCTCCTGGTCATTTTCAGGGAACCCTGGAATGGACCTGGCACAAGTCCATTATCCTGGCCAGTATTTAATTACAACTTGCTCCAAATTTGGCTCAAATGCCCAGCAGGATTAGTAGAACCTCAAAAAAGTATGAGACAAATTAATTACTTCAGGTATTTTGTTAGTAGGATGGATGTCTGATCAATGCTCCTAGCAAGCTAACAGGACAAGGTCAATTTCCATTCTCCAGGCACCCCCAGCCTAGTCAGAGAAGCAGGGTCTTATAGTGAAGTATTGTAATTCCAGGAAAGCTGGCGTAGGTGTCTGGCAGGAACCAGAGTGGAGGTGGTTTCAGAACTGGACCTTGAAGGTGAATAGTAAGGAGAATCAGAGTCTGACAGTGTTGGGGGTGCAGCTAAATCTGGGAAGGAAAGGGAGTGGGGGTGGGGCCACCCCATAAAGGGTAGGAAATGCTTCTGTTACAGGAAAGGTAACCACTAAAAGCCAGATTATTGGAAGGTCCTAGGAAATTCATGGTCTCTGCTTTCCACATAAGGAAAAAGAAAGGTAAGCAAGGCCTGCCATGAAGCTCTGGTCTGGGTCAGAGGAAAACAGGAATGTAATCCTTGAGCATAAGAATGGTGTAGAGGGGTCAGAAGTTGTGTTAGTCACCATGTCTGACATAAGCTCAAAAGAGAGACTTCTGTCAGCTCACAGTTTTAGAGGGTTCAGGCCTAAAACTGTTGCTTGACCTTGTGTTCTTTGGCAGAACATGGACTGCAATCAAAACAACACAAATACGGAAGAACATTTAACAAGTGTTGTGCCTCCCTCCTAGGCATTAAGAAGTAAAGTTCTGTGTGGTCATACAAGAGTAGGCTGGCCCCTTCATACAGTATACCTACTGTAAGCAAGAACAAGGTGGCCCAGGGACACCAGAGGCAAGGACTAGAACTTGGCAGCTGCAAACCAAGAAACAGCTGAGACTGATGGCCACCACTAGGAGCTGGATGCCCTGAAGGAGCCTAGTCAGATGGAGGCCAGCCCTGCTGACTCTGATTTTGGACCTCCAACTTGCAGAGCCGTGGAAGAAGACATTTCTGTGGTTTTAGCTTGCCAGTTGTGAGACAGGGTCTCTAGGAAGTGAGGTGGAGACGCTACGTTTCTTCCCAGGGCTAGCTGGCTGGAGCCCAGGGCACTCACCAGCCACACAACATTGCAGCTTCTCCCTGAGGTGCTGAAGCTGTAACAAAGGTCCAGGAAGCCAAGATCAAGTCTTGTTTAACGCAATAGCCATCAGAGAGGAAAAATCAGCATCACTGGGGACTTAACCTCTGAACCAGCTGCTGGTGGAGGAGGCAGGGTGGGCTGGGACAGGAGCTGTGGAGAAGGCAGGGGCGGCTCAGACAGGAGTCCTACAGGAATGGGAAGATGCAGGACAATTAGGGGAAACAGTTCAATGAAGGAATTGTCTTTGTGTCTTTTCCTGTTGGTATGATAAAACACTCTGATAAAGCACCTTAAAGAAGAAAGGGTTTATTTTCACTCACAGTTCAAAGAACAAGTCATCAGGTGGAGGAAACCCAGGAGGTTAAAGCAGCTAGTAGCATCACAAGTATCCACCCTCCAGAAGCAGAAGGGCAAATGCCCACAACGAGCTTTCTCCATTTTATATGTCCTAAGATCCCCTAACGAGGGAAAGTTCCCACCAGTAATTAAGATGAATCCTCCCACATAAATGAACAATATCAGCATAATCCCCACAGGTCCAAAGGGACGATGTTCAGAACGGGTTAAAATACAGTCTTAGTCTTCTTTGCTCTAAGAAACAGCTGTTCCTTGTTCCGCAAGAGGTGGTAAATGACTGTTTGTTGTTACATCTTGTGCATTGCTACAAACCTATGGACAACCTTCCCTTTACCGATAGAATATGGTCAGTAAGGTCATGGGTTGTAGAAACTAACACTTATCCATGGCCTGTGAGGTGCCAGCCCTATGAGGAGCGTCAGGGTCATGATCTCACTGCAAGGACATGAAACCCTCCGGGTAGGTACTTTTTTAATCTTTAGTCTACGCCTTCCACCACAGCGGTGAGGAAACCAAGAGGCAGCAGGTCAAGTACTGCCCGAGTGTGTAACTGCGGAAGCCAGATCATGAGTACAACACTCTGTCTTTGCCTTAACAGAAAGCCCGAGTTTGCAGCATAAAAGGGCTTTCTATCTTTTCATTCCTTAACGAATGACCCTCGCTTTTCAGGAGACAAGAGCCAGAGTCCGGAGAGTAAGCCATGGGCTCTCTCTCCTCAAGCCTGGACCTCTGGGTCCTGATCCGTGTAATATTAAGGCGGTACTGACCAAAGCAGAAGGCAGGTTCCTTTGTGTACCGGGAGGTCTATAATTCTATGCTTCCCCAGGCTTGGGGAAAAGTCACTAATTATTAATTAGAAAGAGAGCTAACTTGCCAAGATTTTAGCAAATGGCAGAGCTAGGATTTGAATCCAAGTACACCTGACTCCGAAGCTTCTCGGCTTACTCCTAGGCTGGAGAATAAGAGGCGCTAACAAAGAGACTTAGGGAAACACAGCTGCTGAACAAGGTGAGTGTCAGCAACACCAATGAACCCAGTGGACACCGGTAGGGCAAGCCGGCTGCAAGCTGGCCGGCACGGACAACATACGCCCTCTTGTGGAGAAGGCCTGAAATGCTCTGCTCCCCTGGGTTTTCCATTTTGACTTCAGATGCAGGAGTAGCCAGGGGAGGAGGGTGTTTTACTCAGCTTTGAAAAACAGTAGCTTCAGCAATCACCCTACACCCGCACGGAGACTGCTGGTCGCTCTGGGAAGGAGCCCAGCTGCGCTGGCTGGGTCCAGTTATTGACTAAACAGAGATTTTGTTTTGGGTTTTGGGTTTACATCATGTCTATACTTAACAGCAGCAAAACACAGTACACGTACCTGAAGTGTCCTTTTGTCTGCAGTGTGGAAGAAGTGGAACATAAAAATACGCAAAACCCGGAACAAATACTGTCGGCAGGTAGAAATTCAGCTTCCTTCATGTTCCTGTTCTCTTTCACTTTTGTCGCCATCTCTGGAGTGGGGAAAGATCTCTGGCAAGCGAGGGAATGCTATGGTTTGCCTGTGTCTGAACTCTTGGTTCCCAGCTGGGAGTGCCAGGACCGGCTGGAGGAAGAACATTGCTGGAACTCGGGCAATGAACCATATAGCTGGGCCAGCTACCTCCCATCATGCCTTCCCCATGATGAGCTGGGAGTCCTTAAACTGTGAGCCAAGATAAAATTCTGCTTCCTGTAAATTACTTCCTGGGATGTTGCAGCAATGAAAAAGGGTGCATAAGCAGAGAGTTTTTAGTGCATGTGCGGGGAGTCTTGAATGCAGTAATGCATTAAATGCATTTGAGTTCATTTGCCACAGTAGTAACACACGCTGTACTTCGGCAGTTCTAACACAGCTAGGTCCTCAACTCTACTGAAGCATTGCCTCAGAGGCTGCTCTGTGGGCCTCCTCAGGGGGTGCAGCTAGATCTTGAAGAGGAGAGCAGGGAGTGAAAAGCCCGAGCCTCCGTGATAGAGACAGGGACCTTACCACCAATTTAGTCAACAAAAGGCTCCCTACTTCCCCACCCTTATTCCACAGGCGAGGAAACGCAGGCCTTGAGACTTCATGAAGAAGCCTGTGTGAGCCTGAGAACTAATGAACTGCAGCTAGAACTTGAGGAAACAGCAAATAAAACGTCCAAAAGCCATTCCCTAGTCTCAACATGGAGAAGGCTTGCGGTGAGACTGCTGGATCTGTTTTCTTATCAGCACAACAGAAACTTAATTTAAAAGGTGCCCATGGGCCGGGCAGTGGTGGCGCATGCCTTTAATCCCAGCACTTGGGAGGAAGAGGCAGGTGGATTTCTGAGTTTGAGGCCAGCCTGGGCTACAGAGTGATTTCCAGGACAGCCAGGGCTATACAGACAAATCCTGTCTCGAAAAAACCAAAAAACCAAACAAAACAAAAAAGTTGCCCATGGCCTCTTCTCAGTCTGCCAGCTACAACCAAGGTAGAAAAACACAACAGGGTACAGACGGACTTGAGACCTGAAGAGAGGAGGGCCCCAGGTGGAGGTCAGTTGTTTCTTCACATCAGAGGGAATGCCCTGTCAGCTCAGGGCCTCTTCTGTTGTACCTCAGACTCTTATCAGCAGAGCAGAGAACATCAGATTCCACAGACATTTCTCTCTCTGTTTGTCAAGTTTTAACCAAAACCACCAAGCCATAAATCTTTCAAAATGGCTGCTGTATGTCGTTGCCACTGCCCCCCCAGTCATCATCGTCGTTGTCCTCGTCGTTGTCATCATCATTATCATCATCATCATCATCATCATCCCTTCCCATTACAAAGGGGTTGAAGGGGATAGAGCCTCATTCACCCGAACCTGTGGATAACCCTGTGGCCCTAGGGCTGAGAAACATTGGAATGGATTGCTGTCTGAGTTCAACTAATCTCTTTACTTCCCAGATAGGGAGGCTGAGACCCAGAGAGGGGAAGCAACTTCCACAGGGTCCCATCTGGCTTCTGCTGCTCCTCAAACCTCGGTCTCACTTCATGGTTTATCCAGGTCAGCTCCTCACACACACACCCCAACCCAGTCCCTAGTTAATGAACAGCAGGTACACCTGGAAGCTACTGTTTATCGGCATAACAGGCTACAAATGCCAACAGTAAATTACATAGTGGTTACAGAATCTGTTAGGTGAGTTCAATCACCTAAGACTTGAAGAATTCGAGATATTTTTCAAAATTAAAAAAAAAATTGCTACAATGTACTTTTTGGAGGTAGTAAAATATATAACATTTGCCACTGTAACCCTTTAAGTATGTATATGTGTATGTATATGTGTATATGTATATGTCTGTATATGTTTATAGGTATATGTATGTGTTTGTGTATAGGTGTGTATGTGTGCACGTGAACACTCGCAGGGGTATATATGTGCAGGTGCATATGGAATTCAGAGGACATCCTATGGTGCCATCCACTTTGGTCTTTGAGACAGGATTCCCCCCCCCCCTCGAGATAGGGTTTCTCTGTGTAGCCCTGGCTGTCCTGGAACTCACTCTGTAGACCAAGCTGACCTCGAACTCAGAAATCTGCCTGTCTCTGCCTCCCAAGTGCTGGGATTAAAGGCGTGCGCCATCACTGCCCGGCTGAGACAGGATCTTTTACTAGTAGGAAATTCACTGCATAGGTGGGCCTCAGGGAGCCCATGTGCCCAGTGCTGGGATTACAAATATATGCCACCATAGCCAGCTTTTTTTTACATGTTTTTACGATATGCTGGCTAGATTTTACTGTCAACTTGACACTCTTGGGAAGGGGAAACCTCAAATGAGCAATTGTGTAGATTAGACGTGCTGTATCTCATCTTGACTTGATTGATGTGGGGGGACTCAGACCACCGTGGGCAGCATTATCCCTGGGCTGGTTCGTCTTGCCTATATAAGAAAGGTAGCTGAGTGGCTGGGCGTGGTGGCACATGCCTTTAATCCCAGCACTCAGGAGGCAGAGGCAGGTGGGTCTCTCAGTTCAAGGCCAGCCTGGTCTAGTTCCAGGATAGGGAAATCCATAGAGAAACCCTGCCTTAAGGGAAAAAAGAAAGAAAGGAAGGAAGAAAGAAAGGAAGAAAGGAAGGAAGGAAGGAAGGAAGGAAACAGAAAAAAGAAAAAGCAGGCAAGGTGTCTGAGATTGAACAATTGAGTGAGTCAATAAACAGCAATTTCCTGCTTTCTATTCCAGTTTCTGTTTGAGTTCCCTCCATAGTGGACTATGACCTAGAAGCTGAAGGACCCTTTCCTAAGTTACTTTGGGTCACTGTATCTATCTCAGCACGGAAAGTAAACTAGGACACATGGTCAGCATGTTACTGACTGAGCCAGCCCCTGGGCCCCACTGAAGCACCTTTTAAGTGGTGTTCAGTAAATACTCCTGTAACTGTTGCCACTGTTCAACTTCAGAGATCCTTCACCACTGAGGATTGAGACTCTGTATCCATGAAGCAAGCTCCTGTGCTCTGATTCCTGCTAAGCATCTCTCTAGCTCCAGATTCTGTACGTTTGAGTATCTTAGGGATGTCACGGAAGTGGGACCATATGATACCAGTCCTGTGATTGGTTTTTTTTCCCACTAGCGCACTATGCTCAAGGTTCAACCATATGTGGCATGAATCTGAATTTCTTCCCCTCTGAGACTAAATAATGTGGCATTGCATCTGTGTATTTACCCACCTGTGAGTGGCCTTAGTGGCATTAGTAGCATACTCCTGAGGTCTGATCAGGGCAAGGTGCTTTCATAGTGTGGCACTACAGACTAACATTGGTCAAATCCCAGCATCTGGGAGGCAGAGGCAGGTGGATCCCTGAATTTGAGGCCAGCCTGGTCTATGGAGCCAATTCCAGGAAAGCAGTCTACACAGAGAAACCTGATATCAAAAACCGAAGACAGGCAGGGAGACAGACAGACAGACAGACAACACTATTATCTTTGCCAATACTCAGAGTGGTAAGGAAACTCCGTCTTAGGAGTTGGGGACTTTACAGTTTACAAACCATCCTCAGATCTGTACTTCTCATGTAAACTCGCACCCATTCTCTCTTAAGTTCACAGACAGATATTTGCTGTGCCCATTTTGCGGAGGGCAGCTCTTAGCAATCATCTGTCTCTTGGGCTCGTGGGTGTAATAGATAGGAATGGAGTCTACTGTGGTAGGCCGGAATACCATCTACCTGTGTGCCTCGTTCAACAGGAGAATTAGACAACCTAACGGTCTCAACTTGAGGCCACACAGCATAATTTGTACTACTTTGGAAAGAAGACTGATAATTCAGTATATTCACTGATCTTTTCCTGTGAAGTCTGGCAATGCGCCAAAACCAAACACCGAGTACACCATCCATGTCCTGGAGTAAAGAAGACACAGCACTGGGAAGCAATTGACACATTATGGGTGCAGGGATGAGCAAGAAATAAATGTTTGAAGTTGTTAT
Source organism: Rhynchomys soricoides (assembly GCA_019843965.1). Classification (NCBI taxonomy): domain Eukaryota; kingdom Metazoa; phylum Chordata; class Mammalia; order Rodentia; family Muridae; genus Rhynchomys; species Rhynchomys soricoides. Next base: position 1,351,503 of record JADRCH010000283.1, read on the forward strand.
AAACACTGAGATAGGGGTGGTTTCATGTGTCACACAGCAAAACCTAATCTTTTGCTAACGTGTCTATGAAAGTAATGTCTATTCCTGAGACAAAGTTGTGACTTCAGGTTTACCAAAAATCTTGGCTCTTGGCTCTCTCTCTCTCTCTCTCTCTCTCTCTCTCTCTCTGTTTGTGTGTGTGTTTGCATGCACGGTGTGTACACATGTGTGTGTGTATGTGTGTGTACATGCATATATATGTTTATGCATATATGTGTGTGTAAGCCTTTATGTGTGTGGTATGTGCTTGTGTGCCTATGCCAAGGGGTACGGAAGATCCTGCTGAGACTGTCCCAAATGCCAACCAGCTTTTCAGATAGCCAGGCCTATAGCTACCTACTCCCAATCTTCTCTCTCTTTGCCTATTTGTTTCTCTTTGAACATCCTTCTGATCTCTATCAAGTTCCATGATAGCAGGAAACCATCTTCTCCTTGCCCAGTCTATATTGCGGGATTGCTTCTGCAGCTGTTAATTGGCTCTCAGGTTTCATATCAGCCCCTCCTGTTTCCCGGGGAAGTGCCCATGTCTGCTGGGTCCCATCTAGGCTCTTTTCATGTTCTCCTTCGTTCTAGCTCACTCCCCACTGGGGGAGTTTGATGCTGCTACTTCATTTTGCAGACCAGGAAATAAAGTTCCTTAAGGAACTTTATCTAAAGCTTCAGAGCTACAGAGAAGAAAGCTGAGCTCAAATCCAATTATGATGTTGGATCGCTCTAATTTGTCGGTTTGGGGACTTTTGCAGACTTGCTTTGTCTGCTATTTCTAAGTCCCACTCTGTTCATCAGAATGGTAGAGGGGACTTCTTTTCTCTAGTTCCTGTTTCAGTTAGGGAGGATTTTCCTTCTGAGGATGGCCCTGAACCACTTCTGTTTCATATTCTCTAGGGGAGATGAAGAACTGATTTGTCTGCTAAATTTGAGACTATGAGGTTGCACTCAGCTTAGCCTGGTCCTGGCTTCTGTTCACCATTTTTGGTAACTTGCTTTGGTCTTTGCAGCCCAGGTCTGGGGTTTGATATGGTGCACTCCTGCTGCTTGATCTAATATTCTTTTCTTCGACCAGAAGCCTCCCTCTGCTTCTTTGTGTTTCATTTCCTCGAGAATCTCTGAATTCAGCGCAAAGAGAAGACAGTGACTTAGAGTTCTGCAGAGAGCCCCAACAGGGTAGCCCGAGGGAATTACCCTGGTGGGAAAGACTTCAAGTCCTGTTGCGCACTTCCCCACCCCAGTCCATTATGACAGCCTCACCTCAACACACACACACACGCACACGCACACGCACACGCACGTACACACGCGCACAGAGACACAGACACACAGACACCCCCACA
>JADRCH010000283.1:1352882-1441733 GCA_019843965.1 Rhynchomys soricoides
TTTTTTTTTTTTTTTTTTTAAATAAGGGGCGGGGAACGGACCGAAGCCAGTTGTCGTCCTGTAGCTGAGTAATGATGGCACACACAAACTGGTTTCTCCCCACACTGGCTGGTATGTTTTGTACTACAGTACCTTCCACGATGGCTGAGACACACAATACTGGAACGGTTCAGAGAAGTGACAACTGAATTCCGTTTTTTCTCTATTCACATTATTAACTGATAAGACCCAAACTCTATCATGTCAGCTGCTACTCTGGCAAATGCTCATTGGAGGAGAGGTGGTGGTAGAATTTCCTCTTTATTTGTGAAGAAAGCTATGTTCTTGGTGGCTGCACAGCCAAGTGTTAGAAACTCTTGGGAAGTTTATTGGTCATGGCATGTTGTTTCAATTACCTTTTATGTAAATGTGATTATTGAGTACAAATTTGACCCAGTAATGATGCAGCTCCTCTTCTCCCTCCCTTCAGCAGGGGATTTTCTCGGGAATTCTGTGTAACTGGGAAATGGCAGTACCAGAGTAAGAATCCAAGGCGTCGGGACTCCAAACATGCTTTCGTGCATGGCCAAGTAAAATCGCCCAAACCATACCGACACTTCCTAGTTACTTAATTGACCCCAACCAAGTTAGCCAACCTCCCAGACGCAGTGTCCTTATAAATTGTGCCCACATTTCAGAGTTATTTCAAGGGTTAACTAGAATTTAAAGAAAGCTCAAGTTTGGCACATAAAGTGCCTGTAGTTTTGCTAGCCATATCATAGGTGTTTAATATCTGTTGAACAAGTCCTGTTGAAGTAGACTGTGGCTTGATCCTACCTGCCCATTCAGTAGTATATAACCATCAGTATATCACTTCTGACCTGGTTTTCTTGTTTGTAAAATGAAGTTTTAGGATTAGAGGTTGTTTATAAAGCAGCTAGTTTATATTAGGGGCTTGATAAGTGGAGTTACTGTAAAGATGTAAAAACCTTAAATTCTAACTGCTATTGAAAATTTCTTGGAATTAAGGCTATAATTCCTTGGAATTCTGCTTTCTATTTTTCATGTTAAATTTTATATTTGTAAACTTAAACTTTGCAACAGAGCTTGAAAATTTCTTGCAGCCAGTTTTTATAGGTCTTATTTGCATACTCTTAGCAAGACATGTAAGATAAAATTGTTCAAACTATAGCTCTGGAGGTGTTCATGACATTGGAAATGTTAGCAGTGTGGGCCTGGCAAGACGGCTCAGCAGGTAGAGTCTTTTGCTGCCACCCTTGATAACCAGAGTTAGATTCTGGAACCCACCTAGTAGAAGGAGAGAATGGATTCATGCTAATTATTCTCTGATATCTACATGTGTGCCCACATGTGCACATACATACAGTCATACACACAAAAGTATTTTAAAGTATTAAAAGTATGGCAGGAGACAAATTATTATTACTACTAAGAGATAACTATATTCCAAACTTTTTAAAGTTTTCAAAATAAAGCATCAGTATAGTGAGCATTAATACTGTATTACTCATGAGTGTCTGCAGTGAACAGCCTTGGTCAGTCTCTACACCGCTCCTCCCATACTCATCTGGATCTCAGACATATCATTAGTAAACTTTTACTAATCCTTTCAAGTACAAGTTTTTTTGTTAAATACTTTTATGGAAATCAGAACACAAATTTGGGAGTACTTTATTTCTTATAGCACACTATCATAAGTGGGAAGGTTTTGTCTTTAGACATTGTTAAGTAACCTGGTATTTAAAATTTTTTTATTTACATTAATTTACACAAAAGTGTAACCTTAAATGAGTTATGAAAAGTTCATCCAGAAATGGATAGGTTGTTTTCTAAGGTTGTATTTATATTATGGAAAGAAAATTGACCATTTTGACTAGATTGATTATTAGGTTAACTATGGAAGTTTTCTGTCTACCTGATTGACATGTGGCATAGAATTCCAGTTCAGGGCACTCTAAGCAAGGATGCACCCATTCTTGAGTTCCATGAAGGTAGAGTCAATGTTATTTCCTTTTTTGATTATTGTTAAAACCTTTCATAGTGGTTTGTGCTTTGTAGATACGGGGTATTTTCATGTCGTTGGTGTTTAATCTCAAAAGTAGTCTTGTCTCCAGTGTTTATAACAAAATACATACATAAAAACCCTAAAACTGAAGAGCAACATTAAGAATTTAGGTCACCAGGAGTATTTAGTGGGTTGCTTTCCCCTTGCTATTGAGTTAGCTATGTAAAGATTGTGTAGTGTCCCAGCACTCGGGAGGCAGAGGCAGGTGGATTTCTGAGTTCGAGGCCAGCCTGGTCTACAGAGTGAGTTCCAGGACAGCCAGGGCTACACAGAGAAACCTTGTCTCGAAAAACCAAAAAAAAAAAAAAGATTGTGTAGTGATCTGAGGAATAGACTACAATAGCTATAAACAGTGAACGACAGTGTAGAAACAAAACATAAGATATAAACCCGAGAAAATGCCTCTTATTAGGTGCTTTGTTTTTTACTCTGAGGCTTCTACCAGCACCTTTAGAACTAGTCATTTGGGGCTGGAGAGATGGCTCCGTGGATAAAAGCCACTGCTCTTATAGATGCCCCAGGTTTGATTCTCAGTATGCACATGGTGGCACACAACCATCCATAACTCCAGTTTTAAGGGATCTGACACTGTGCTTGAAAATACATTTTTTAAAAAACATTAAAACTCATTTATATAATCTTATACCGGAAGAGATCTGATTTTGTTTGACATGACAATGACTAGCATGCAATATATGTTTAGTAACCATTTAGATACAGATGTATTGACTCTGGAAGATGTCCATGGTTTCATTAAGTGAAAAGAACATGTTGCATGGTTTTTATACAATTGGTATGTTCCATCTTTAAATAAAGCTCACATACCTCCTTAACATAGGTATGTTTCATATTAAGGTAAAGTTGAAAAATCCTTTGTTAAAGCAACATTATGGATGCTTAATATTTAAAACTGGCCACGTGATTGCATAGTGCTTATCAGTGCTGATAGGTCATTTTGTGGAGGTTTCTTTTGATAGCCAAGGACAGTTATGTGTCCACCTTACATGTCTTCAATAATTAGTTAAGTAGAGAGCATTGTGTTCTTTGGAGTCAGGTCTCTGAGCTCCAGTTCTAGGTCGGAGGCCATTTACTAAATTTCTCCATATCTCAAGTTCTTCCATTTTTGCATGAAAATAATAGCTTTACAGAGTTGTAGGAATTAAGAATTAGTATAGTTATTAGTATTTAATATAAATAACACAGATCATTGTATGATTTATTCTTAGATGTCTCTTATTGTTACAGTGAATAAGTCAACATTACCAATTATTTATAGTTCTTAAATTTGTGAATACTCCAAATGTAATTATTTAATATTTCTTTTTTTCCCCACTCCCCTATTTAATATTTCTTATTCAGAGTGTTAAATTAGAAGCAAAGGAATGTGCCTTAAAGTATCACCTGGAGGATGCAGGATGATACTGTTTGTAAAAGGGAATTTGTGTTGTTAACTGTGCTGGATACAGTATAGACTTGGTCCAAACTGCCTGAGCTAGACACACTGCTTTCCTCTGAGATCATTTCCTCTTTTGTAAAATGAGGAACCTAGTAGCTGTCTTATAAGGACCGCGGTCAGATGAGGTGGCACTTAGAGTACTGCCTGGTACTTACCAAGTGCCCCACAATGGAAACTATAGCAGTTGTGTTGCTAAATTACAAATTGTTCATCACGCTTGTTTTCATAAATGCAGCAATCTCTTTGTTTTTCTTTTTTAAAAAAATCAAAGTTATTAAAGGAGAGCTTATGTCAGTTTTATCCAAGTAATTTTTATTTTTTTTTTAAAAAAAAAAAGGAACAAAGGGTGGTACTTCCTGTAGTTACAGACTCAAGAGGCTGAGGCAGGAGTCTTATAAATGGATGATGCAGTGAGCCCAGGCAAGCCAGGATATAATGAGACCTTATACAATTTTACAAAACAAAATTGGAAGAAAATGCATTTTAATCACACAAGTTATAGAATATTGCCAGGCTCTTTTTTTTAAATCGGCAGATACTGCAGTGTTGAGTGACTTGTGCTTTCAACATGAACTAACCAGCATTTCCTACTCACATCCCCCACCCTCTGCCTTTTTTTTTGACCTTTGAGCTTTTAAAACAAACTTGCCCTTAAATAACAGAGGGATATTTTTTCTCTTTCCAAAGCTAGGCAAAAATATTTTGTTCACTTTATCAGTGGCATGCTTTGAGAAAGCATGCATTGCTTTGTTCAGACGTGAGCATAGCTAAAAGGAGCCTCTTGCAGATGACTTGTAAACGTGTAAACATGTCTGAATACACAGACTATGGGATTATTTAAAATTTACCAGTTTCTTATTTTTGAATAAGAGGTTTTCTGCCTTTGCAGAAATGAATAAATTTGGTGTTTTGTTTGTTTGCTTTTGAGACAGTGTCTCATATAGCTAAGGCTATCCTCAAACTCAACATATAGCCAAAGGATGATCTCAAACTTCTGGACCGATGCTCTTTTCTGAGTGCTAGATTACAGGCCTGTGCCACCAGGTCTTGTTTATGTGTGAAACTGGGTCTTGGTACATGCTAGTCAAACACTTATCAATTGAGGTACATCCCCAGCACTGTCTCCCTGTTTGTTTTTAGGGTTTTTATTTGTAATTATAAAAGAAACTTGAACCAAAAAAATTATTGTGGCGAAGTGGAAAAAAAAAAAAAAGCATCAGTGTTCATCCTGAAATAGTGATTATTAGAAATTACTATATTAATGCTTATTATTTAAAAAAATCTCAAAATTCATCATTTTAGTTGATATTTAGAGGATTCCATGTGTGACAGCTAGCATGTACACCATTAGCCCAAGTAGAATTGAATTATAATTTTACAATTGCTCCTAGAACATTTGAAGCTTGTTGACTTTGGGACTGTTTAAAGGCCATAATTTTTGGGTGTTGTGTGCTGGGGCTTGAAGCCAGGGCCTTGTGCATATTAAGCATGTATTGAACACTAAGACACACCACAAGCCCTGTAATTTTATTTATTTATTTATTTACATGTTTGTCACCTGCCTGTCTACCCATCTATCCATTTATCCATCCATCATCTATGACAAGGTCTCTCTGCATAGGCCTGGCTGTCCTGACACTCACTGTACAGAGTAGGCTGGCCTTAAATTCCCAAAGATCTGCCTGCCTCTGCCTCCTTAGTGCTGAATTTTTACATAATAAAATAGAAGGAAGCAAAGTATGTACACAAAATTTTAGTCAAAAGACGGAAGAAAATAGGAAAATCAAGGGGAGCGTGCAAGAGAACTAATTTACAGATGATTAATTTGGAAAGGAGTTTTAGGAATTAAAAACTAATTTGAGGAAAAGAATGTAATGTTTCCATACAGAAGAGAAATTAATACATGTTAGGATTTAAAATTTAGTTAATTTGAGGGTTCCTTTTACCCCTTATAAGTAGCTGGTTCAGAGATCTGGTAAATAATTTAGATCAAGTTTAACCTTGAGGCTAAGTTGTGGGTTTTTTGTTTGTTTGTTTGTTTGAGACAAGCTTTCTCTGTGTAGCTCTGGCTATCCTGGAACTCACTCTGTAGACCAGGCAGGCCTTGAACTCAGAGATCCTCCTGCCTCTGCCTCCTGAATACTGGGATTAAAGGCATGAGGCAGTTAAAGGCATGTGCCACTTCCCTGCCTCCCATAAGGCCAAGTTCATTTTAAAGTTTGAGTCCCAGTAGTAGCTGGAAAGAGGTAAGAGTTAACCCTGGCTAGGATCCCAGCTGATCCAACTAGAAAAACTCCTCCTGGGAGACCTGGTTAGGGAGTTTCTGCGATGTGGGGGACTGATCATAAATGTGTCACAACATGTGGGTGTACTGGGAGCCAGGCATGGACTTGTGTTGACTGTGGTCTGTACAGCAAAGTAAGGTGACTGTGATTATGTGATGTGCTCTTTAGTTTTCTGTATTTAAGGAGTCCTTTTTCCTTGGTTCTTCACCTATTGCAGATGTTCTTCCTATAGATTCAGTTTTATTATGTTGACATTTTATTTGAAATATAGCAGAAAGTTATCACAAAATATTCATTAAAACACTAGAAAGCACACATTTTTAAACAGTTAATAAGTCTTGGTATGTATGATTTTTGTCTTTCCTTAGCTGAAAATTGGTGAAAAATAAGTTCATTAGATGTTGTTATCGGTATCAGGTAATCTCTAGAACCCAGCACAGTGTTAGACACGTTGAGACCCACCTACTCTTTAAGTAGATTGTTGTTGGTAAGTTTATTTAACGTGTATGCTTGTCCTACAAGGAAAGTTAACTCATGAAACATTTATACGGCACGTGAATTATTTTGGGAAGATTATTGTTGTTGAGACATAGATCTCTGTCCAGGCTGACCTCAAAGTCCTGAATTCAAACAGTCCTTTAGTCTCCTGAGTTTCAGCCAGGATTAACATGTGTGTAATTGTGCCTGTGAGAGAAAGTTTAGGAAGGAAATTGGAATTTTTCTTAGGTTAAGTCTACCTGATGACTAAGGAGTAGGCTGTGATCTTTGGAAGTATCTTAATATGTAAGCTTTTGGATTTCATAAGTGTGAGTACAGCTTTATAGCATTTTTTTTCCTCCTAGAATAGTATTCAGAACTCAATTCATTTTTTTTTTTTAAATAAAGTCACTTTATTTAATTTTTAAAAGAATTATTTATTTATTTTATGTATATGAGTACACTGTTGCTCTCTTTAGACACACCAGAAGAGGGCATCGGACCTCATTACCGATGGTTGTGAGCCACCATGCGGTTGCTGGGAATTGAACTCAGGACCTCAGGAAGAGCAGCCACTGCTGTTAACCACTGCGCCATCTCTGCAGCCCCAATTCATGTGTTTTTAATAATTAAATACTGTATTAAGTTGAGCCATATGAAATTGCTCATTATGTTCTCCTTTTTAAAAATCTATAGGAACAACAGTTTTGTGTGATAAAATCTAATTTTGATGTCAATTTGATTTGGATTACATGCTTGTTCTAGATTCTTTCCTAAGTATTGATTTAAATTAGAAGAGAAAGTTATTTTTGTATTTATGTTAGTGATTACTTTACTTAACTTACTTGATTAGTAACTTACTTGATTAGTTAACAAGGAAAAGGACCTTAAAGGAAGAAGGAACTATTTAATGATGTTTGACTTTAAATCCATAGAGATTTTTTTTTTGAAAGATTTCCAAAATAGCCTTTTTTTTTTTTTTTCCCCCCCTAGAGTAAAACTTTGGAGTGTTTTGAAACAATTTTTTTTTTCATATTTTTGTGGATATTAAAGTAACATTCAAGAGAGAGTTTGTGATCAGTTTGGGAATTTTACTGATTTAGATCAAAATTTTGTTTGTGTAGTCAGTGTGTTTTCTTAATATGTATGATATATTTAAAATATGTGTATATGTATGTATGTGTATGTACGTTTGCAGTATATCTGCTCTGCGTATGGAGCGGGCAGTAGTAATAGGTTTCTCTAACTTGTGAACTGTTTTCTGAAGTAACGGTTTTCTTTGTTTTTAGTGCCGCCATGGCAACTGCACCGTACAACTACTCTTACATCTTTAAGTATATTATTATTGGTAAGTTTACTTAACGTGTATGCTTGTCCTCCAAGGGAAGTTAACTCATGACACATTTATACATCAGAACCTAGACATACTGCTGCAGAAGTGCATGCTTTTATTAACATTAGAACTAAAGCTTTTTGGTGAAGATACATATGCCTTTTCCATCATTGCCCTGGGCACTTATGTAGTCTCTGGACACCAGTGAAATGATGGTGGTTGTTCTTCAGGGCCACCTGTGAACTTGTTAATGTTGGGGGTTATAAAATTAATTTCCTGATAGTGCCGAAATATCCCAGTGTCTTAAAAGTTTTCAGGTCCTCTTGAATTCCAAAATAGGTAGAAAATACTGATTCAGATTTGGTTGTGATAACACACACACACACACACACAACACACACACACAAAACATAAACATACACACACACACACACACACACAAATAGTTTTCTTTTTAAATGTCAAGACTGTGCTCAAATTGTCTTAATGCATTTATCCATGAATGATTATAAAAAAGCCCAGATGCTGTGCTGAGTTGCAGACCAGTGGAAGAGCTCTTACAAGCATATCCTAGCTGTGGGCTTGTGCTTGATCTCCACAATGGAAAACAAAACACAACAACCTGTAAATACATTGAAAAAAGAAAAGAAAGATCATGTCTCTTGCTTTGATGTCAGGTTTGTTTAGCTTTGTGAGATGGCATATGTTATAATGTAGAGGAAAAACAACAGAGCTAGTGAGCCAAGCTTCCAAATTTTAATTTGTTACTTATTTCTGTTTGCTTTTGTGATGGTTCATTTGCATAGACTAATAAATGCACTTGGGCTACCCACTTGGAAACACTTCAAATTTAAAAAATCTCACCACAGTAATTTTTTTGTTACAACTTCTGTTCAACTTGTTAGTTATTTACTAACCAGTAATTTACAGCCAAATTCTATCCTGCTAAAAGTTAGAAGTGCTCTGTTTGTCTTTTGAATTCATAATAAAGGAGGAAGATGCAGTTCAGAAACTTGTGATGTGTATGATATGCTGATATGCTGCAGTTGTTGCATATGATTATAGGTGTAAAAATTGAGAAATGTAATTGCCATCTGAAACATTTTCTTTTTTTTTTTTTAAACAGGGGATATGGGAGTAGGAAAATCTTGCTTGCTTCACCAATTTACAGAAAAAAAGTGTAAGTTCAATATGAAAGGTAAAAAAGATGAGTAGCTTACTTTATTGTCACATTCTCTACATTTTAAAAAGCACTATTTTTAGTATATTTTATGCATTCGATTATAACCTGTCTCCATATTTACACTTGGTTTTTTAAAGTGCCATGATTATTTTCCTAGTTTGTTTTAAAAGATTTCTTTTTAAGTGTGTGTGTTTGTGTGTGCTTGTGGGTGCAAGTGCCCTTAGAGGCCAGAAACAACAGATCTCCATGGAGTGAGTTACAGGTGGTTGTGAGCCATCTTCATATGCTGCTGGGAACCAAACTTGGGTCTTCTGCAAGATCAGTGCATACTTTTACCTGTTGAATCATTTCTCCAGATCCAAGGGCCATGGAGTTTTTAATAGGTGCAGATAAAATACAGTATTATTGCCAGTTAAATTGTTACTATTTTTTTTTTCTTTTAAAAATTCATGATGTATAATTATCTTCACTTTGGTTCTTCTTATTTATATATAAATAAAGACAGGGTCTTACTGTGTAGCTCTGGCTGACTTGGACTTGACTATGTAGACTAAGTCGTCCTCAAACTCAAAGAGATCTGCCTCCTGAGTACTGGGATTAAAGATGTGCACCATCATGGCAGGTTGTTTTGATTTGTTTACTTTGTTTTTCTTTTTTTTGAGACAGGATTTCTCTGTGTAGCCCTGGGTGTCCTGGTATCACAGAGATCCACCTACCTCTGCCTCCAAAGTGCTGGGATTAAAGGTGTGTGCCACCACTTCGAATTAATTTTTAAAATTGTAGAATGTTAAATTTAAATAACCCCATCTTTTTTACTTTAATGTATCTTTTTAATCAACTTTTTTATTTATATGTGCGTGTGTATGTGTGCATGATTATGTATGTTGGTATATATAAATGTGTACATTACATATGGGCTGGTACATACAGAGGCCAGAAGAGGGTGTTGGATTCCCTGGAGCTGAAAGTTATACGCCATTGGGAATTGTTCAATGTAGGTGGTGCAGGGAACTAGACTTTGGTCCTCTGGAAGGACAGCACATAATGTTCTTAACCACTATGACATCTCTCCAGCTCCCCATCCCCAAAATGTATTCTCTCTCTCTTTTTTTTTTGGTTTTTCGAGACAGGGTTTCTCTGTGTAGCCCTGGCTGTCCTGGAACTCACTCTGTAGACCAGGCTGGCCTCGAACTCAGAAATCTGCCTGCCTCTGCCTCCCAAGTGCTGGGATTAAAGGAATGTGCCACCACTGCCCGGCAAAATGTATTATCTTAAACATTTTTTTTCTGTGTGTATCATTTGTTCACTATAAATAGTTTTGAAATAATTAATAGAATTCTTTCTGTCTTTAACACTGGCTAAAGTTTAGAATATGATTCTTATCCTGGGTGGTGGAGAGAGGCCAGTATGTTGTAATTGATAAGCAAAATATAATTGGGAACATGGCCTGTTTGTGCTGCTTTCCACACAAGTTTTCTGTAATTAGGCTATTTTCTCTTCTCCAACAGTTATGGCTGATTGTCCTCACACAATTGGTGTTGAATTTGGTACAAGAATAATTGAAGTTAGTGGCCAAAAAATCAAACTGCAGATTTGGGATACAGCAGGACAGGAGCGGTTCAGAGCTGTTACACGGAGCTACTATAGAGGAGCTGCGGGTGCGCTCATGGTGTATGACATCACCAGGTAAGATGAGATGATGCTCCGCTTTGGAGTAGACCACGACTTTGGACAGTATGGTTTCTTTTTTGTTGATTTGGGCCTCCTTTAGTTTGTAATTGGATATCTGTAAATTAATTTATTTGGGTTTCATGATTTGTACTCTAAAGCTTGAAAAACTTACATAACATGCTGATCTTCTTCCCTGGAAGTCGGTTAAAGAAAGACCATGAGATAATGGGGACCTAAAGGAAGAACACAGTTTGGGGAGCAGAGTTGTTTGCAGAGAGGTAGCTTTATATGAAACTTTCACTGAAGGGAAGGCAAGCCAGTGCTGAGGAATTGTTTTCAGTCTGTGTTAAAATTGGCACCTTTTGTAAGTAGGAGCAGGGAGGAGTGAAATACTTAGTTCCATTGGAAGCATGGTAGACTGAAACAGATCCTGTATGCTCATCTATAGGCCAACAGAAGGTTCTTTTTTGATAAGTTGACTTTTTTGACATTTTTGGTGTTGGTTTATATATAATGTTTGAGTAATTACTCATTTACTTAAATTCATTTTTCTACCATGGATTGAAGTGACTTAAAACACTGCATCAGGATTCAATTCATGACAACATGGCTCCTTCTGGAAACTCAGAACATTTGACATGAAGTCACAAAACAGGAATATAAAGGTTTGACTTTGGATCATATAGCCAAACTGCCACTTACTAGACCTGAAGTTCTCTGCTGTAAGATAAAAATGAACCGGCCGCCTTTCATCATGACGCAGTGTCAGCCAGAAGCACCCCTAAGAAGTGTTCCTCCTTAGGAGATAGAGATAAGTGAGTGGCACCAAGTGACAGCTGGAGATTGATACTGAGAAAAAGCTTCATGCTGTTTCACTTTGAAGAGTCAGAGAACCTGAGCATAAGAAGAACTGGGCCGTGCCCAGGGAAGGAGCCCCTGGGTAACTTCTGACTTCGACACACTCTTGAAAATGCTGCCTTTAGAATATTTGTAGGGACTGGTTATAATCATGTACATAAAGCCTTACTAAATTCTCAGCAAGCAGTAAAGTAAATCTTAATTTTCTTCACTGTACTGGGCAGTTGGTAACATAATCAGTAAATGGTCTTGTGGGGAGACTATAAACCTGGCTGTTGTACAGAACTGCCTCATTATGAGTTATTATTGCATTCCTGAAGACTTAATGTAACTAAAGGTCCCATACATTACCAATACACTTAAATATGATGTGTGCTTAAAATGCAGTTTATTTTGCTTTAAACATGTCTTTTAAGTATAGTAATACTGTGGCAAAATTTATGTGTATTCAAGTGATCAAAAGCACTTCATATGGAAACAGCAGAAATGTCCATCAGCTAAAGGAATGGATACACATCAGGTGGCATATCCACACAGTGAACTGTTTTTGAGCTGTAAAAAGGATGACTGATACATGCTATCTGTAAGTGTAAAGGCCACATGTGATTCTGTATATTTATCTAGGATAGGCAGGAAGATTACAAGGGCATGGCAGTTATTGGGCATAGAATTTCTCTTTTGGGGGTCCTGTGAATGTTCTAGAATTTGATAGTAGTGATACTAAAGGTAAATTGTATTTTAAAAGGGTTTATGGTGATTCATTATATTTGAGTATTTACTGAAAAAAGTACTTTGGGGGCTGGAGAGATGGCGCAGCGGTTAAGAGCACTGATTGCTCTTCCAGAGGTCCTGAGTTCAATTCCCAGCAACCACATGGTGGCTCACAACCATCTATAATGGAATCTGATGCCCTCTTCTGGTGTGTCTAAAGACAGCGATGTACTCACATAAAATAAATAAATAAATCTTTAAAAAAAAAAAAAAAGAAAAGAAAAAAGTACTTTGGATGTTGGGTTTCCAGGTGACTTTAGACAATTCATAGTCACAGGTTGCTGGTAGAGTAATGACACTATTTTCTACCAATTATTTCTGTCAATCCTTAACATTTTGCAGAAATGTTCCTGCTTTAATAATACTTTGTATCTTTGACATCAGCTATAATTGTCACAAGGCACTTTCCTAAATTGATAACGAAGCTTATTATGTCAGTTGTTTTGCCAAACAGTCAGAATATATTGTGAAGTCAAGTAGAAGAAAGCTGAACCATTCTAACCCAGAGCCCATCTGTGTGTGGATTTATTTATTGTGTTAGAGTCAACTGGACTAGTGCAGATTGAACTCAGGACCTCTGGAAGAGCAGTCAGTGCTCTTAACCACTGAGCCATCTCTCCACCCAACACCATGCTTTTTAAATTTGCTCAGATAAAGTGGAAAAATGCCACAGTCTGAATCTCCAGATGCTTTAAGCACCATGTAAATAAGAGTTACAAGATATAAGCTTTCTTTCTGGTAGCTGAGGTCTTGAATTTTTAGATGAATGCATTAAATGCCTTTTTAAAAGGCAGTTTTTAATCTGTGCAGAGATTAATGCAGTCCAGAGTGGTAATCTGGGCATGGTGTCATATGCCTGTAACTCTACAATTTAGGAGGTGGAGGGGGGAAGATAGATCACAAGTTGGCCGGCCTGGGAAACGCTTTAAAAAAAGGGAAAAAAGAAAGTAAAAGAACAATTTAGGAATGATGAATTATGTACTAATTTAGTATGCCTTTTATTTCTGACTAAATAACTTGAAGGTAGATGCAAGAATATTTTTTTTCCCTTGAGTATATTATTGGGTAAACATTTTCATACTGTTCTCCAGTTTGTGATTAGAAAATCTGGATAATTTCAAGGAATGTTAGTTTTGACACTAAACTGCAAATCTTGGTTCTGAATATTCTGTGTTCCTTGCTTGTATATTGGTGTGTTTATATATATGCTTTAAATACTTCTGATACCATTAATATAGTTGGATATTGAGCTATTTAAAAATAATGTGTTTGTGGCCAGGTATGACGGCACACACCTGTAATCCAAGACATGGGAGGATTGGCTAAATCAAGAGAGGGAAGATGGCCTGAACCGCAGAGGGAGGCCCTGTTTCCACACAAAACAAAGTTTGGCTAGAGTTTTTGAGAATTATGTTGGTTGTGTTTACAGCTGTTCTTTGGAGTAGCCATCTCATCAAAGTAGAAATACACATAGTTTGGATCTTTCAATTAAAGTCTGTATATGTATGTATAGATTTATATGTCTGTTTGTTTCTTTTTGAGACTATAGTACAAGCCATAGTACAAGGAATTCACTTAGGGCCATGATGGCTCAAATTCAGGACTCTTGTGCCCTACCTTAGCCTTTGAATTGCTGGGATTACATGTGTAAGGCCCATTGCACCTGGTTCTTTTTTTTGTTGTTCTGAACAAATGACAATCGTATGTAGAATCAACACATTTTAATTTTAACTTTTGCAGAAGAAGTACATATAACCACTTAAGCAGCTGGTTGACAGACGCAAGGAATCTCACCAATCCAAACACTGTAAGTCAACACCTAACTGTGTAAGAGATTTAATTAAAATCAGCAAACCCGAACAGGCAAGCCTTGTACTAGTGAGATTTTGTCATTTGGGTACTATGAATAAGAGACCATTCCCTTATTCTCTCACTCATTTATTCATTGCATTCATATTTTCTTTGATGCTAGAGATCCAGACATGAGGTCTGGCGTGAAGCTACATCCCCAGCCCCAAGTATTTTTATTTTATTCTTTAGGCTACTTGAAGAAAACTCTTAGTTTTGGTTGCTTCCGGTTTTTCTATTTTTATTTTTCTTTTTATGTTTGGATCTTAAAACAAAAAACCAAAGCTATGAATGAGGTGGTGCTCTCAGTTGGAGTTATTATAATCTGAAATGATAAATTTAAAAAGCTTCTGGATTAAGTTTGTAAAGTATTACCATCAGAGGAAACTGGGCAAAACTGTGCAAGGGCTCTTTTTGATTTTTTACAGTTGCATGTTAATTTGTAATTGTCTGAATAAAATGTCAACTAAAAGTAAGTATTCTACATGCTTTAAGTAATTTAACTTCTTAACAAGACAGAAAAGGTACTGAAATGTTAAAGGACAGCTATCATGCTAGATTTCACAGTATGCAGAGTAAACATGTGTCTGTGGTCCTCAGTGGGTTACTGTAGCAGAGAGAAGGAACTTCAGGTTTATAGAGAAGCCATAAACCCACCTGAGTGATGAATTAGAGATGTGGTGAATGGTTCAGTGATGGTGACAGCAGTGGAGCAGGGTCTTCTGGAGAAGTCAGCCTTACAGGCATCAGGTGTCAGTGGTACCCTGGAGGGGTTTGCAAGAACAGTGCTTCTCTTAGCTTTGTACCTCCTGCACTTGGTAAGAGGCCTGGTCCAGTAAACTGGGATGAGTGGTAAGAGACCTGTTTTGCTAGTGTGGAGCCTAGAGCTTTCATTTTCATTTATACTAAACTGTTGCTATGCATAGAGACCTACAGATAAATGGTCATAGCAGCTTTATTTGTGATAACTAAAAACCAAAAGCAGTCCAGCTACCACAGACATGTGAATAGCAAAACAGTTTGGTTGCATGCATCCCCACTATGGTGAACTATTCAGCCACACTGAAGAAGGAATTATGGTAACAACATCAGCTCTGATGAATCTTAAGAGAATTTTTCTGAGTTTAAAAAGTCTAAAAAGCTTACATATTCTATGATTCCATTGTTGTATTTCAAAATGACAGTACTGTAGATACATGAAGAACAAACTAGTGATCTCCAAGGGCTGGTTAGTGACAGGGCAGATGGCTGATAGAACTGTGAAGAAACAAGCAAAAAGTAGTTTCTTGGTGATGATGTTGACAGTTCTGTGCCCAGACTGATGTGACAGCCGGTAACTGTTACAACACTGCACAGAACCACATGTGGACACAGCCACATACATGAGTTTGAAAAAAACAGGTATCTTAGGGCAGTAATTGTACCAATGTTAGTTTTCTGGTTTTGACAGTATAATGTGGCCCTGTGAGTTACTAAAGAATTTAGAAAATGGTTTTTGAAGCACACTTTATATTACTGTGTTTTCTAAGAAATTGCCTTTTGTTTTTATGGAAAAAATAAGCATTTTTCATTTTTGTAAATGTTTTGTGTCACTTTGTTACCAGACTACCTCTTAGGGGAGTGGACAATGGAGATTGGAGATTGAGGTGTAGTTAGGAAAGAGAAAACACTTCTTTTTGAAGAGGGTGGTGGCAGAGTGGAGTGCTGGAGATTAAAGCCATAGCCGTGTACCTGCTAGGCAGATGTTCTGCCCACACTCCAGTCTAGAAGGTAGTATTTCTAGATTTGAACGCCTATCTTATAATGACCCTGTGCTAGGCTTGATTTTTTTTTTTTAAGTGCCATTATTTTATTGTTGAAATGACTATGAACATTATTTTCTCTTTTTTATTATACCATTTAACTTATATGGAAATCATTGATTAGTTCACTGGACCCAAATAATTGAAAGTGGAAGAGACAAGTACTAATTTTATGTGGAAAAAAGTTGGGAAGCACTTTTTTGTCATTAATCCCTAACATCTGTATCTGGTTAAAGGGCAGAAAGGTTGAAGAGGGGCTGATAGCTTCCCCCTTGTGCCTTAAATAACAACCAAAACCCCTTTGTTTTTTAAGGCCACCTTTAGTCCTTTAACAATCTTACTCGTGTAGGTAACTCCAAAGTAGATGACAGTGTAGGGTGTGATATTTGTCCCAGGATTTGAACCTATTGTGTGTTTATCCCATCCCCAGCTTCTTTCACAGACAGACACAAGCATTGCTGATTAGTTGATAGCAATTTACACCTCTGCTGGGATAGCATCAGCTAGGACAGTATTGTCTCTAGGTCATAGTTTGCATTCTCTAGGGTTCTAATGCCCTCTTTGCTAATTCTGTCTTATTTGAATTTAAGGGGAAGGTAATTACTGTTACCTTGAATGAATTAAACTAGTGGTTTTCAAGTTTCCTCAGAGTCCCAGAATCTTCTGCGAACCTGAAAGCTACAAGCTTTGTCTAGGAAATGTTCATGGTTATGGTACTTTTCTCTTAATTTTAGGGCATTCTTATTAATCTTGCTTCTTATTTTGGCCTACACCGGCTATGAACAAACTGACTTGTGAGCCATATTCACCTAATGAATGACTTTTCTATTTTTACGGGATTTGTGATCACAATAAAAATAACATTCAGCAAAACTTGTGTGGGGCCCACAAATCTGAAATCCCTGTTCTCTTCCTCACAGCAGATTGTCAGATCCCGAGCCTGCTTGTTGCCAGAGCCCTTCTTACTGCTCATGCCTTACGCTCTGAAGTCCTGAGTACTTAGGGCTCATTTTTTTCCTGTCAAGACTTTTGTGTTTGAGAATTTTCACAGGTATTTTTGTTCTAAGATACCTTTTCTTTTGTTCACAAATTAGGTAATAATTCTCATAGGAAACAAAGCAGATTTGGAAGCACAAAGAGATGTTACCTATGAAGAAGCCAAACAGTTTGCTGAAGAAAACGGTGGGTTTAAAACTTAACACTCTTCTATGGAAGCTGTAAAGGAGAGGAGATTTAGATCATGCAGGCTATTTGATTTTATTTATTTATTTATTTTTAAAAACTTTTGTTCTATTCAGAAATCTCAATAAGGAAATAAAGTATGTGTTTCTGTGATACATGTTAGTAGTGGTACAGCTACTGGATGACAAGTACAGGGCTGCCCCTGCACCTCAGACATGTGCTCCTTCATGGCAGCTGTGGGGGTTTACTCACATGTGACTAGAGTGCTCCTGACTCTCTGCAATGTCCTAATTTTAGTCTGAATTTTATTTTTAGGCTTATTGTTCCTTGAAGCAAGTGCGAAAACGTAAGTATGGCTAAAATGTAGATCATGCTTCAGTTCCATGCAGGGTAGAATCGTGTGCTGTGTAGTGAGGCCCACAGTGGGTAGAGCAGTGAGCAGAAGCAGCCTCTGTTTCACATACAAGAGAATGGGGACCTTTGTTACTTAAAGGGTTGTACCTCATTGTGTCCTCTGGTAACCCAGGTTCATAAACAAAACTGTGCTGGCATTTCACCAGAGTTTGACTCTCACAACTGAGGTTGAGTTTGGTATCTTGAACGTGCACTTGGCCAACATGCTCACACAGCACTTACTATCACCTTAAAGAAGATTCAAGGACATACATACGCAGTGGCTAATGAGGCACAACTCCTGATTGTCCTTGGAGTTCAGCATTGATCCCAGCACTCCCAGTCATAGTTCTGTATCACACCAGACAAGGACAGGCCAGCCTGTTCATGTTTATTTGCTGTTAGTCCCAAGAAAATTGAGCTGTGAACATGGTTAAACATGACTATGTCGCCATCACATGATAAAGAGCATAGTTTTACACATGGCTGTTTATAAAATAATGGAAAGCCTGGAGTCCTGTCAGTCCATTTGGAGGAGTTTTATTTGGAGAACTGCTCTCATTTCAGAGTGGCTATCTCAGTTGTCATGTAAGATAGTAACAGAGCGCTGTGGTGAGTAGTAGTAGAAGCTGGAAATATGCAGACTAATTTTAGAAGAGCTCAGTACTGGGCTGTGTACTGGACACCAAAAACATTTCCTATGTTGTTCTCTTAGCTCAGTCTTCTGGTAATCTCTTATTAGATGACAGTGGCTAAGTGGAAGACATCATGGCAGTTCACTAAAGGTTAGCAGGTCAGTGTAAATGCCTTACATTTTCTAGAAAGCTGTGCTTTGTGAATAAAGTTGTTGATTGTCTCTTAGGGGAGAGAATGTAGAAGATGCTTTTCTTGAGGCTGCCAAGAAAATCTATCAGAACATTCAGGATGGAAGCCTGGATCTGAATGCTGCTGAGTCTGGTGTACAACACAAACCCTCAGCTCCGCAGGGAGGACGGCTAACCAGTGAACCCCAACCCCAGAGAGAAGGCTGTGGCTGCTAGTGACCTCTTTGCTCTGGCCCCTCATTTGACCTTTCACCTCTGTCTGTTGGAAGCAGTACTTTTTACTGCCTCCTTGTCTTCTGTACATCTTACTGGGTTTAATTAAAAAAAGAAAAAACAACTCTTGTAAAAACAGTTTAACAATACTAAACTGCTAAACAACTAGATGTAATCAGGTTATCAAAGGCAAGTAGAGTAATAAATCTCTCCTGCATGGTAAATCTAGACTTTCCCCCTTTGATTGTCCTTGTGATAGGTTTGTCACCAATATATGATTTAAACTGAGCACTGATGCTGGACCTAATTTTTACCTTCCCTTTTGGCAAGGCTTTGTCTCACTGGAAGGTTTAAATTTGATCTTTTCAGCCTTTCTCCCATCTTTAAACTATTGAGTATGTCTGTTGTAGCCAGTTAAGTTCATTGCTGTGAAATGACTTCCGATGGTAGAGAAAAGGAGTCTGCAACTGCTTTGTTTTGTTGTAGGGGTGGCATTTTTGTTGATGAGGTTTGCTCCTGTCTTAGCCTTGCACAGGGAAAATACCCATTTATCTTTTCTTGTGCTTCCTTTTTCTTCTTTTTAATTTTACACCTTTTTATCCTTTTCTCGTTAACAGAAAGTAAATATGTATACAATTTGACGGACCAACTAACAACACCGTCTGTGTATATTATTTTAATGAAGAAAATAAATTGATTACTGGCATTGGAACAGTATAAAATACCAGTTTGTACAGTGTGACCTATATGTGACCATGTTACTCTTCCATTTCACACAAGGAAATAGAAACAACTGCAGTTCACAAGTAACACCGGCTTCACTCCGTGGTGCTGGCAGTGTTTGGGGACAGACATAATGCTGGGAAGAGCTCCCGGCATCAGCAGAAACACTAGCGGATTCTATTCCATCTTTGCACTGTGGCATACCTGCTGATTTTCTTAACTGTTCTTGTGTAATCAATGTACTCACTTGCTTTTCTTTTTGTAAACATTTTGTGTTATAGGCTGCATTCTTGCCTTACTGTATAGAAAAAAGGAACGCTGGGTTTAATATTGCACATTTTAAGCTTTTATACCTTTATCTTGGAATGGTCAACTTCTGGACCAGATAGCCAGAACCACGGGTCTGCTGTTAAGGGGTTTTAAATTGTGCATTTTTAACACTACAGTGAAATAATTTAGTATTATCCTTTGTGTTCGTAGTATGAGGGGCTATTTTATGTTATGTTGGCGTAAATTATTTTGTAAAAGGGAAGGTGTTTCTAAACGTGTGTGCTGACATAATGTAAGTTACTATTTTGCACTGGGTGGCCTGGCCACGGAAAGAAGAGCACCTTGCAAGAGAAACAGACCTCTAGGCAGCATCTGCTTCACTCAGTTCTTCCCTTCTCTTGGTTGGTTTCTAGCTGAGTTTAAAGTGGCTGGGAGTTGAGAGGTCATTGGAAGTGCACATAGGTAAGCCCGAGCACATTATAGAAAATGCTCTCAGCTCAATGCTGTGTTTAAAATACACATTTTAAATCCCTCGTTACCAGACACTAATGTAAAAGTAAATCTTCTGGATTATAAACATGTGGTAGTTCAGAATTTTGTATAGTCAATGTTAAATAAAAGCCAAAACTGGAATGTGCAGAAAATAGGATTCGGTTTTTTTTTGTGGATTCACCTTTTTGTCCTTGTTTAACTTAAAGGAATCTTGGAGTAGACTGGTATATTCTGTTAAAAGACTTAGAGTGATCCATTTGCTTACACTGTTGCATCACAAGGGATCGCCCAGGGACCATGACCTGCTGGTGTGTGTATATATTTACAAAACAAAACAAATCACCCATCGGGATATAAGGTAGCAATCATAAAGGAAAGACCTTCAGCTTGTTTAGGTGCAATACCCCAATTCCCAAAGTTACAGTGGGTCTTAATTGTTTTTGTGACAGAAGGATTTATTCAGACTGCTGTACTCTTCATTTGATGTAACAAAATGCTATTATCTAAATATTTGTAAATAAAGTACCTGTATCTAGATTAAATTGAACGCAGTTGCATTATTTTTGAGCTGTAAGACTTTTTTCAGATGAATATTGAACTCTCAGTTTTTATTGCAGCATTGTGCTTAGTGTATGATGAGGTCTGGATAGCAATAACTACCAACTGAGCTGGAATTTCACCTGTGTATATTTCGTCTTTGAGGCCAGCACATTGGTGGCTAATGGTGTTCTCCCTTTTATGTATGTGGGGCCAATGTCTATTTGCATGTGTAACCACTGTGTGATAAATTTCACTGTGTGATGAATTTGGGAGCTTAAAGATAAGCAGCAGATTGTCATGCTGTAACGTTTGTGAGCCAGGACTGGGCAGACTGGATTTGTGTTCATTTTTAACCCACAAGAGCTTGTCCTTGTGCAGGTGCCTCCTCGTCTGGCTTCCTCACCCCTTCTGCTGTGGAGGAGCTCCTCTGGTGCTGACTCGTACTCCAGTACAGCGTGTAGCTGTTTTTCCTGAAGTGATGAAGTGTTCGATGGTGGCTGGAGGGAGCTGGCTGGTGGTGGTCACATGGTACTTACTAGTAAAGGCTGTACGAGGTTTTTGGTTTTTTTTTTCCCCTGGTGTCCTCTGGAACTGGCAAGTTTGGTGTGTGTGGTGGGTCAAACCCAAGACTCTGCACATATTAACATTCCCCTGCTGTGGAAAGGTAGTTTTTGAAATCAGGTGTTTTGAAAGCTGTTTTGAGAACTGCTTTAAATGTGGCCTTAAAAGAAATAGGTGGTTTAGTTCCCTCCCCATAAACAGAAAAAAAGGCCAGATAATTTAGGTGGTAGTAGAGATGAAGATTTATGTGGGAATATGTGAGAATACTTCCCCTTCATTAGGTCCTCTTCCCACAAAGTGTCAGTAGCTGCCATTAGTCCATACCTTCAAGCATTTTGCAAAGACGAAGTGAAAGTTTGAGACTACAAAAGACAAGTTTTGTGTTGGAAATACATCCCTTCCAGATCATGTGCAGTAAGTGGTGTGACTTCTATTGTCTCTTGTAATTATAGATATTCTGTAACTTGAGCTATCAGATAGCTATAGTGAGGGACTGCTGGGCTGTGCTGAGCTGACATGGTGCAATGCTGATTGTGGCTCAAGACTGTATAGTCAACATCATTATGACTGTTAGAGCCACAAAGCTGCGACAGTTGCTCTTGCTTCCAAAGAAATAGATCAGTCTTAGAGTTGAATGCTTAAAGGTTGTCTATAATACACTCACCATCAGAGCTGAGAGTAGAGTCTTGGCGTTTTCCACCTATTTTACTATTTTAATTAGGCTAAGGAAAAGCAGCCTAAGTGTGATGATTTCTTAATAGGCTGGAATATTACTGACTTGGAATAAAGGCAACCGGTGAAGTGTAAAGGTAGATGACAGACGCAAGTTGACTGTTACCTTTTATTTTCATATTAAAAATAAATTTTGGATCAGAGTCAAAAATAATAACTTATTAAGCCTATGGGCATTTAGTACATTCTTTTTCATGGTAACTAAACATACCAGTTATGGACTCCATATGGTTTCACTGGCTTTATAAAAATATTCCAAGATTGGTGGAGAAAAGTTTTCAAAAACAGCCCCTTACATCCTATGTTAGATACACACATCTAGTCCCATAAGTACATGTGGTTTACAGAAACCTTGGTGTAAATGGTACAGACTACAATGCATTTTCAGTCTTCACAGGATCTTGATAATGATATTGACATTCCATTAGGATGTCTGTGAGGTAGGGGAGTAGCTATTTCCTCTTACGGTCACACATGACTATAGTTCTGACCTTGGCTGGAGCTTCTTTTCCTAAAGTAAGACAGAAGCAGAATGGAGGAATTAAACCTCTAACCGGACAAGGCCTTACAGAATGTGGTGGTGGCGTCATAACTGGCAAAATAATGTGCTTAAGGATCACTTTGGAATTTGCTTTGTAGTGCTGGGGAATGGATCTGGAGACGTACATGTGCTAAGCAAGTGCTCTACCATTAAGCCATAGCTCCAGCCCCAAGAATGCTTTAAGATGAACTGCTATAAAATGACGAAAGATGAGGTTAGTTTTCCTGGGTCTGCCAGAATTCCAGATCTTTTAAATTAATTAAGTGCCGGATGGCTAATGTACCTGCAAGTAGGAAACTCAGTGGCGGTAACTGTTTGGTTTTAATGGAACTTGCAGAACTTGGGAGGAGCTCTGAAAAGAAGGGAATTAATTTTAGGCACAGAAGCCGGCCCCAGACTGAAACAGTGCCTACAACTCACCTGTGCCTCGGATACCTTGTAGAGTACCCCCAGGGCTCACGTATGGGCTCTATGCCATTGCCTTACAGTCTAAGCTCTGGAGGGCCATGTGGTCTGGGCCTTTACCTGACTTGTCTCAGCCCTAGCCTGCTCATCAGGTCTGTGCCTCAGATAAGCCATTTGCCCCTCAGTTCAATCAAAGAAACAACTGTGTATCCATCTAAACTTGGCTACAAAGTGAGTTCCTTTTTCTACCACCCTTCTCCACGCCTCTTCTTCCACCCTTTCAATCTCCCAGCGCCCAGCGCCAGGCAGGAGAGAAAGGATGATAGAGGGGAGGGGGGTTGACATCACATTAGACTACTTTCTGCTGATTAGGGGTGTTGAGTTTCCTGGGGCACGTTGGATTTTTGCAGTCAGGATATCTCATTTCTCGATTTTTTTTTTTTTTACACATGACCACTTCACCCAACAGCAACCAACCACCAACTGGCTAACCAGCAGAAGCAGATGCCCCTCAGGGCTCTAGCATTTATATACCCTTCCAAGAGTCCCCAAAATTCCAAAATCACCCCCTGCTAGAGCAGCCCCATATCCCACACATGGGATCAAAAAAAAAAAAAAAAACCATTCCTGTAACATTTCTGTAAAGAAGCTAAAATTCTCACTACAAAACTGCTCCTTGGATATTCCTTGTGATTTACAGTATACTCAGGATATGCTGCTTTTTTGGTAAAGGTAGGTTGGCTTCTATATCCTGATCTGTCCTTTGCTATCCCTTGGCCTGTTATTTACAACTTTATGTAGTTCCTACCTTTCTAAATGGGGTGTTGAATGTATAGCGTTTTAGAATGTACATACAGTAAGCACCTTTCTGCTTACAATGTGTTGTTACTGTTGGCCAGTTCCATGGGCTACTTTTTGTTCCTATTAAATGACGGTCACTAAGTCCCACACAGAAACCTTTGTGAGATCCAGAGTTTTATAGACAGGAAATGAAGTCTGCATCCAAAGAAGTACCACCTAAAACCCAGGGAAACCCACATTTAACCTCACAGGTCTAAGCTCTTTTTTTTTTTTTTTTTTAAATGTATATGTCTGCTCTGTTTGGGTGCCTGGTGCTTGTGGAGAAACGGGTGACAGGGCCTTTGAAACCAAACACATGATTGTGAGCTGCCACATGAGTGCTAGGAACTTAACCTGGGTCAGGCTCCAGTGCTCTTAACTGCTGAACCATCTCTCCAACCCTGAAGATCTAAACTCTGTACTGATCAAGTAGAAAATAAATCAAGAAGTCGAAGACAAACACCACATCACGACATCTCTCCTGGGTCCTCCTATCTCCAATCCTAACTCAGTGTCTAAGCCGCCACCAGCTTGCTTCTTATTTGTGTACCTATAAACCAGGCAAACTTTCCCCAGTGATGGCAGACACATAGGCTTTTGCTAAAACAGTTGAGGGTGGCATTTCAATCCCAAGTCTTGGACCATCTACTCCAAAGTTTCCAAGTATTCCAGGTAGACTCTAGAACTTCCTCTTACCTGACTATGTCCATGTTGGGAGTCTTCCACAAGAGAAGACTCTAGATGAGACAGACTGGGTGATGATGCTGAGTCTATGGAGGTACTAGTGACCAGTTCTCCTAAAGCATCCACTTGTCTCCTCAGACTGTGTAAGGTGCCCTCTGTCTGCCGCTTTCCTTTGATCAGTACTTCTGCTTGCTTAGACATACAGTATCGAAGTTGAGCCTGGAAAGTGTTATCAGATGTGGGGTTTACATGGAAGAAAGACTCCTGAACTTACTCAGCTTCTTCACGTTTGATAAACAAGTCTGACTTTAAGAAACGGAATGAGGGTAGGGCATGGCAGTAATCACCAATACTTGCACTGGGGAAACTGAGCCCAGACAGCCCCAGTTCAAGGCTACCCTGTAGTATAGGACAGTCTAGGGTACACAGACCCTGTCTCAAGGACCAGCATTATAGAGGTTAAAGAACACAACTTTACATCAGGAATCTAGATTGGACCCAGTGCCTTGCATGTGCTGGACAAGCCCTGGGCTATGTATACCCCTGGGCTGTGTATCCAATGCCCTAGAATTCAAACGGTCTTGAATGCTGACAACCATTTGCTATCTGTGATGTCAGCTTTTCTGAACCTCTACAGTGTGATCTATAAGCATCCTGAGTGCTGCAGCAGACTGGGCATGGAAACCTTTCCCCACTCTTGCCAACTATCTCATAGGGGCTTTCTCTGGTTTTTTAAGAGGCAACCTTGAGTTGATCTTCATGGTGGCGCAGTTTCTCACGGAGTGCTTCTCCACGCCAGTGTTCATCCTTTTTCAGAGAGAAAAGGAGACCAACGAGTCACCAACTGCCACAAGTGACAGCCAACCATCTTTCCCTCCTCCTCTGGTGCCCTCAAATCTGTTTTTAGCTTTACTGGGGGAGGTAGGCTATCACTCTGAAGCCGGGGAGCAGGACAAACTTTACCATGATGTGAACTTGGGGAAAGTTGGATTTTTCTTCAAATATTCTCTCATTTGTGGTAAATGGGAAGTTCTCTTTCAAGCTTTCCAACTCTCTTAAGTTTTCATTTTTTTCCAAAAGAGCTGCCAGATCTGCTGGAAGTTCTGGAAGGAACTGGTTGAGATTCCTCAGACTGGTTCTGATTTCATCTTTCACCTCAGACTTCAGTGTCCTCATTGCGTTGCTGACCTCCATTTGCCTCCTCTCCAGATCTTTCTGGTTTGCCACCTAAGCAGTGTGGTGGGGTCAGAAACCAGGACTTAAAATTGAGTCACTTAGTGGTTTTGTTTGTTTGGTTTTTTTTTTTTCAAGACAGGGTTTCTCTGTGTAGCCCTGGCTGTCCTCGAACTCAGAAATCCACCTGCCTCTGCCTCCCAAGTGCTGGGATTAAAGGAGTGCGCCACCACTGCCCAGCACTTAGTGTATCTTACATTAAAGGATCTATACATACAGGACAGGGCCAGTTAGTGTAGTTTTTGCTTTGCAAGTAGAAGGACCTGAATTCAATCCTCAGAACCCACAAGGCTGGGTGAGGGACCATGCTTACAATGCCAGGACTGAGGAGGTAGAGACAGGTCAATCTTGGGCTCACTGGCCAGTCGGCCAGCCTAGCCTAACAGTGAGCTTAAGTTTCAATGAGAGGTCCTGTCTCAAAGCAGTAAGAAGGAAGATATCCAGTGTCCTTCCCTGGCCTCTACACAAGCCATTTAAGTGCATGCAACACCCACACTCACACCAAACAATAACAACAAAAGGTGGGGAAAGGCTCAGTCAGTGCAGTGCTTGCCATGCAGGAGGACTAGAGTTTCATTTCCAGCATCCACATGAAAAGCTAGGTAAGGCGCTTGTAGTCAGTGCTAGGGGGCATAATGACAGCTGACACATGGGGCCTGTTCTAATCGTAAGCCTCAGGTCCCAGTGAGAGACTGTTGGTTAGTTTTATGTCAACTTGACGCAAGCTATAGTCATTTGGGAAGATGCCTCCTAAGACTGCCTATAGGTAAGTCTGGCAGGCCTTTTCATGGTCACTGACTGATGTGTAACGGAGGGTCCAGCTTACTGTAGGAGGGGCCACTCCTGGGCTGATGGGCCCGAGTTGTATAAGAAAGCAGTCTAAGCAAGCCAAGAGAAGCATGACTGTAAACTGTGTTCGTCCATGGCATCTGTTTCACTTCCTGTCTTGAGTTCCTTTGGGGATAGTGTGTGATCTGGGGGTTGTGACCTGAAAATAACCCTTTCCTTCCTAAGCTGCTTTTGGCCATGGTGTTTTA
Organism: Rhynchomys soricoides; assembly: GCA_019843965.1. Taxonomy (NCBI): domain Eukaryota; kingdom Metazoa; phylum Chordata; class Mammalia; order Rodentia; family Muridae; genus Rhynchomys; species Rhynchomys soricoides. The sequence continues at coordinate 1,379,302 of JADRCH010000283.1, forward strand.
GCTCAGCGACAGGAATCCTGTCAAAAATCCTGACATCCTCGGAGGAATGACACCTGCCTTTCATCTTTGGCCTCCCCATGTATGTGTACATGTATGTACAGACAGGTGCACATGTGCGCATGCACACACACAACATAAAAAGTCAGCCAAGGGGCTGAGGGGGTCGTTGGTCAGTCAGTAAAGCACTTGCAAGCATGAAGGCCTGAGCTCAAGCCCCAGAACACATAAACATGTTGGGAGTGGGGCTCACTGCCAGCCAGTCCAGTCTAAAGGCACACAGCTGGCCTTCCTGAGAATGATAAACCCAAGGGGTCTTCCAGCTTCCACACACATGTGGACCTGCCCACTCAGGCCTGCACACCTATTTAAAAACAGTTAGTTGAGCTGGCTCAGCAGGTGAGGATACTTGTTAAGTCTGACAACCTGAACTGAATCCCCAGAACCCAGTTCAAAGAAGAGAATGCCTCTGGCGAGTTGTCTTCTGACCCCCTCATGCTCACCACGGTGTGTGGGTGCACACCCACACACCAACGCATGCACTCACACATAACGATAAGTAAATAATATCACTTTAAAAAGCTAGTTGAACTTAATTTTAAGAGTATATTTCCAACCAATCTTTAAGTGTATGTCTAAATTTTAAGGCTGGAAAAAAAAAAACTTGAACACTCTTGCAATCAGCCTTGCACAGCTCCCACACTCCCCTCAAAGAGACACTAACAATAAACCCTGCCTGCGCCCGCAGTATATAGAGCCCACATGGTGGCCCGGGCTGGCTGGCTGGGGTTCTGGGGTGCACACCTGTTTCTTGAGCTCCAGGTATTCCTGCTGCATCTGGCTGAGCTCCTCCATGAGGCGCCTGGCCCTCTCGTGGTTGTCCCGGGCCACCAGTTCAATTGTAACCATTTCCTTTTGCATGCAGCTGTTCTCCTGCTTTTGTTCCTAGCACAGAGGGAGGCAAAGGACTCTGCAGTCACACACAGGCAGGTGTAGTTACTGGGTTCCATACTCACTAGCAATGTAATGACCTCAGTTTCTACAGCTGTGAAATGGAGCATTCTGGAGGCAGGTGGAGACTGCGAGGATTTGAATCCAGCGTTTGAAGTCAGATCTTTAGCACTACCTCTGACAAATTACTTCCCCTTCCTCAGACCCATTAGTAATCCGTGAAAAGGCAACAATATCTTCATGGGTTTACTGTGTAGCTCTGGCTGGCCTGGAACTCACTATGTTAGTTCAGGCTGGCCTCGAACTCACCGAGATCCTCCAGCCTCCCGTTCTGAGTGCTGGGATTAGAGGAGTGTGCCACCATGGCTGCCTTAAGTTTTAGACATGTAAATGTATCTTTAGGATCACCCTGTCCCAGTCCTAGCTGTAAGCACACCTCCTGCTGGGAAGTGCATCAGATTTCTTTCATGCAACCCTCCACTAACCCCTCCAGAGAGCACTGAGAAATCCATGCCTAGGAGTCCATGTGCTCACTGCTCTGACTGACGTGATGACCCACCCCACTTACTTCAAGGGTAAAAGCGTGGTAGACCAGGCTTGCTAGTTTCAGTATGCTTGATAAAAATCAATGTTGACCAAAAAGGGCAGAATGTCACAAACAAGCTCTGAGTGCAGCTCCGCAAAGGCACCTACCAACCCCATACCCGGGGCCTGCAGTGGGCTGAGCAGAGTGCACAGATCTCTGCTGTGCTGTGCTGCCCACAGGATGGCCACTGGCAGCCAAGTCTCACTGTGTGCTTCAACAATCAATTATGACAAAATACACCAATAATAACCACTGGGTTGGGGCCTGAGTTGATGGATGCTTTATTTCCTTCATAGAAGCAGTGTCTAAGTAGAATGCATGTGTCGAGTGGGTGTGAACACACCGTTTTCTCGAGCAAACACTCACCAGCAGGTTTTTCTCCAGCCGGCTCCGCTGGATCTTCAGTGCTTCCTTCAGCCCAGCCACCTGCTTCTCTGCCTTCTTCCTCTCTGTTAAGAACTGGTTTCGAAGGAGGCTGAAGTCGGCCCTCATAGCGTCGGCCTCTTTCTGCAGGGCCAGCAGCTCACCCGACTTCTCCATTAGCTGCTGCTCCCGTTCTGAAAGCTGCTGCTCTGGAATGTGGGTGAGCATGCTTAGTAGGTTTGGCCAGTGGCCCTGGGCCAGCTGTGGGCAGAGTTTGCTCTCATGGGCAGACTGCCTATTAGTGAGTGGCATGTCCCTACTCTGCTGGTTCCCTCTAGGACGGCCTCTCACAAGCCTGCCCCAACTCACTCCACAGGCTTAGGAAAGGTTCGTCAAACTGACTCCAACGTAAATCCCAACTCTAGCATGGCTCATGCACTCAACCTTCGGCTGCTGACACTATTTCTTGATAGCTGAGGCCACTGCACAGCTCCTGAATAACTTGTCCTTCAGAGTCTCTAGCATCCCACTGTAATGGCCTACTTTCCTTTGCATGGTTCTTGAAAGAGGCAGAAGGGCATGAAGAGACACACTGGCCAGTGTCGGGTCAAACTCCGCCATCAAGACACATACCTCCCTGTGTCTTGGCCATCCTTCACAAGGCCTTCCTTCCCACTTTGGTTCTGCCTCCTCCAGGGGTGGTTGGGTTTGGGTTTTCACATACTTCATCAGACAACCAGGACAGCCCCCGCTCCCCGCCCCACCACCGGATGCCTGCAGTGAACTTACTGGCCTGGGACAGCATATGCTCCAGGCTCGCAGTGCTCCGCTCCTCTTCCTGCAAGGTCCTGAGGCGTCCTTCAGCTGCCGACACGTCTGTGAGCAGCTGCTTCAGCTTGCTTTTCTGGTCCATCAGCTCCTTCTCCAGCTGCCCCTGCTGCTGCTCCAGTGTCACTTTACCAGCCTCTAACTTCTGCTCCTCATGTTCTCTTTCTTTCTGGAGTTTTTGAAACATCTGAATAAAGAATAACCTGAGTCAATCATAAAAGTACAAATGTCCCAGATGATCCTCAGATTCCAGTTCCAAAGAGAGAAGCACTTAGAGAGAGGGGAGGGGAGACAGACAGACAGACAGAACAAATGCCAGTGCCTCTATAATGATGAAGCCACCTGGCCACTGAGAAGGGGATACAAGTTGCTAATTAATTAGCATGTGGTCACGAAGCTCTACAGGGCCAATGCTGGATGACTTAACAGCCTATAAACCATACTAACCAGAGTCATACAGAAGGTGCACTGGGGCAGTCTGGTCTGGGGTGGGGAGGAGGGAGACACAGAGCCCCATGAAGGCAGATGACCCCCTCTGAGTACAGTACCATTTCTTGCTGGTCTAGCTGGAGCTTGCTGTCTCTGATCTCCTCCTGAAGCTCCTGGAGTTGCTGTTCTTTTGTCTCCGTCTCTTTCTGGCAGCTCTCTAACCTGGCAATCCATTTGCTGATGTCCTTCTGCAGCTGTGCCTGCTCACTGAGCAAAGCATTGTGGCACTTGGTGGTGTGGACCAGGTCCTTTAGGCAAAAGAACACACTGATATGCCTCACAAAGCCACTTCCTAAGGTGACCAATGTCAGTCCAGAACCTACAAAGTCTAAAACGTGCCACCCCCTTTATCCTCTCCGCAAACTTAGAGGAAGGTACCCAGGACTAGAAGTTAATTCCTGGCTTTCCTTCTCTTAGCACCTACCAAGTAAGATGGTAAAACTGCAGTGAAGGCTTTGAGGCCTTGTCACTGAGACAGGAATAAACGCTACTCTGCAAATAACCCAGGGCTGCAGAGAAAACGAAGGCACTAAACACAACAGAATTAAGCCTGTTACTATCTCAAATATTTAGATAAGTTCAAAAACTTAGAAAAGATTCTGAAAAAAAATTTAGCTGAGAGAAATTTAAGAATCTGACATCTTTAAAAAAAAAAAAAAGATTTTTGTCTTAGAAACACAGAATCCTGAAGGTATAGGAAGGAAAACTTAGGTGTTTCATCTATTCTGCTTGAAGACCTCTGAAACCCAAACTGTAGCCCTATTCTCACAGGCTGACCCTGAGTCACCTAGAGGAAGGTCATCAGAAGCACAGGGCCACAAGCTGCACTAGTCAACACCTGACCAGATAGTGCTCTAAATGGACAGCTGCTCTGCACACGGATCCCTACATCCCAGCATTCCTGCCAAGGTTTCTGGGAACTGTTGTTTGACTCTGGTCTAACTACTACCCTACTTCTTCTTAGCTTTGGGTAAACTTGAATCAAGAGCTGAAATAGATTAGAGAACTACTCAAGGACCAAGGCCTTATCTGAAGGCTGTGCTGTGTAGGTGACCTTATCATGCTGTGTAAGGAGCCCATTGGGGCTGGGTGTGAACTGTAAGAAGCCAATTATACTTTGAGCCTTACCTGCTTTGCTAGGTTCAAATGGTCTTGGGTATTATCCAGTTCCTCCTGTAGGGAGTTTATGGCTTCCTGTTTATCTACCAAAACATTTTTGTAAAATGTTATTTGTAAGTACACATACAGCATATATGTCTACATACTGGATCCCCCTTCAAAGTACAACAGAACTGAATTTACACTGATTTCTGTTAAATCAACGATGCCAAAAGACAGTTATATGTATAACCCGGTGGGGTTTAAAAAGGTTTCTTTTTTTAAATTATTACTTTATTTACATTTCAAATGTTTTCCCCTTCGGAAGCCCCCACCCCATCCCCCCCCCCGCCTCTATGAGGGTGCTCCCCCACCCACCCACCCTCTCCTGTCTTCCATGGCATTCCCCTACACTGGGGCATCTAACACCCTCAGGTCCAAGGGCCTCTCCTCCCCCTGATGGCTAACAAGACCCTCCTCTGTCACCCATGCGGCCAGCACCCTGGGTCCCTCCATGTGTATTCTTTGGTTGGTGGTCCAGTCTCCAGAAGCTCTGGAGGTCTGGCCTAAAAAGGTTTCTATATCAAAGAATCTCATAACCATTTAACTAATAATGGTGGTGAGACGCATGGTTTAAAAACGAGTGTATTCTACACTGCTGTTGGAAATATAAGACTTGGTACACTCTTTCATGAAGACAATGTATGGTCAAAATTGCTGGCTACTACTATGTGATCTTGAGCAAACTGCAGGGAAACCTTTAGTACCATCCATAAATGGACGACATACTGGTTTCTATGTCAAAAATGCTATGAGGGATTTATTTTTGATACAGTCTCAAGATGCAGCCCAGTTGGCTTTGATCTTGCATTCCTCCTGCCTTTGCCTACTGAGTGCTGAAATTACAGGCGTGTCACCAGATCTGTTTGTGTCACATGGATGAAATGAGACAGAACATACATCATGACAAGAATATAATAAATGCTCAAAAAATATTATTAGCTATAAATACTTAGCCATTTCTCCTAAATAAATTATTATTTGGTAATAAAAGCCATTTTTACTATCACCTTCAGCACCCTCCACCCACATACACAGTCACAGTTACGACCTGAGGGGTGATGTCAAGTTATTATTATTGTGCGTACTTGTGTGAGTGAGTGTGAACATGTGCCATGCATCAGTGTGGAGGATGAAGGCCCACATCTGGGTGTCAGTTCTCAGTTCTCCTTTTATTGTGCTCTTGAACGATAGAACTCAGGTTGTCAGGCTTGGTGGCAAGTGCTTTTTACCTACTGAACCACCTCACTGGCCCAAAAGTAATTTGTATTTAACTTTTTTTGCTTTATTTTTAAACTGTTCCCTAAGAAACATAAATTAGATTAAAAAAAAAAAAAAAAGCAGCTTAAAATGAAATTCATGTACCTTGTGTGTCTTAAAGTGTATGATTTAGACTTAGTGTGTTCTCAGGGTGCTATAATTAAACCCATAATCTACTTTTGCACCATTCTGTACCAATCACGTCAGCTAAGGGTGAGGCTGTGGGTGGAGCCACGGCCTTCAGTTCAGCCCCTTCCTTACCTTTTAGCTGCCGGTGCACCTCAGAAACATCACGGTGTAGGGCAAGCTTGTCTTGGCTCAGCTGCTCCAGCTCCTGCTGCAGCTTTCTGACACTCAGTTCCAGCTTCCCTAGGTTAGACTGCTCCATTTTGGTGCTTTCTTCTGTAGCTGCTAAAACTCTAGCACAGAATAAAGCAGACTTAAACAGAGAACACCCACACCATGTGGATGAGGGGCAGTGCTGCCTTCCACAGTGCACAGACAGCGTAAGTAGGGGTGACGGTAGGGCTGGAGATGGAAGACGCTAGAACTCATTTTTAAAAGAAACATTACGGCTTTCCAAATAGGAGATTTAAGAGAAAAAACAAAAAAGATTCACTAAGTTAAAGCTTAATAAAAACACATGTCAAAATTCCAAACACAAAACAAAATGAATCTGAGCGATAAGCTGCCTGGTAACTCACCCACTACTGACAGAGCAGGAAACACAGCCACATGTACACAGGGTCTTTGTGTGTGTATCAGCCGTTCTGGCAAGCATCTATCGACTGTGGTTTTAACCTGAATTTCCCGCCTGCTTATTTTCCATTATATATCTTCTACAAAAATATATGTTCAAATCTTTTGCCCATTTCAAAAAACAGGTTATTTCCTACCAAGTTTGGAAGACTTTTTACACCATATGTTTGTGGACCTACGTCCTATGTTACATTCCTGGTTCAAAGTCTTTTCTCCTAACTGTTGTCATGTATTTTTCTTTAGTGTCTTTTGCAGTGATCTTTTAAATGTCCAGTGTTTATTTTTAACTTAATTTTATTTTTGGCTTTTTTTGAGAGAGGGTCTTTCTACATATCCCTGGCTAAGCTTGAACTATATAGACTAGGCTGGTCTCAAACTCACAGAGATCCACCTGCCTCTGCCTCCTGAGTGCCAATACACCCATCTAGTTTCTAGTAAGATCATGTGTTTCTTATTACTGTGCATTCATCTGAACGCGGGTTGGAGGACAACCTCCAGGAGCTGGTTCTTTGCCCTGGCTCATGTTTCTACTATACTCTGTTCTCCAGGCTAGCTGGCATGTGGGCTTCCAGGTGATTTCCCTATCCCGCTTCCCGTCTTGCCACAGAGTGCTGGGATCTCAGATGCACATCCAGAGCATCTGTCCCTCTTATGTAGGTTCCAGGGACTGACCTAAGGTCATCCGGATTGCCAGGCTTTGAGTCCTCATCTCCACTGTTCTGTCAGCTTTAAATGTCTTGTTTTATTTGGTTTAATTTGCTTGTATGTGTGAGTGCATGCATGTAAGGTGTGCTTACCCGTACAGGCATGTGTGAAATAGATGCTCTCTCACTGAACCTGGAACTCATTCTTTTGGCTAACCTGGCTGGCCAGTGGGCCCATGGGGTGCACTTATCTCCATTACCTCAATGCCCAGCTTTTTATGTGGGTGTGGGTTCCTGAAACCCAGGTCCTCACTGAGCCATCTCTCCACCCTTATGCTTTATTGTGAATATTTTATGGGTCACGCTTTTGGCATCTAATTAAGAATTTTGTCCTACTCAAAGTCACAAAGGGTTTACTTTCTTTTAAGTTTTATATTTTAAATTTTACATTTATGTTTATGGCTCATTTTATTTTACACTGATTTATTCAGTGGGGGAGGGGTATGCACTTGCCATAGCACATGTTTGGAAATAAAATGACAACTTAAGGAGTTGGTATTCTCCTATTTGGTGGGTTCAGGAAATTAAACTCAGGTTGTCCCAGGCTTGAACCTTTACCCACTGAAGCATTCTGTTGGCTTGTTTTACGTGCATGCGTGTTCAGCCTACATGTGTGTCTGTACACTACTTGCATGCCTGGTGCTCACAGCAGCCAGAAGGGAGTGTCAGACTGCCTAGAACCAGAGTTGCACATTGCTGTGTGCTGCCATGTTAGGTGGTAGGAATCAAACTCAGGTCCTCTGGAAGAGCAGCCAGTGCTCGAACTGCCGAGCCACCTCTCCAGCCCCTCCATTTTTTTTTTAATACAGTGGAATGTGGATCAAATTCTCTATTTTGGTCCTTCAATTCTTACAGCAATAATTCTAAGAAGACTACTTCTCTATTGAAAAGATGCCTTTCAATCTTTCTCAAAATCTGTGTTTCATACATCAAAGTTCATGTCTGGACCTTTGTTTTGAGCAGTTCTCAACCTGCAGTCTCAAACATTTGGGGATTTAACAACCTTTCACAGGGGTGGCCCAAGACCACCAGAAATCACAGATATTTATATTATGATTCAAATTACAGTTATGAAATAGCAGTGAAAATGATTTTATGGTTGGGATCACCACAACCTGAGGAACTGTTTTAAAGGTTGCAATATCAGGAAGGGTGCGGATCAGTTCTCTGTTCTGTTCCCTGGACCCATTTATCCGCTGTAGAGTACAACAGGATTTTGATTACTATAATTTATATGAAGTGCTAAAATCAGGTGTGTTACTCTTAAATCCTTTCTCATTTTCTCATTTTTTTTCTTGGTGGTATGTCTAAATAATTCTATAAATTGTAGGTTCTTTGCATTTTCTTATAAATTTTAGAGCCAACTTATAATTTCTAAAAAAGGAAAAGAAAAAAACCTCAGTGGGACTTTGACTGCAATTGGTTTGCATATACAGCTCAATCTGAGAACAATCTGTCTTCTTACAGAAGAGAACAAAGTGCTCCTTTCCATTTATTTCCAGCAAAAGACTATGTGTCCTGGAGGACAAGCTCGGGGGTCTAAGAGCTGCTCATGTTTCCCTTTAGGTCAGGGTCTCACAGTGCCCTGAGATGCACTCGTCTCAATGTAATCCCCATTGCTGGGATTACAGCGTCTGTCACTGACCGTGTCTGCTGTCTCTACTTTAACACAGAGACCTAGAGACTGAACTCAAGTCCTCGTGCTTAAAAGGCACTTTCCTGACTGAGCCAGCGTCTACCTCAGGCGAGGTAGTCTGCTAAAAATGCTCTTAAGGGAGAAAGTTAGGGAGAAAGTGATCAAGAAAAAAATGCTATCAGATAATTATGCTATCATGTTTGCACAATATTGGTTTTTCTTTTTTGTTATAATTTTTGCTCTTTTATTGTTTTTTTAAGGCAGGGCTTTTCTGTGTAGCCCTGACTTATCCTGAAACTCACTCTGTAGGTCTTGAACTCAAGAGATCTACCTGCCTCTGCTTCCTGGGTGTTGAGCTTAAAGGCGTGTACCACCATGTGTGGCTTTTGCTGTTGTTTTGAGGTAGGTTTTGATGGCTTGGAACCTGTAGGCCATGGTGGCCTCAAATCCACAGCCATGCTCCTGCCTCTGCTTGGTGGGTGCTGGGATTACAGCCACGCTCCCCCATGAGCAGTTCTCCCTTCTCATGTTTCCCTCCATGTTTTCCCCTTGCCCTTACCTTTTTGCGTGGGAAACCTTCTTTTCCCAATTCTCACACTGCTCTTGGAGGTCGTCCTTGTCTTTATTCAGAGATTCGATGCAGGACTGCAGGGCCTGGCTCTCAGCCCTCACCCGTTCTGTCTCCCGCCTGTCTCTCTCCAGGAGCTGTCTCTGCCACTCTAGCTCCCTTCTCTGTTGCTGAGCTGTCTGCTGCAAGTTCTCTAGTTCTAGCTTCTCCTGAGTCAGAGAAAGGAAGGTTCAGACACCCAGAAGAGAAAGGCTGAGGTGGCAGAGGCTCAGAGGCTTTCCTTCTTGTACCTCCAGCACGCCGACCTGAGTCTTCTCCAGCTCCACCACCTTCTGGTCATGCTGTAGCTTCAGACCTTGTAGCTCGTTGGTTTCAAGCTGCAGTATGTCTGCAACATTCTTTAGTTCTGACAGAGAGACAAAGCAGGGTCAGGGTTAAGTGAACCAGGAAAAAACCCAGAAAAAACTGTAACTCCTTGTTCATTGACCAGAAAGCAAATACAATTTTTTTGTTGTGTTGCCTAAATGGTATTAATTTTATTTGTAATGGAAAAATCTTTTTGACAGTACTGTTAAAAACATTAATTTGTGCTGGATACTAGTGGTGCACATCTTTAATCCCAGCACTGAGGAGGCAGAGGCAGGTGGATCCCTGAGAAACAGTCTCAAAAAAAAAAATCAAAAAACAAAACAAAAAATAACTCCAAACCAACCAAACAAAATAAAAAAATCCAACACTAATTTGTTAAAAAAGCTGTATCAAAAACAGTAAACTTGTGACTCTAGCAGCATTTATATCCACATAGAATGAGCTAGCAATTTTATATGAAAAGATAGGGAAAACTTCACAGTGTGGGTATTTGTTCTCTGCAGAACACCTGGTAGAGGAGCAGCAGTCTGACGGCCAACGGTAAGTACTAATAGATGTGCTGAGAAATCTCTAGAAGGGGGCAGTGACATGGTGACCTGGGATGAGTATGAGGGCTCCAACTCCCCAAAGCCTCCTGACTCCACGTCCATCCTCCCCGCCCCCTCCCCCAACAGGACAATGTAATAAATAACTCAAAAGCTGACTACTGCCACAGCACATTGGGGTGTTTTATTTCGGGAGTCCACTTGTTTGACATGGGCATGGCCTCAGACTCATAGTCAAGGGTGATGATCTAAAAGCCTCAGGCAGACTGGGAAGCTCTGGACAAGAAACTGACTTGACTGAGCGATTCCATCCTTCCCCTAGCCTGAGCGTGAGTACTGACAGAGTGTGTGTGTGCGTGTGCGTGTGCGCGTGCTCTTAAACACATGCTAGCTACTGCAGCTGTGTCCTCCCAGCCATTCACAGCCCAAGACTGCTACCCAGGCCTACAGAGACCTCCTTAGGAGACTGGGCTCCTCCTGAACATCTCAGAAGAGCTCCAGAACCTCAGAAGAGAGGGAAAGATATAATACCAGAGGACCAGGAAGTCTATAGTGAGATTGAGTCTTCTAGCTATGATAAGGGAGCCACACTCAACCACATGCTATCTAAACAACACTGGCACAATTCCAAACTGCCTATACAAAATTCTGTACTGCTATGCTGCACTGCTATATGTAATATACCGAGGATCTGGGTTGCTGTGTAATTGGTGCTGCTCTAGCAGAGTGAGCATGGCCCACCTGATCCCGGCTTCTCTGGGTGCCTGTCTGCAAATCTGCCGTCTCTTCATTCTCTTCTTGCCCTGGTCAGGTTGCCAGGACATGGCAGGTAAAAGCATTTGCTATATAGGCATAAGGACCCAAGTTTGGATCCCAGCACCCACACAAAAAGCTGGGTGTGGCTGTGCATGCACCCATAACTCCCTGTGTGGCTGTGCCGAGTGAGGGGTGTGGTGCAGAGGCAGAAGGGTCAGTGGGACTTGCTGGTGGCCATCTATAACTGCAGTGCTCTTTGTGTGTGTTGGGGAGGTATGCAGAGACAAGGGGACCACTGGGACCAGGCTGAGTGACAGCCCTTGTCTCAATGGCACAAGATAGAGCGACCCAGCAGGACGTGTGACGTTCTCCTCTGATCTGTGGACGTGAACAGGGATGCACACAAAAGAAAACAGGGTAACACGAACAAGTAAATAGCTGGGCTAGCTCCCACCTTCACGACTCACCTGGCACTTTTACTCTATTTGTACATGTCACTGAAGTGTAAACATAAGCCTTTCTTTCCAGTTTCCTGGGTGTAAATCTTGCTGCGGCATGCATAAAGGCTGGCACTCTCTGGATGAATAGAAATTGGCACTTTGGCTTTATAAGCTTGGATGTTTGGGGTGTTGAAGACTGGCCAAGCATCTCAGTTATACCCCAGCAGCCGTGAGAGTCCTCCTGGGCTCTCATCGCCACCAATATGCTTATTTTGCTTTTATTAATCCTTAACAAGCTGAACGGCAGGAAACGACGAGTTTCTTTTATAATTTGCTCATTGGTGAGCTTACAGTTCAGATGTGGATTTGGCCAGGTGCACTTTGCTGTGACCTACAGTGCAGATGTGGCCAGCCTCACATTCAGGGACTTGCTTTTTAAACTCACCAGTCTTATGTTTTGACAGCTGCTGTAAAATTCCCTGAAGATTCTCCTCCTCTTTCTCCATCTCCTGCTTTAGGAGTGCAAGCTGAGTCTTCTTTTCACTGATGTGGACGTTCAGTTCTCCTTTCTGAAAACTCAGTTCTTCCAGAAGTGATTTTACTTCCTGTGTTTAAATAAAAGTCATCTCCTTTGTCCATTATGAATCAAAATTCCCTTTACGCCAGTCAGTTCTGTTATTGTTCTATCTCATACATCTAATTTGTAATTTAATTTATATTACATTTTACATTAAATTATGATTTTTTGCCTTTGGTACCAAGCACAGAGCTATATTTTGTACCAACACCTACCATATAATCTAAAAAAGTAACCTATGTTCATGCAGATGTGTTTGTGCTGTTTACCCCATGCAAAGGCTGCTCCCAGCCTCAGTGACTCTGTCAGGTGGAAAGCTGAAGACAGACATGGTCACCAGTTTTAGTGACTGTCAGAGGTGGAAGGCTGGAGACACAGTCACAGACTGAGATGCTCAGGACATAAGCAGCTATTATTAAATGCAAGATAAAGAAATTCCTTAAGAGCAACTGAGAAAAACAAACAAACAAACATACAAAAATCCCCAGGAGGTTGCGTGGCTGAACCATGAGAAACAGGCAGGATGCACTATTACCTATGCCTGAGATAAGGGCATTCCTGGACAGGAAGCACATGAGAAAGCCAAGCAAGAGAACCCAGAGTGTATTCAGAGGCCACATGACTGCCTCAGCACCAATACATTAACACACACCCTAAATGGTGCTACAGAGGGGGCATTTCTATCTCCATTTGGGGAGAACCAGGGAGCACTTTAAAGTAAACCTTAGCACTGCCCTGGACGTCTAAGAAAGCCTATTGAAAACATACCCTAATATGACTGCACTTCTCAGCAACCTCCGTCTCTCCCAGTGTCAGCGCCTCCTGGAGGTCAGCTCTTGCCTGGGCAAGGCTGTCCTGGAGTAAAAGCAGCTCCTCCCTTCTATGCCCCAACTGTGAGTCTAGGACAGCCAACTCCTGCTGCTGGCTTGTCACCTGAAAAGGGAGATGGCAAGTTCGACTCAAGGGCGCGTGTATTCTTAAAACTTTAGCTTGTATTGTTTTACCTTTCTACAACCAAATAAACCTTAGTCAGCAATCCAAATACATTTAAAAATAGTCATTTCCCGATGTCTACTGTCATACCTGGCTTTTCAGTGTTTCCAGCTCAGCTCTCTTGGCCTGAAGGAGAGTCTCAGATTCTTTAAGGACCTGAAGGTGGTGATCCTCATTGAGTTCCGCTGCCTGGATGTCTCTCTGCAGACTCTGAAGCCTACATGGCAGGGCAGGACTTCAGCAGCCCTCCTCTAAAGGATCCCACAGCTGCTCCAGGACACTCCCCATTCCATCCCGCCCATTCCCCCGCCCCTTAAAGGCCTTACTCTTCTGTCAGTTTTTCCTTCTTTTCGTTTAGACACTGGAAATCAGCATCTTTGGCTGCTACAACTTTGTTTATTTCTTTCAAGATTTCTTCTTGTTTGATTTTGTGCTGCTCTAAGTCCTCTGCATCAGCCTGGAGCAATCTACAATAGAGCATTCATCCCCCTGGCCCTTAGGGCATAGCATGGAAGAACCATTGCCCTGAGCACTTCAGCCCTCAGCACCTGGGCTCCACCCACCTAGGGCGGGAGCTCCACCAACCTTAGTTGCTGCTCTGCTTTCACAAGGTTAAGTGCAGTCTCCTGGGCTCTTTTTTCTAATGCCTCAGCGTCTGACTCAGTTTGTAATAAATTTCTCTTGGCATCAGTGAGATTTTCAACAGCACCCTTTGTCTAGAAAAGAAACTGTCATTAAAAATAATTCAACTGCAGTGCTTACTATAGTTATTGTCAGTATTAAGTGGTCCAACTCTTAGAAAACAAGATAAAAACAGAAAAATGTGAAAACATTCCTTTGCTGTTGACTCTCGAATGGTTATAAAATTATCCAGAAGCAAATAATTACCATGTAAAAATGTAATGACATAAGATAAATCTTGACAAATAAAAGCGGTAGTGTAATAAAACAGAGTATTATCTAGTCCCTAAAATGACAATGTTGCAGCATGTGGATGTTAGAATATGCAGGGCCAGAAATGTACCGTAAACGGTATAAGCACTGTTGAGAGGAACTATATAGAACTACATTTGTGTCAACAACGATGGAACACGTAAGAAAAAAAGTTTTTTGAAGATGATGAGACTGGAGATATCTTTTTATTTCAAAAATTTGCTTATATCACACCTAGCCAACCAAATGGCAATAATTCTACCAAACTTCCACCCACACGGATTCTTCTTACTTCAGACATTATAAGCTGAAAAGGACCCTCTCTTTGTGATGGTGATTCACTTGGAAGTCTTTAGACATACTACTCCTATGCTAGATTTGGCAAAAAACACTTACAAATAAATCAACGTGGTTTCCTGATCCATCTAGAACAAGAGGTTTAATAGATCTGAGACTTTAGTTTGCACTGACTCACAAGCAGCCTCCCAGGTCAGATGTGGCTGCATGTGAAATCTGTCTATGAACTGGGTGTCATCTCTCAGGCGGGGTCCATAATGCATCTCTTCAGACAGTTGCCTTCTGCCGGCTCGTTAGTTAGCAAAGCCTTGGGCAGAACTCATTGTCTACTCAAAGAAGGCCCTGGGAGGAGATGTGCCCACTGTGGTCACTCCGCCTCTATGTGCCCACTGCCATGGCCACTGATTCAACAAATCCAGGGGATATGTTTTCTCCAGTCCCACCGCACCTACTTCTTCACGCAGCAACCTAACGTTTACAGCATAGGGCTGCTCATAGGAAAAGACACGAGACTTCCTTGTTCTCATTTACAACCATGCGGAGAATTCCTGGGTAGGAGCTATGCCTGCAAAGGCAGAAGGACTTTAATGAAATGGGGGGTTGGGGGGTGTGTGGAAGTTTGCAGGCCCACAGACTAATTACAATTTATACTGGGTTAGCTTCAGCCCCTAAGGAGACATTCCTTGCCCACCTCTGTGTGGTGACCAACACCACCTGTTGACTAGCAGAGAAAGCTGATCCAACATCCTGAAAAACAGATTAAAAAAACAAAACCAAAAACCATTTGGGCTGTATGAACTTAACAGAGGCTTCTGGACAGCACCTGAAGCCCACAGCTGCAGTCTCTGCCTGGTTGTCTCTGCTTCTCTAATGTTTCCACCGACGCATTTGAAAATGTCTTGGGGTTATGACTTTTTCTGTGTGTTACTATAAAAACTTTATGAAACTATTAATACATTATTAGAACATGAAATTTCAGGTAACCTAAATCTGTGTTGTCAGGCCATGGTTCCTCATATTTGGCTCCAGGGTAAACTATCTTGTTTATCTCACCTCTTGGAGGTGAGCACTGTGTTCTTGTAACAACAGCCATAATCCACAAAATTTAATAGGTGAAGCCAATCACTTAGTTTCAACTACAGGTTTCTATGAACTTAAATAGATCCAAGTTGAACTAACAAAGTAAAAATAGTTTCTGAGGTACTTTGTGTGCCCAGGGCCTATTTCTCTCCTGAATTCTTACTTAACTAAAGAACTCTGGAAAAGGCAGAGCTTCAACCATGCAACTCTGGGCTGCATGTGCAAACAGAGTTAATACTATTTCACAGGGCTAAAGGAATCACTGCTAAGATGCTAAAGGAAATGGTGTTCATAAATACTTAGGAAGTCACTTTCCCTCTTTGGCTTTCTTCTGCATTGTGGCCTAAAGAATGCTACGACCCCTCACTCTGTAGTCTACAGAGGTAAAGTGCCAGCAAAAACCATCTCAGAACCTTTCCTTCACTTTCAACTTGGCTGTACCTAAATGAATAGAAATCTATGACCCAGGAATTGAAAATAGATCATTAATTCTGTTATCAACCTGATGAAGGAAGACTTCTATAAGAATCTATTAGGTCCTTTAAAAAGACACAGATTGAAAAGTCCAAAGTTAAAACAACCACCCCCCACCCCCCTCTTCCCCCCTCAGCTGGGCAAGCAGGACATGCTGACAACTAAGCAGCGTCTGGAATCTGAAGCATGCATTTAATCCTCACTCAAAAGTCCACACACTCTTAGGCTGAATCTACAGCCAAGGTGAGCAAAGTCAGAGAATCTAGGTGACTTGCTCAGATGCCCAGCTCTAACTCCAGGGCTCACACTTGGATGGGCAGCGTGCTCTTTGCCATCATTGCTTTCTCTACAGTTTTAGGTGAACAGCATGAGGCTGCCTGTGCCCCGCAGGAGCACACTAGACACACCTTCTCCTTGGTGCATGCAAGCTCATTCTCAGCTTCCGCCAGAAGTCGGTCAGCTTCCCTGAGCTCCGAGCGACGTTTCAGGAGAGTTTTCTCCAGGCACTCAATTTCATCTACAATATCCTCATGATGTTTGAGAGACTTTTCTATTTCTAGTTCACTCACAAGAGTCTCAACATGTCCATCAATGAAGTCCCTAAAAATTACATAAATATCAAGAGATTTTAAACACAGACAATATAGACATTGATAGCCTATGAAGACTGTCCAAAATTTTACTTTGTCTTTTTGCTTTGTTTTGGAGGCAGGGTTTCACGGTGTAACCCTGGCTGTCCTGGAACTTACTCTGTAGATCAGGTTGGCCTCAAACTCAGAGATCTGCCTGCCCTTGTCTCTCAAGTGCTGAGATTAGAAGTATGTGCCACCCAACACCCGGTTAAGGAATTTACTAACTTTTTAAGAGAGTAGCTACATGTTCAAAATATACTCTTATTATAATCACAGAGTACTCCTAGCAGTAAAGCACACTATGTCACAAGGCTTGATGGACTTGGGTCAGCATCTGGCGGAGGCAGCATTGCCACATCATTTTCCTGAAGAATAGAGATAAAGGAAGTGACTACACAATAATTTCCAGTCCCTTAGACAGTCCTCAAGGACAATCTCAGAGCATGCAGCCCCAAACACTGCACTGTTTTGTGACTGACTTCTTTATGTTGGAGTAAAACAGTCATAAAAGATTTGGTAAAAAGTCATGACACAAAATTCAGTAACTTGAGGCTAACAAGACTAAATTATCTGAAAATGGCTGATTGGCAGAAAAAAACCATGAAATCAAATTCAGCACATTGATGCTTTTCTTCTTCTTTTTTTAAACACAGGCGTGCAATAATTTTTGCCTTTTTCTCTGAACACTAAGTGTCACCCAATTTTCCTGGAATAATCATTTTATGCCGTTACAGTGGGAGAAGTGGAGCCTATGCCCTGCCCCCTCTGTCCTCTTCCTAACATGTACATTCACATGAAAAGAAGCTTTATCAGCCCCACCCACAAGCATCAAGTCCCAGTCTCTCTGTGGCTCTCGTGAGAGCTGTCCACTCCTAGACAGCAGTGGACATGTCTCTCTTACTCTGCCTGCCTCACAGGCCTCCCTATTACACTGAGAACCAGACTGGTCTGCACTAAATGACAAAAGCTAGGGAACTGCCATTAACTCAGGGACTAGCACAGAAGACAGCATCTCACAGACCTGAGCAGACACAGAGGCATGGGAACTAGCTGACCCCATGCTAGGTGCAGGCACCCACAGATGGAGGTCCAGTTATCCCCTCAGTGACTCTGGCTGGTCACAGCACTGTATGAGCAGGGCTATAGCAATGGTGGCTAACCCTAAACTGTACAAGATACCTGAGAAGAAAAGAGTAGGCCTACTATAAAAGGGAACCCTTACCTTAATGGTTTTAAAAGATTTCACATGTATGAATGTTTTGCTTGCATGTATGTATGTGCACCACTGAGCTCCTGGAACCCTCAGAGTTCAGAAGAGGATGTGAGGATCTCCTGGGACTGGAGTTATAGATGCTTGTGAGCCACTATGTGGGTGTTGGGAATTGAACCTGCATCCTCTGCAAAAAGCAACAAGTGCTTTAACTTAAGCCTGAGCCACCTCTGCTGTCTGCCTATCTCACTTTTGTTTTGAAAGGCAGGACAGACAGACAGACAGGGCTTGGGGAAGGCACTTCAGGAAGGGGATGGAGCATGTGAAGGTGTGGAGACAGAGCAAAGTGGTACTTGGGGAGACCACAGGTTCAGGCCAAGCACTGTGTGAGGCTGAAGGGTAACAAGGACAGGCAGCTGCACTGAGTGTTTGACAGACCGGAGAGAAAGATTCTAGACATGGTGGCAAGTATGGAACCTCCTATGGTGGCTGAGGAGTCCCCTAATTAAAGGCCATAGCACAGAAATAACAGAAAGGGTCAGTTAACTTTTTGTTTGCAAAGTCGGAAGGACAAGGAAATCAAACGGATGCCTTGGAGAAGGAGGGTTGAAATTCCTGTTGTCTACTTTGCTGTGGTGACAGGGAAGGAAAATAAGTGATGGTACCATTCAAAGACAACTTCAGAAAGAGCTGAGCTATTAACGAGGTGATCTGAGTTGTCCTAAGGGTGTTACCACGTGGGCAGTAAGCTAAGCTCAGTTCCTATTGCCACATTTAAAGATCTCCACCTATATATGGCCAACGTTTATTATTTTGCAGTTATAATCTAGGGCATTTCTAAACTGAGAGGATGTTTTATGAGGCAGCGCTTGACTGAGAATGTCCATCAGTGTTGATATTATACCCTTAGACTTACAAAATACAATGGCAAACGCTTACTTTCGTTGCCGATGTTTCTCAATGGTTCTATGTAATTCCTCTACTTCGAGTTCTAATTCTTTCTTCTCTTGCAAAAGGTCATCAACATTACGGCACAGCTCTTCCACTTCTTTCTCAGAATGCTGTCTGGATGCTTTCAGCCACCGCTCTTCCCGCTGTTTTGATTTTAAGTGCTGCATTTTGTCTTCTAGTCTAGACACCTCGTTCTCCTGAACACGGAAAAGGAATTCATTATAGAGATGCCAGGGAGTGTCTCTCCTGCTTTGCTGTCAAAAGTTGAAACTAATTGGTTAAAGTGGTTATCCTTAAAAATAGTGGGGGATTCTAAGTCTTCGGTATGGAAAGAGAAATTGAGTCAAGCCAACTTTCTCACATGGCACAGATGAAACTGACAGACTCACTAACTCTTCCCTCAGTAGAACCACGCCTTAGAGATCCACAACCCCTGTCTCCCCGAGTCCAGCATCTAGCAGAAGAGACAAACTGAAGGCTCTCTCCCTCTGGACACTGGGAGAACTGTTTAAATAGGTTCTCAGAAGAAGAGGTATTTTGCCTGCATTTTGCAAAAAAGAAAAAAAAAAAAAATAAGGGAGACCCAGTCTCAAGAAACAAGAAAGTAGAGTGCAAGGAGGTTGGAAAGCACACGAGAGGCTGGTGAGTCACGCACTTCTGGAGAGAAAAAGCAATCTGACAGAGTATCAGAACTGTCACAAACTGAGTGTACACCATACAGCCACAGTGAACCTGAGTGATTACTGCACGGGGGCCTATGGACCAAGTGTGACCTGCTAGCAGGGA
Source organism: Rhynchomys soricoides (assembly GCA_019843965.1). Lineage (NCBI taxonomy): Eukaryota > Metazoa > Chordata > Mammalia > Rodentia > Muridae > Rhynchomys > Rhynchomys soricoides. The sequence continues at coordinate 1,398,644 of JADRCH010000283.1, forward strand.
CTGTGGCCTGAACACTATCCTCTCCTCGTTATTCCATCAGTGGCTGAGGAGGGAGGAAAACAAAGGCTCCAAAAGCTCTGTGCACAAAGAGGAGCTGGAATAAAATTTATTGTGTTAGAACCAAAAAAGTCAGAAAACAATCTGAAATCTAGCCAGAAAGAATAAAAGGCACACGTAAGAAGTCACACAGTCACCTAAAACATCTACAAATCAAGAAATGGTATATAGATATTAAAATGCTGCTTAAAAATTCTTTGTAGGGACCGAGCTAGCTCAGTAATACTGTTCTGTGTGGAACAGTTTCCTCTTAGATTGAAACATTCCATCCTGCAGGAAGCCCCTTAAGCAGGAAGGTAAAGAACTCAAAATAGCTTCAGGGCATCTCTGAAACTGACCAGATTCACTAGGTCCCTCCCTGCCAGAACAAGCTGAGAGCTGCCAAGGGGCACTGAGACCAGACCAGCTGCCTGGAAGAAGCAGAAAACAATGAGCTGCCTGCAAGAGGCTTAGACAAGGGAGTCACTTTGGAAGGGCCACTTTCAACCTGTTGAGCTGCCTCAAGGCCATGCAGTGTGCTTCAGGTTCCCACATTTTGGGAACTGTCACCTGTGCTGGAGTTGGCCTTGCTGATGCAGCTGTCTGTGAGTCAGTTCTGCATCTGTAAGTAACACCTCATCTATATTCCTGTAAGCAACCCCAATGAATCATTGGTTCACTAAGTTGGCCTTTGTGTACCTGCACTGTGATCTGTTGTAGCCTCCCATCTGGAGTGAGTAGACGTGTTTGTTGTGTCTCCTGGGAAACTGTCACACAAATATCCTTTCAGAGGACTTAGGTTCTTCTCCCAGAACCCACACTACACTTCTCACAACTGCCAATAATCCAGGGCTTGAGACACTCACTTCCGCCTCTGAAGGTACCACATTCACATGCACACATTCCTTAACACACATATACGTGCAATTAAAACTAATAAAATCCTAAAATTGTGAAGTGCTGGGGATTATTTCTAACATTAAATAGGAAAACAAAACTCAAATGTCCATATAAAAATGTAATAATTTATAATCATGTTAACCCAGAGATAATTCCTACATGCTGTTTATACATATCTGCATATATAGATAAGCACACATGGACATATAGAACATACTCATATATGTATAAGCTACAGGTACTAGAATGTGTTAGCCTTATACAAACACTAATGTATGGTACAATATGGACAAAGTGGAAGTCCCCACTTACTAGGTTATGGTGCTCTGGGATGTTGCAATGCTGCACACCCATGGGGACAAGGGGAACAGCAAAGTTGGCAGGAGGAGGTCCATATATGATGGGTGCCCCAGCAGGAGGTGGGCCATAAACCATGGTGCCAGGGATCAGAGGGTGGCTGTTGTTGGGCAAAGGAGGCGAAGGTGCATACAAGGCCATTCCCTGGGGTATAGGAGAACCATCTGGAAGCACAGTATACATTATATACCCCGGGGGAGGCACAAATGGGGGTTCCTCCTGGTCATCCAGTCCACTTTCTTCCTGGCTATCTCCTCCACTGTCTGCATCTTCTAAGACATAAACAGGAAAGTAGGTAAACAAATTTAGAAAGAAATAACAGTACTTCAGTGAAGACAGTGGAGATGTAAAACAACTGTAAAAATGATCAACTGTAGGTGTGAGAAGATCAATACACAAAGTGTTTTCAGCAGCCAACATTTCATGTTTAGTCACCACTTATTAGTAATGTATTCAGAAATCATTTGCATATGTGCTTCATACTATATAAAATATCAACAGAGATGTGTTATGAGATCAGACAGAACTCAAAACTGATTACTGCCACGACATGTGCCACTTTCTAATTTGATGGCTCACTTCTTCCTTATTCCCTAAAGGCAGGAGCTATGTCTGCTAACCTGACAATAAAGCAAGCACACAGTAGGCACTTTCCCAGTAAATAGTCCCTATTTGTTTGCTTTTATGCTGTTAGGGGTTGTACTAACAATGAGACACATCCCTACCCCAGCAAATACTTCCTTAATTAATAAATCATCAAAATGTAGCATTACCGTGTGGGGTAGATCAACAGCCTCAGAGCAGCAAAATGATTTGATACGACCACAGAGCTATGAAATACAACAGCTTGGACGAATCCAAGTCTTACTCTTTGTGCAGAGGTTGGACGACTAACCTCTGACAATTTTAGTAGAGCTGCTACGTAAAGCCATGATAAAATAAATGGTACAATACCCCATGACTCAGAAGCACAAGCCAAGACGTTGCTCAGTTAGAACGGAGGAAGGAGAGTGGAGGGAAGAACCATGCAGTGAGCACAGTCTTACTAAACCACGAGGATAAATTGGTTTGGGATTACAGAAAAGTGGTTTAAAACATGGAGGTTTAGGGGTGAGACTGCACCTCGGTGGCAGAGTGCTTACCTAACATGAGCTAGGCTGTGTTCAACCCACAGCACTAAAAACAAACAAAGGCAGAGAGGCCTGAGGAGAGGGCATGCTGCAGGTATCTTTAGATCAGCAGCTTAACCTTCCTAATATAGTAATCCATTAACACAGTTCCTCAGGTTGTGGTGACCCTGAGCTGTAAAATTATTTTCATTGCTACTTCATAACTGTAATTTTGCTACTGTTACCAACTGTAAAGATCTGATATGCAGGATATCTGATATGTGACCCCTGTGAAAAAGGTCATTTGACTTCAAAGTAGTTGTGAGCCACAGGTTGAGAAACGCTGCTTTAGATAGAAAACCTATGGCAAGATAGGTTACTAGTCAACAATACAGGACCACACAGGAGATCAGAGTAAGGAGAGACTTTGGAGTGCATCTGTTTATTTCAAGGAACAATAAAAGGTTACTAACTAGGTCAGAGAAATGCAGCTTTCCTTATGTGATGTGGCCTACCTCTCTTTGGAAAGGACTTATACAGCGTGCTTCTGATGGGTGAGTAGACCCAGTATCCTGAAGTAGGCAGAGGTCTACTGCTGTCCTTCTCTTCTTGCTGTCCAGGCTGTTGCTTTCCAAGAGGAGTAGAGGCTGTATACTTTAGACCCAAACCGGAGTCCTTGGTAGCCTGAGAACTGTGGCTGGAAACCTGAAGAGACAGGAGAGCACACTGCCTATTACCATGGAAAGACTGACCTTCAGATACGTCAGAGTGGACAGCCAAGGCGAGTACATGAAAACGAAGAAAGAATTTGTTATTTCCTTATCATGACTCTCAGTTTTTACAGACAGAAATAAGAAGTGATTACAGGTATAAACTATAGTCCATACATATGGCTCAGCATATTAAATCTAACATAGCAGTGTCGGGAAGGCTGAGCAGCGAGGACTACAGAAGCGGTAGCTGGAGTCCTGTCAGACTGCTCTGTGACGGGCTCTCTTCAGGAAGTTATGTGACAGCGTCCATTTCCCACCCTGTTGTTTTGGTCGTCCTCTGGGAACATGGGTCCTTGTGGTACTGTGGTGGTAAAGGCATGTTATCTGCTGTTTGACTGAGTTTATTTTAGGCCACAACTTTCCATAAGAGAGAAGTAAATCCTCCCTAAGTGATCAGATCTTTGAGTGTCCCGTCTTCCTCACACCTGCACTTGGCACTGCTAGTGGGTTCTCTTCTGCCTTGTCCTCAAGGGCCAGCAGCTGAGGTAAAGGAACCCAACACCCTCAGGGAACTTAGACAGTAGTGTTCTGCTGGCCTGGGAATGTGCCACTTCTACCCTCCCTGCTTCCCGGTCTATAGGTCTAGTCTCTAGGTGCACACTCAGCACAGGCAGACTGTTTGTCTCTTCCTGTTTTTGACCTCCAGCCTTGGTTACAGGGTATTGGTTTCCTTCACATTTCTGGGAGGATTCTGCTCGTAGGTTCTGGCTGAGACTACCTAGTTTCTGAGCCGTCAGAGTGCCATTAAGGCCCTCTGCTTTGGATAAGTCCTGCTTAGATCCACTCCTCATTTCCAAGCTCAGGTAGCAAGCTCAACATTACCCCTTCTTTCCAGCTCCACTCGCCTAGCTCTGGTCTCTTCTATCTTTCCCATGGGTGATTCAAACAGTGCACAGAAAGCTCATCTTGCTGTAATCCTAGCTCCTGTGCTCAGCTAGACTCTTCTTCTGAACTCTTATTCTACTGACTGTAATCTCATTTCCCACAACATAGAGACTGGCCCCTTGTAAAGGATGGCCCCATGGGTTTGAGTGAGAATGTGCCCATAGGCTCTTGTATTTGAACACCTGGTCCCTAGCTGGTGATGTTGTCTGGGGAGGTGTGGCCTTGCTGGGGGCAGGCCTGGGGGCTCGAAGCCTTTTGCCATTCCCAGGGCGCTTTCTGCATCTGTGGTTCAAGATGTGCACTTTCACCTTTCTGTTCCTGCCGCCATGCCTCCCAACCATGACAGACTCTTATCCTTTGGAAGCAGCGCCCAAGTAAGCGCTTTCTTCTCTGAGCAGTGTTGGTCATGCTTTATCACAGTTACTAGCAGAAAGTAACTAAGACAGCCACGATCTACCTTTCAGCTCATGTTTCACCATCCCAACAAATGGTCTAACTTCAAGGTTCCTTGCTACAGATGGCCACACCAACCTTCCCCTTTACACAAGCTGTTTCCTCCCTCTTAAACCCCCCCTCCCCCACTGATTGCCTGCTCACTGCTCACCTCACAGCCTCATCTATTCAGCTTTCCTTCCTGAACTTGCTCATGAAAAGAATCCCTGAAAACAAACTGACCTCTCTACACCTAGAGCACACGGGGCAAAACTGCTGTCACAGCATGTCACTGTTCGTGATTACACTCACAGGGCCAATGAGTTCCAGGTGCAGAGACGTGTCCACTGTCACAGCATTCTAATACAGCCTAGCACTGGCCTAGACTGGTGAACACTCAGGACTGCTTTAAACGGGAAATGGGTCCTAGGTACCCACTATCCTGTCCACACCTCTGCACAATTCCACAACCATTTTCAGTCAGCTCTTTGGGCTCACGTCATCCTAACCTTTTATCTATTTCATGACACTGGCCATAAAAAGGCAAGCACTATTTTCTGCGGGAATGCTCTGTTTTTACATCTCAAGTAACACAAAACACTGAGGAACCTAAACGTATGTCTCAGCAGAGAAGTGTTGTCAGCACCTGCTAACACATTTGGAGAAGGAGAGAAAATTCAGTATATACTTCTAGCAACACAGAATTCCTACTTTTGATGACGGTGGTGCTGGCATAAAATACCAACAGCCTTGTCTTTTGAAAGGATCTGCCATGCTGATGATGTACTCATTCTGAGCAGAAACTGCGTGCCGGAGCTCAGCGATTTCCTCTAAAACATTCCCAATGCCTCCTTCTTTATCTGTAAAGGAAAGCCACTGTATAAAGCTGCCATCCAGTCACAGACAACACAGAAAAGAGACTCCATGAGAGCCAACAGAATCTACCATGTCTTTAAAGCTCTTTCAGCCTGCCCTTGGGTAATTATTTTTTGTTGAACACCAAGGGGACATCTTTCTGTCCATCGATTATAAAGTAATCTGCAGAAAGCTAACAGATGTATAAACACTTTGTCTTGCTAAAATCAAATTCCCTAATACCACATTCTAAAATGCTTTTTAAATGCTTTACCTTATCAGGAAAGCCATGACTGTCTAGATCAGGGCTTTTCTCTAAAGGCAGAAGGCACACGAGTTTTGTAATTACAGAAGCACCCTGAATCAAAGCCCAACGATACTTTACCCATCCCTGTGAGGTTTAATACATCCCGGAGCCTTGTGATCTCAGCCCTTTGCTTCGCCATGGCCTCGTTCAGCGCCTCAATCTCTAGCAGCTGTGAGTTTGCGCCTTTAGAGCCTAAATCTGCATTCTTCATCTCATCTCGGAACTATTAAAAAAAAACCAGACACTCAAAGTTGCCAAGGAGCACACTCTGGTGCATTTACCCGTCTAAGAAACCTATCTTTTTTTAAACTTTTTACCACTGAACCGTCTTACCCCCTTTTATTTTTATGGCACTATGCAGGCCAGGCGAGGCTAAAGTGCTGCCTGCTGAGTGTACTTCAGTGCTTTGAGCAATCACCTGTGGTGCTCAGTCTTAGCAACCCAGAGGAGCTAGTAGGAGCGCACCTCTGGGTCCCAGCACTGACCTGGCCCTCTCTCTCCCTGAGAAGGTGCTGCAGGAGCTCGATCTCCGCCTCGGCTCTGGTCAGGTCCTTGGCTGCTTGCATGGCCTCTCTGCTGAACCTTTCTGCCTCCTGCAGCTCCTACGGACAGATCATGAGAAGGGTGCTGCTGTCACAAATGCTTATCTGCAGTCCTTCTTGCTCTAAGTGAGCCCCTGTCCCCATCCTATAACCAGCCTGGCTTACATCTGCACATGTGGTGTGAAGCCTGACCCACCCTGGGGACGTCTTCCTCTCCTTACCTAGCCTCCCATGGCTGTCTTTCTGGGTTCTCATTTGTCATCTTTTCCTCCTATAATCTACTATCTCGAGCTCATTAAGATCTGTGTTCTATTGAGCATCATCACCATTACTATACCAGAGCACTAACAGCTGTAAGGTAGGTTTTCCAATACATACACAAAATAAACATTTTAAGGCTCAAGATGAGCATGGTGGCACACAACTTTAATCCCAGAACTTGCAAAGCAGAGGCTAGTGGATCCTTGTCAGTTGCAGGCCAACCTGGTCTACATGGCTAATTCCAGGATAGCCAGGGCTACATAGAGAGATTCTATCTCAACAATAACAACAAAAAAAAAGGCAAGCAAACAGGAGCCGCAGAAACTAAGAAGAAGAAAAAGAAGAAGAAGAGGAAGAGGAGGAGAAGAAAACAAAATTTGGGGCTCAGACACTGAATGGCAAGCCTTCAAAACTGGAATCCAAGCATGTATTTAGCAGTAACTTCTCCAAGGAGACTGCTATCCTTTAACATTCATTTGATGGCTCCAAATAAATTCTTAGGGGTTATGATGGAATATAACCACCAGGTCTTATGAAAAACAGACAGAATCAGCAGTAGTGGTATGCACCTTTAACCCCAGCCCTCAGGAGGCAAAGGCAGGTGTATCTTCGTGAATTCTAAGCCAGCCTACAGAGTGAGTTCCAGGACAGCCAGGGCTACACAGAGAAACCCTGTCTTGAAAACCAAAACAAAACAAAAAAAAAAAAAAAGAAAGAAAAAGAAAAAGGAAAGCAGACAGCATCACAGGGGTTTGTGAGATGCCCATGCCAAAGTTTGTACCAAGGATCAGTAATGTATGCATCTTCATCTTGAGACAGTACTGACGAGCATATGCCAACCAACCTATGTACTGACCTCCGCTCGCTCCTGATTAATTCTCAGGACAGTTCCATGCAGGGACTTGAGCTGGTCTTTGGCAATGGTGAGCTCAGCTGCAGCTAGTTTATCAGAAGCAGCCACAGCTTTCTTCAGACTCCTCAGTTCTTTATCTAAACCAAGAAACTGCTCCTGAGATTTGGCATCTTCATGCTTTTTCTAAAATAGAAGAATAATTTAAAAGCAGTAAATTAAGATGCAAGCTCCAAGAGAGGCAGCAGGCCCTGTTCCTTGCTACAGGCACAGGTCTGGAATAGGACCTGATGCATACTCTAGGTGCTTCATAAATAGTCACTGAATATTAACTTCACCAGAGATGAAAAGAAGTGTGTGTGTGCTCATGTGCATGCATCTGAGCGTGTGTACACATGTGTGTAGATGTGGAGGCAGGAGAGGGCCTTATATGTCCTTCCTGATCATTTCCCACTGAGTTCTTTGAGACAGACTCTTCCTTGAGGCGTGTGTTTTCTCAGCTAGGCTGAAGCCAGCAGGTGCTAGCTAGCATCCCTGTGTCAGCGTCCCTCACGACTGCAGGTGTATGCATGATGCCGGTTTGTCGGAACTCTGGTCTTTGTGGTTGTCAGCACTGCTCCTAACAGCTGAGTCATCTCTCCAGCTCCCCACACATAAACTCTTTTAAATAATGTTTGTCTTAGTTAAGAACATTAGGCTGGAAAAATGGCTCAGAGGTTAAGAGCATTGACACTGTTCCAGAGGACCCAGGTTGGATTCCCAGAACCCACATGGAGAAAGACAAGTAACTTGAAGCTACTTATGGGTGAAAAAAAAGACACAGCGACTGGCTTGGACTTTAGGCTGGACGAGAAGGAAAGCAGAGACTGAAAAGCTAGAGGCTGGTGAACCAGAGGCTCAAGGAAGCTGGAAAAGCATTCACATGTCAGGACTAGGAAGACAGGCTGGGGTTAGAGCAAGATGCTGCAGTCTGTGGTTTCAGATGCGCACAGTGAAATTTCTGAATATGACTCTGGAGATGACACTGGGGTGGGTGGAGGAAGATGGAGAAAATGCCACCAGAAAGACCAAGGTTATTAGAAAGGGAGATGAGGAGTGTCAAAGTAATCCCCATGGATGCACCCAGGTGGGTAGAGTGCTCCCTCGGTGGTAAGCCATCCTGTTATCACTTGTTAACTATCGCCTAAATGACCCCAAGGCTGGCTCTCCCATTTCCGAGTCTCTTCTTTCCCTCTGTTGTGATAGCCTTAGGTCCATGACTGAGTAACAAGTACCTGGCTGTGAGGTCCTGCTCAGCACTGTGTGGGCAACACAGACAGCTGAGTGTAGGCTCTACCTCTGACCCTGTCACCAGGAAAGGACCTGGAAAACAGGTCCCTTACTTTTCTAGGCTACCCACCTTTTTCTCTAACTCCTGGAGTTGGGCCAGAATTCTTTCCTTCTCTTCATCTGCTTCCTGAAGCTGGAGGTCTGTAAGGCCTTGGATTTTTTCCATACTTTTTAGGTTCTTTTGCAAATAGTGAATTTCATTTTCTAATTGCTGGATTCTTGCATTATGTTGTCTTTTATCAAACTTAATCTGTGAGGAAATACAATTAGGAACCTTTTTTCCTTTTTTGAGACAAGCTCTTGGTATATAGCCCAAGCTAGCTTTAAACTTGTGATGCTCCCACCTGCATATCCTGAGTGCTGGGATTGCAGGCTTATGTACGTGTGTGAATGTGTGTATGTATGTAATATGTATATATATTATGCATATATACATACACACATAAACACACATGTAAACATATACATATAAACATAAACACACATATTTATACACACATGCATGCATGCATATGTACATATCTATATGTTTTGAGAATGTTATGAAGCTATCATTTCCTTACTAAAAAATAGAACGAGGTTTAGTACTAAATAGTGACCAAAGATGCTTTTATTTTGTTCTCTCAGATTTGAATGCTTGCCTCAATGTGAACATCAGTAGGTTAAAAACAAACAGATTCTGGCACAACACTATTCTTTAGCAAATGTGGTATTATTTTTCTGCTCATTATAAAATATCTCTCACTTGCATTGTAACAAGAAACCACTGTTACAAACAGGCCTGGCTTTGACATCAATAGCCATATTCAGCACTGGATTTCAGCACAGTACTTAAACGTATTGTGAGTGAACATAATAATGGGTATGCTGGTTTACATGCTGCAGACCGCCCACTCTCTGCTGTCTCTGCCCGTTCTTACTCTGGCTTCGAGTGCTCTTTCACAGGCCTGCCTGAACTCTTCTTGACCATTTGCCAGTGTCTCTTGCTGAAGAGCCATTTCTTTATGGAGTTTCCTCTCTCTAACTTGGGCTTCCTCTTTTTCCCACTGGGATCGTGCAAGGATTTCACTGAACTGTTTCTGTAGACCAGCAAGACTTTTCCCTAAGACATCTGAAGGACTGTGGAGTCTATGGAGAAAAAACAAGAAGGTATAAAGTTGATGCAAACATGTTCATGCTGACATTAAGAGGAGAGAGCACTGTGTGAAGGGACTGGTATCTGTGTGAACCACTGTATCAAACCACTGCAGCCATTCTGAAGACACGGGCTAAGAATAAATGTCCATATGCTTGACACTATCGTGCTTTGTACTGGTTCTCTGCCCAAAGTGTATAATGTGACTCTTCTTTCTGATCACATACAATGTACTTTCAAGAGAGACTCTTGCCGGGCAGTGTGGCGCACGCCTTTAATCCCAACACTCGGGAGGCAGAGGCAGGTGGATTTCTGAGTTCAAGGCCAGCCTGGTCTACAGAGTGCGTTCCAGGGCATCCAGGGCTATACAGAGAAACCCTGTCTCGAAAAACCAAAAGAAAAAAAGAGAGAGAGAGAGAGAGAGAGAGACATTCTTATATATCTTAATGTTATTATTAGAACTAAGCAATCTTGCATCATAGCCTTTCAGAAACATCAATCAGTATTACAGAACCTGAGGAGGACAAGCTCAGGGCTGGCCCAGCCACAGCTCTAAGTGGGAAAGCTCACACTAACTGGGAGTCCTGCTTCTCCTTACCTCATTTCCCCAGCTCCTCGTTTCAGCCTCTTCCTTAGCTCGTCTACACGAGCTGCTACTTCCTCTGGATGAATCAGACCATCAACCACATGGTTAAGGTGATTCTGAAAATCTTTCAGCTGCTTCTTTAATAGGTTGTTGTCATCCTGTGTGTAGAGAAAATGGAAAGAATGTGTTATCTGTCAGAAAATTAATTCATTACAAACAAATGCATAAATATATCTTGACTACAGAATGAAATTCATACGATGACTCTTTTAAATACAAAGAACTGCTAAAATGTCCCCACAGTATAAAGAAGACTGTTTCTATATCCAAAGTGATGACTGCTTTGCCCTTGCATGTCCCTGGTACTCCCAGGGTAACTCTACTGCAGATCCAGCGCAGCACTGTGAAGTACAGTGGAGGACCTAAAATGGTATCTAGAGGTCTCACCTGTAGACTGACTCCCACTATCCCGAGACAGCCTCCTCTGGACAACAGATTGTCCACTCCCACTTAACAGTTTTTCAGCTTTCAGAAGAAATCATACTGTGTGGTGTGAGAGAAGCACAAAGAGGCTCTAGCTCCTAGACAAACAGGCCATCAGGGAGCAACCACTCCACCGTGCACCGAGATGCCATGTTCTTTACATTCGTTCTTCTGTCTTTGTATACCATCATGTTTCTGATCAATCACATCAGACAGTCAACATGCTGTTATAAAATAAGCTTTGTATTAAGGTAAATTTTCCTTACTATACTAAATGTGGAGGAGACTCTCACACACGGGGGGAGGGGGTCCCTTTCGGGCCCTGATTAAGCACAAACCACACCCAGACACCCATTTTCACAGAGAGAAAGCCTTTACTAAGTGAGGGAAGAAAATTAAAGTGGCTACTTTCTGACACAGGCAGAAAAATAGCAGCAAAGACCTTGCAGGTGTAATTTTTAAGTAGAGAAAAAGGGATGGTCTGTGTTAGAATGGGCTACAAGGCGGAAGAATATTTTAATTGGGCATGTTAATTAGGTGACCCAAAGTGGGCTTTTAAGGGCTTCTTTTCTTTTCTTTTTTTAAATGTATATAAATGCTCTATCTGCATGTATGCCTGAACGCCAGAAGAGGGCATCGGATCCCAGTACGGATGGCTGTGAGCCACCATGTGGTTGCTGGGAATTGAACTCAGGACCTCTGGAAGAGCAGCCAGTGCTCTTAACCAAAGTCATCTCTCTAGCCCCCAAAGGGGGCTATTAATTGCTGGACTTTAATACTTTGATAGCTGGACCTTGGTAGTCAGCCTCAGGAGGAGGAAATAACCAAATAAGGGAACAGACCTTGGGGGCTAGCTTTAGGAATGCAATCTAACGGTTTTTAGCAAGGCAGAGGGAGTGGGGAGAAGGACAAGCCTGCCAGAGCCATATTCGCCAGAGTCCTTCAAAATGCATTTATTATAAGCATATTAAAGATAGGCTACAATGTCATCTTCAGGTCAGGTGTAATAAATGCATTTGAGACATGTTATTTTCAACTAGCAGTGTGTTTGTCAGGACATACCCCCATCATAAGTTAAAGGACATCTGTATTGCCTAATCCTGGCCATAGGTGATCTCACTCAACACCAGTCAACCCACTAATTAGCTAGAAAACTAGGTTCTTACTATCTTCATAACTTGAAGCAAGATACAGTACATGTAAAATCTGTACAAGAGTTGGACCTGAAACAACACATCAACTCAGGGCTGTGACTCAGGCTGTGTCAAATATACACAGAGAATTATCGAAGAGAAATGAGAGAGCCATTAAAAGACTGATCAAATGACTTTGGTTCTTAGCAAGTTTTGTATGAACAGTTTCCCTAGTTTGAAACACTCCATCCTTCAAGGCAAGTTCCTTAAGCAGGAAGAACTCAAAATAGCTTCATGAAGTCCCTGAAACTGACCAGATTCACTAGGCCCCTCTCTGTCGTAGAGAGCAGAGCTAAGCTGCAAGGATGTCTCTTTCGACCAGACCAGCTGCCTGGAAGAGGTTTAGACTACCTGAGTCACCAGGAAAGAGCTGCCTACAGGCTGTACAGTATGCTCCGGGTTCCTAGCTTTTGTGACCTGTGCTGGGTGGGCTTTGGTGACACAGCTGTCTTTGAGTCATTTCTGCTCCTATTAAGCAATCTCTCACCCAGATTCCTGTAAGTAACCAATATACTTCTTAGTGGTTTATCAAGTTGGACTTTGGGGGTATCCATCCTTTGGTCTGTCTACTCATCCCTATCTAGGGTGAGTAGACATGTGCTGTGTCTTCCCAGGATAAGTTTGTCACACAGTAGGAGCTATCTCCTTCTTATGCTATCATGAGTTCATTTTAACAAACTGACTTTTGAGAAAGACAAGAGTGGGTATAAGTTGTACTCTGTGTCAGGAAGCCAGAGGCCAAGTAGGATCTAGTTCTAACTAAGGCAGATCATGGTAAGAACCAGGTTTGAAAAGTCAACTTCAGTTTATACCTTAGAGAAAGGTACCTCTGAAGACTGGATTTTAGTTTTTTTTTTCAGTAAAAGTTGCACAGTAAATATTTCTAGGTGAAAATATGTTGGGTTTTTTCTTTTCTCTTTTGAGACAGGGTCTCACTATGTAGCTCTATTGTCCTGGAACTCACTATGTAGACCAGGCTGGCCTCGAACTCACAGAGATCTACCTGCTTCTGCCTCTAGAGTTCTGGATTAAAGGCAGGAGCCACTACTCCCAATTTGAATTTTTCTTTAAAATATTTCAAAGAACAAGGTAAACTAAAATGAGACAGTGGTAATTGAATAAATCAGGCAATGGTCCAAAGGGATTATTCTGGTTATGTAATCATTTTAAATTTTTATAGTAAAAATAAAAATTAATAATCCAGTAATTTTCCATATACATAGGGATCTATATGATCCCATACAAAGATGAAAAACTGATTATATTTTTAATAGCATCTTTACTGAGAAGATTGAGACCTGCTTATAATTAAATCTTTAAAAAAAAAAAAAAAAGAAAGAAAAAGAAAAGCTCACGTGTGGTGGCACACGCCTTTCGTCCTAGCACTTAGGACAAGTGTTCCAAAGCCACTGCACCCAGAGGTCATTTCTACCTAGTAACTCAAGCTGCTTAGTACATGCCAGCTGGCTGCTAAATGCCAGAGTAAAGCCATCAACATCTTTGGGTGTCCCACGAGCACAGATCTTTACCTGCAGCTGCTTAAGCTGTGTACGGAGCTCATCGTTCTCCTGTTGTTTCTCTTCTGAGGACTGGGCTTTGCCCAGGGCATCCCTGAGGGACTGTCTTTCCTTCTCCAGTTCTGTTTGAAGCGCCAACTGCTCTAGCTATTGTCAGAGGAAGCAACGATATCAAAGTGCAAAACAGTCATAGTTTACGTTCCAAACCAGCAAATATACATTTATACATGCATCGTGCACTGCTACAGTTCTAAATTTATACCCTGAAACTAAAAAAACCAAGGTTATTTTTCCACATGCCCTTCTGACTAGTAATACTTAATAAGGAATGCATAACAGAATTTGCTCAGCCTGGATATCCCATCAGAGTCTTTAGGGCAGTCCCCAGCACCCACCTTTAACAGTAAACTGTGGTCCTCAAATACCTGTATCAAAATAATTTCACATATCTATTAAAAACAAGGGGGCTGGAGAGATGGCTCAGTGGCTGGTTGCTCTTCCAGAGGACCCGGGCTCAATTTCCAGAACCCACATGGTGGCTCACAACCATCTGTAACCACAGGTCCAGGGGATTAGATACCTGCTGGCCTCAGCAGGTTATAAAAACTGCATGTGGTACACAGACATACCTGCAGGCAGCACTCACACACATATTTTTGGAACATGCAGATGAAGCTTGGCATGGTGGTACATTTCTGTAGTCCCAGCACTTGGGAGGTTGAGGCAGGAGTGAGAGGTCGGCCTGGGCTACAAAATGAGACCTGATCTCAAAGATAAAGAAAGAGAGAGAAAGAGAGTGAAAGATATGGAGGGAGGGAAGGGAGGAAGGAAACAGAAGGAAAGCAGGAGAGAGGGAAGAGGGAAAAACACTAAAATAAAGCAAAATGGCAGAGGACCAGTCTCCGTCTCAGCTCTGACAGGTCGGAATATCTATGGAATCTGCATCTAACAAGCTTCACAGATGGTTTCCTATAACTAAGTGTAACAATCCGAGAGACCAGATCCTTTATGCTCCACACTGGCTATGTGGTCTGAAGCCCAATCCTGGTAATTAAGGGTAAAGCACTGCTTTCAATACCAACTGAACATCAACATTCTTATAACATTTCTGCCAAGACTTACCTAAAATAAAAGTCAAGTGGTAGGCTGGAACCCCTGTTCACCATAACCACCCCCCTTGCACAAGCTGGGAAATGCCGTCTGCCCTTCTCCCCCTCACCCCACCCACACAGAGAAAACATGTCATTTCTTGTCTCTCTGTTTCTGACAAGCCACTCAAGAGTGCCTGGCCAGGGGTACAGATTCTGACCCTGTATGAACACCATCCCCTCCTGCTTTAGCCCTGGACGAATGGCTTCACTGACCTCTCCCTGTGAGATCAGTGAGCCCACCGAGCTGAGCTGTACCCTAACAAACCTGCCTTATCTACTTTAGTAGGGTCTAATCTGGCCTATATCTGAGTCACCGAGGGAGAGAAAAGCCTATCATCAAGTACGAAAGAGAGCATCAATCAAACTAGTTTGGGCAGAGAGGGGGAGAGAGAGAGGGGGCGGGGGGAGAGAGAGACAGAGAGAGAGAGAGAGAGGGAGAGAGGGAGAGAGCGAGCGCACTCATTCTAAAGAGACGGCATTTACCGTTATTAAAAAAACCATATTTACTTATACGTCGTTTCCCCCAACCTATTGCTTTTTGTTTCCCTGCCAAGGGTTTTATAAAACTTAGTGCTCTTTCAAAACATAACACTGACACTTGGCAAGACCCTGATAACCACTAGAGCACAAACCTATTCTTGGTTCCTTTCGTAATCACACAGACACTCTGGAGCACGTGCCTTACATTTTATTATTTTGTTACATTTTGCTATCCCTTGGAAATGGGGTTTTGATGGCTGTGAGCCAGTATGTGGGTGCTGGGATCCAACCTGTGTCCTCTGGAGAGAAGTCAGGGCTCCTAACTGCTGAGCACCTCACTCTGATGAAGGACAGGCTGCGGCACCCGTCTCTACCCTTCCAGTTAACTTTTACCTTCTCTCTGCCCTTTCTTTGCCCTGAGGTATGAAGATATTGCTGCACAACGGCCCTCTCTACCCCTTCGTTAAGGTCGCCCACTTCTTCCTTCTCTATCCCTTTCACACCCACTCATTGCTAAAGGTGGCTATCCAGGACTGGCTCTCTCAGAACCTGTTCCTTCCTCTCCCCTACCCTCTCTCTCATCTGTTTAACTGCTGGACTGCAAACTCCTCCGGACAGACCCTCAAAGGCCAATACTTATTGGGTGGATATTATTTTCTCTAATTCACAAGTATAACAAACGAGTAGATTTTTCAACCCATCATAAAAGGAAACAGCAAACTAAAATCTAAAGTCAACTTAAATAGAAGCTCTCGAGCTACTCTGAGAAAGGAAACCTAGGGCTTCTCACCTCCTAACTACCAGGGCGTTCATGCCCATTGTCCCCTTTAGCTCAGCATCTGCTATCTAATAGAGGACCAGGCTGGGGGGCGTGAAGCCATGAAACAATCCGGCCACATTTTACACGGGGCTACTGTTTGATTTCAGAACATCAGATTCCCAAAACATG
Source organism: Rhynchomys soricoides (assembly GCA_019843965.1). Lineage (NCBI taxonomy): Eukaryota > Metazoa > Chordata > Mammalia > Rodentia > Muridae > Rhynchomys > Rhynchomys soricoides. Next base: position 1,414,774 of record JADRCH010000283.1, read on the forward strand.
CTCTTTCATATGTTCCATCAATTCATATCCATTACATTAAAAATATTTGATATCAAGACTATGCCAGGCATGGTGGCTCATTCCTGCAACCCCAGCACTACAAAGCTGAGGCAGGATGATTTCCATAAATTCTAGGCCAGCCTAGGCTACGTTATATAGTGAGATGCTATCTCAAAAGAGGGACAGACAGCACAGACTGCTTGGTTTGTACGGGGCGTATGTCCCTACTTACCTGAGTACGCCTTATGAGTTTTTCCAGCTCCTGCTTGAGCTGGCTGGTTTCAGCATCCTTTAGTTTTAGCTGAGTCTCTAGCTCAGACTCATAGGCACTGAGATCTCCCTGGGCTTGCTGCAGGGATGCATTCACCTCATGCTGTTCCTGGAGGGCACTTTCTAGCTCTGCAAGCTCCTGCAAAGATTCAGCATGTTTAAATGCAGCATCCTGAGCTGCATAAGCTCTGCGAGCCATTATAACTAACCTGAGCACCAAGTGCTGGCCAGTGCTACTGCCCGGCACAGATAGACCTTACGGACGACAGGCTGGAGGGTCATGCTGGCATATCCAAGTTGAAATACAAACTCTTCTACTAAATGTCACCTGAAAATTCACTAAGTTACCAACATGTTGCTTTCCAAAGTAATTATCTCTGTGACACTCTAGTCTGAAGGTCTTATGAGGAAGACAGGGGTGGGAAAACATTTACAAAAAGGTAGAATGAACTATAAGGGAGGCCTGACCTTTCCTGGACGTCGTGTTTTTACATTCACTGCTTCATCTGCTCGCCAAAACATCCCTGACGGGGACTTAGACAGAGGGCTACCAACAATCTAGTGTTAGCCACTAAGAAAGACAAACGCTTTCAAAGCTAAACTCTCAAACTGACACACCTTCAGGTGTTCATACACAATTTCCACCTATTTATTTGGGTAAGAAAGAATTAGCTCAAACTGCCCTGAATAAACACAAAGATCCTGGATAACTTCTATTTAGTTTTTCAAGGACTATTTGGCACTGCTTTATGAAATGAAGATATTGTATGTATTCAATAAAGGATTAACATCCAAAATATAAAGATCTTGCAAATCATTAACAAAAGATGATCCAATAAAAAAAATGGTCAAAGAATTCTATGACTAGGAATTTACGAGGCTGGGGAAATCTGAGCCATGAAGAACAAATGAAAGGTGTGTAACCTCTCCAGTGTCTGGAGAGAATAGTTAAAAGAGCAAATATTTTATATGGAGCATAGAGGAACAAAGTACAACAGCACAGAGAAGGAAGAGCAATCCAAAGTTACACCAGCATAAACCATACACATTCACACTCACACATGTGTGTGCACGCGTGCGCTCTCTCTCTCTCTCTCTCTCTCTCTCTCTCTCTCTCTCTCTCCACTCTAAAAGACATCGTGGGGATACTGGTTACAATCTGAAGGTGGTTAACGGTTAGATGAGCCTAGGGAAGGATCTTTAGTTGTCCTAGGTGTAATAATGCATTAATTGCAGTGACACTGGAAACCAAGAGCAGACTGATGGATGGGTGATGTCTAGGACTTTCTGAGCAGGAACAAAAGGGATATGTTTATAAGACCCAAGCTAAAATATTTATTAATCTAAGGAGGTTGAGGTACTTTGCCACTCTTTCAATATTCCTGCAAATGTGAGATTTTTCATAATACAAAGTTGGGAGGAAGACACCTTTTCACCAATTCAGCAGATTGACAAAAATGAAATCTGACACACTATTACATTTCCTGCTGGTATGGTGAACTCAGGCAGGAGAGGTAGGAGAGTCACACATTCAAGGCCAGCCTGAGCTACATAGTAACATTTTATCTGAAAAGGATCATTAAAACAACACAAGGAAATCATCAAAGCAATGAAGATGGGCAACAAATGAAAGGTGTAACTTAACTCACGTCTATTGGCTGTGAATGATGTCAGTTATCAAATAATAACAGGAAGATGAACCATATTATTCCTATAATTTTGCTGCATAAACCCAACATTTTGGGTGGATACACTTTCATATTCTTCAGTTATCTGGTGACCCGTTTCTAACTGAATTTGGACATACATCATTTACTTCTGAGGCTCAAACAAGCAGAAAACCAAATCATACCTTCCTCATATTTTCTGCATCCATGGCAACTATTTCGAGTTCATCCTTCTCCTGCTTGACTTCTGTCAGTCTCTGCAGCAATGTCTCTTTCTCATCCTGTAGCTTCCTGCACTCATTCTGGGCCTGAGTTGCCTGACCTTTGATGGTCCCCAGGTATTCTTGTAATCCACTGATGACACCTTCTAAATCCTTCTTCAGAGCTTCGTTTGCTGCTATCTGGCCTATGCACGATGAAAACAGAGGGGTAATATGTATTTTAGAAGTATTTTGTCTCTTTAGTGATTGGATTAGCCCACAGTGAAAGTCTAAGTTTCTTATTATATCTAATTTTTGAAGATAGGATCATTTATTTCCTATAATGCAGGAATATTGTATAAGTATGCATAAATAAGACAAGCATATGTATGACAAATATTTTTAGAATGCCTGAATAATGCTGTAAAAATTCAACTTCTTCTAAAATAATAAAAGAGGTGTTGTCCGGTGGTGGTGCTACCCACCTTTGATCCTAGCACTTGGAAGGCAGAGGAAGGTGGATCTCTGTGAGTTTGAGGCCAGCCTGGGCTACAGAGCAAGTTCTAGGACAGCCAAGGACACACAGAGAAACCCTGCCTCAAAAATAAATAGATAAATAAATAAAGTATAATAAGACTATGAGTTCTTCCTGAATACACAAGACCACTCAATATATAAGAATAACACCAATCTCAGACTGGCAGCATAAATATATACCCTGAAGAGTAAAAAGATATCATGGGGCTAGAGAGATGGCCCATCAGTTAAGAGTAACTGGCTTCTTGTCATGGAGGTTCACAACTGTCTGTAACTTTAGTTCCAGGGGATCTAACGTTCTCTTACAGATTCCATGGGCACAGGCATGCACATGATACACAGACATACATCAGGCATAACACCCAAACACATACATTTTTATTAAGTACTTAAGGAGTGTATGCAGACACATGCTGTTTTACAGGATACTTTATGAAAACTTAAAAAAGCCTCTTTCAACAACTAATTGTCGAGGCAGAAACAAGTTGAAAGTAACACAGAATGACGATCAGGGGATGGAACCTTTCCTTACACTAAGCTCAGGCTCTCATTACTGCACCCGATTTACTGTCTCCTCTCCCTCTACCCTGAGAATGCTATTTAAATTCGTCTTCTTTCTATTCATGTCAACGGGCTCCTGAAAGGATTTTATGCCACAGAAGACAATCAGTGACCAAGCTTTCCTGACCAGACTGACTTCTGGCCTACTGAAGCCTGATTCACTGGTCATTAATGTAACAAACCATAACAATACAAAATACTTTAACTTTTATTAAACGTTTTGGATATTCAGCCAAATTTCTCCATCAAACACTAGTGATAAGGGCTGAGCTGTATCCAGCCAAGCCCTGGATTGTCTGTGTGGGCATCTTCTGCATCCACTGAAGCTATTCCCCTAAATCACACTTAAGTTCTCACCATCTGTAAGCTGCTGTTCCAGATCCTTGATCTCTTCAGTCTCCTTAGCAATTCTACAGAGTATGTCATCCAGGCGGCTTTCAAGTTGTGTGTACTGCTTGTTCATGATGTCAAGCTGCTGCTCTTTACCCCTCTTCTGGGCTTTCATATGAGACTGAATCGCAGGGGAAAAAACAATCAATACAACCCAAAAATGTAAAACTCTTGAAAATAATAATCCTTAGCAACATTTTAAAAACCACTATTGAAAATAAAATGTGACAATTGCATCTCCGAGTTAGGTCCTTTAGTATTTTCATATCAATGGTTCTTGTTTAACCCTAGGGTGATCTGAGATAAGATGAGAAAACAGAGCTGATCAGGGAGGGGAAGCCATTTTTCAAAGACATAATATAGAAATTTCAGTGTCTTATACATAGCATTAAAATGTCTTTTTACAAAAAGGTTTCCAGAACACTGGTTATACTGAAAGACAGTCTATTTACAGGGAACATCCAAAGGTAATTCCAGTATATATATGTAAGCATTATATTTGTGTACACGGACTCTAAGAGATTTTACTTACAGGTTCTTAAAGTTTACAGAAATTTTAGGTTGGGAGTTTTATAGCAAATAACTAAAGTCTTTTTTATTTGAAAAAAACACAGCATTTAAATGTACATTTAAAAGGTTTCTCGGGGAGGCTTGGGGAAAACGGAGACTTCTGATCAATAAACACATGGGATTCAAGTTTATTTTCTATCTCCTTTTCAAACATTTTGTTTTTAGCTATAATTATCTGGGAATGGAGAGGGAACTCAAAAACCATTTATCCCAGCAAGGATTCAGTAGGGCCCTGGGAGGCACACCCCTTATACTATCCATACTCTGGGTGAAAACAATCCTCCGAGGCCCACACACCCTCTTGTTCCTGCACCCTGACAATTATGGCATTATGGAGACACTGTTAACTGAAAGGAATGTATCATCTCCCTCAGGTGTGCTGGGGAAAACAGAATCAATGATCTAGTCTAGTCTTCCACTCCACAGATGTAGGCCTGAATCTCAGATCCTTGGGCAACAGTTCATTTAGAGACAATAATTCCCGAGAGAAATTTGCCTTCCTACTACTCATCCTCCCTTACCCTCAAGGCTCCCAAGACTCCAGCCTTCTCCAAGAGGATCAGAAGAATAGAACAATAACTGAGGGAGAAGCCATTAGGACAGGCAGAGCCCCAGCAACAAGCGCTAAGGTTTCCAAGCCTAAGACACATTAGCTTCTACAAGACAGTGCTTAGCTTGAGAGGTCCCCTCCTCGCAAATGGGTGGCTTCGCCACCCTCAAGGCCAGTATTTATTTTACTAGTGGTAGATTTGATGGGATGTTCGAATCACCCTTCCCCACTCCCCAAACACCCATCTTAAATCTTTCCTATGACACTTAGTTACTGTAGGTAAGAGTTTGTATCTTAATAGCACACCAAGCACTTCTGTGGCTCAAGAACGAACAAAAATCCTACTGTACTCTTCATCAACAGCTTAAAATTCACCGTTAAAAGCGCACTGCAACCTCTACACCCAGGGCAAGCATGTGGTTCAAAAGAAGTCAGTGCTATGCACTAAACACAGTGCCACAGCCGATCCTTTTCTGCAGCTTTTCTGCAGCGGTGGAGCTAACAAAAGAGTTACTATAAAAACAGGAACTTACAGATCTGACTCCTCCTCCTTCCAAGCTCTTTCTTTATACACAGAGGAATGACTATACCTTAACTCCGAATCTTTCCTGTTACGAGTGAGCCGTGGAGAACAAAACCAGCGTGCTGAAAGTTTTCTAAGTTTGTCTTCAAACGCATGTGCACTTCCCTCTCTGACAGCCACATCTTTACGAGCACCTCCGAGCCCAAGTAACTTCCCAGCTTCTCAAATCATGGTCCTAGTCAAGCCTGAGTGACAGCGAGCTGGTCCAGTTACCAGCAGACTTTGTGGACAGGCCCCGCCCCCAACTTTAAATCAAAATACAGGAAGCTCCCGAGGGCCAATCACGCCCAAAGGCTGAAAGATCACCAGGCTAATTCCCTCTAGGAAAGCAGAACAGATCTCCATTGTGTTTGCAGGTGACAGTTGTTCCTCTAGCTGGCAAAACATGGTAACTAAAATGGGATTCGAGTTTTAAATGCCATTTTCCCTTTTGAAACCTAAAATGTTTACGTATTTTAAAAAAATATGACTAGGCTTGTTTCTGGGCTAAGATTTTTTTTTTCACTTTTATTTTTGGATTTTTAAAATCCTTCTGTAAGGCGAGGGTTGTAATAGCAGAAGCAGGGGCTCCATCTCTTCCTAAGAGTGCTGAGGGGCACGTAATTTAGTTTTCCTAAGTCACATTTCTACCCTCTGCAAGAGGAAAACTTGAGAATTGTGCTGTAGTGTCAGGACTAGAGCTTGGTTGGTGTGCCTTCCTCCTACCTCAGCAGATGGATTCTAGCATCCCTCAAGACTACAAAGAGAAACCCTGTCTTGAGGCGCATCCCTCAAACAAACAAACAAACAAAAAAACCAAGCAAAAACAGGGAGGTGGTGGTACACCTTTAATCCCAGCACTGGAGAGGCAGAGGCAGATGGATCTCTCTGAGTTCGAGGACAGCCAAGGCTACACAAAGAAACCTTATCTCAAAACAAACAAACAAACAAACAAAAAACTACAACAAAACAAAATCAAACAAAACGTCTCTTTAGCCCTTTCCTCTATGTGACGCTGCACAGAAATACAATGCAAATTAAGTTCCCTTTCCACCAGAGCGAGAGCGCATGGCCATTTGCTGAAGCAGACACAATTCAGGCTTTAACCTGCCTCAGGACCATCAAGCTGCTTCATTCTTGCCTCCGGGGATGTAGTTTTCTACTGTCATGGCAACCCTTTCACAGATGGAAGACTTACTATATAAATATAATATACTGTAAGATACTACTGACTGTTATACATTACGATACTTAAAAAACTCTGGTTTTTCATCTGACAAAAGAGAATTCTTGAAAATAAAAAGCGCGAGAAGCTGAATTTGGATGCCCAGCCCTCTTGTGAAGCAGGCACAGAACAAGAATATACAACCCAGTGGGGGTTAGGAGGAGGGAGAAAAGCCAATCTCTGAAGCTCATTGGCTGGCCAACCTAGCTAAATTAATTAGCTCCAGATTCAGTATGAGATCCTGTCTCAAAAATAAGCAAATGAATGAATGAATTCATTAATCTATAAACAGAAAACAAGGATGCCAATGGACCTCTGCCCTCCACATACACACAATGCTATGTGCACACACAAATGCACACTACATATGCATGCACACACACAAATAAAATAACACTTTCAGTAAGAATACTAAGGTTTCTTTTTAGAAAATATTTTATACCTATGACAATTAGTTTATCCTTGTCAAAACTGCATGGCCTCTATTTATAGGTATGTACATACATACATACACACATATAAAACTGATATGTTTAAAAAGAAATCTGACAAGTACTTAAAGCATTTCTAGTGCACTGTCCTCATCACATTAAATTCTGATTCCTGTTAGTCCAGAGATCTTTATTCTTTTTTAAATTATAACTTTACAATTCCACCTGCAACAGTAAAATATGAAGAAAATAGTTTTACCTTATTTCAGAACAGTGGCTAAAATATACATCATTCATAAGATTTACTAGCGTACTAACTGACAGAAAGAGACAAGAGTCCAACCCTATGGTTCAGCCATCTTGATTTCACAACACAGGATGGCAAACTCCAGAGAAATGTTTCATTTTTAAAGACAAAATAAACAGAAACAGCAAACAACGTTTGTGGGTTATCTGCATGAAAATTTAAAGAGGTTCAGAAGTCCTCTGACCCTGACCCTGCTTCAGCACTTCCTGCCTTTAAGGAGAGAAATTTACAGGCCCCCTTGCAGAAAGTTTCTCTTGCTCTAGAATACAACAAAATTCAACCACTGCCCCTGAACAGTGTGCCAGGCAGCCTTCATTTATTGAAAAGCAATTCGTTCAAGATGAGGTGGTTTCATTTTGGACATAAATGTTGATATGAATACATTCATATCATATTAGATATTTTTCTATCCAACTATATGTATACATGTATAAATAGTGTATGAGCATATATACATATATATCTTACTTAAATTTATATAGCAAATGAAGACTTTCAGAAAAGATTCTGCCATTAAAAATGCTGAGGCAAATACTATCTATACACAGGTACAAAGTAATAGTCTGTGGAGCAAGTCAAGACTTCCCATTTTACTTACATGCATCGGGTCTTTGGAATCCAGGCTATCTGTGGCTAGCTGCACACTGTTGATCTCTTCATGCTTTTCGGCAATTTCTTTTCTTTGCTTTTCCATCTGCATTTCTAGATCCAGAGCTTCCTGGCGTAATTTGTTTAGATGTTGTAGTCTACCACTCAACTGCTTGAGAAGAAGGTCTTTCTCTGCTTCTGAAATCTAATTCTCCCAGCCCCCCCAGCACATAATTAACAAAGGAGGGCAACAATGGTTATAAAGCTAGCATCTATAGCTTCTAAAATACTCTGTTATAGAAGACTTTTAAAATAAGGATGTGGGAATTGTCTAGCATTGTGGTTTGAATGGAAATGGTCCCCACATGCTCATATATTTGAAATCTCGGTCTCCAGTTGTTCATGATGATTTAAGAGGTGTGGCATTGTTGGAGGTGTCACAGGCTCTGAAGTTTCAAAAGCCCAAGACATTCCCAGTTAGGTCTTTCTGCCTTGTGTCGTATCTCAAGATGTGATCTCTTAGCCAGCCTGCTGCCATGCACCCTGCCACAAGGATTCTAACTCTCTAGAACTGTGAGCCCCCAGATTAGACACGTTCTTTTACAAATTACCTTGGTCATGGTGATTTGTCACAGCAACTGAAAAGCAGCTAAGACAGCTAGGTATTCTCTATGCAATTTGTAGTTTTATGCTAATTACAGGTGGAAACCCTACCTCTAAAAGCTTATGACCACTGGGAATGTGGTAACAAGTGCAGATAAAGCTGTCATCATCACAGCAGTAGAATGGCTGACTAGATGCGTGAGTATGCATCAGGTACCACTCGAAATTGCATACCTTGTAATCCTTGAAACATGTAAGGTAGAAAGATACCATTGAAATTTATTGTATTTATTTTTGAGATAGGGTCTTGCTATGTATCCTTGGATGGCCTGGAACTTGCTATTTAGACTAGACTGGCCTCGGATTCACAGAAATCGGCCTGCCTCTTACTCCTGTGTTCTCGGATTAACAGTGTGCTCTGTCACTGCTGCAGTCCTACACGTAGGACAATAACATCATGGGAAATTCAGGTATCTTCCTCAACATTGTGTTAGGAGAATATAGAACTAAGACTGTGATTTTAGACATTTTACTGACTGTTGTACTACAGTTTAAATATGGAGAGAGTCTACCAATGAGTTCTGAGGATTGACAGAGTAACTTTATATTCATCTGCTACTCCCTACAATTTTTAATGTAGATTTATAAAAATGTAGCAATGGTTTTCAAAAGTGTAGGACTGAGGATGATGGTCCACATCTATAATCCCAGCACTTGGCAGGTGGACGCAGGAGGAGAAGTAAGTAGTTGAAGGTTATCCTCAGCTACACAGCAATTTCCAGGTCATCCTGGGCTATTTGAGACCTTGTGTCAAAAAAAAAAAAAAAAAAAATCCAAAATACATTAAAAAGAAAGTGTAACCTGTGCAATTTGCAACATGGATTTGCAACATGTTTCTCCATGAAACACTTTGGTAATTGCTTAAAGTAGTTCTTGTCACCCCTACCACCTTGACCACCTTGTGTTTAACAATGGTCATGCCACAGCAGATGTGTTCTTCAGTTCTTAACCTAAGTCCCAGGTAAAGAAGCTTAGTTAGAAGAGATGGGTCAGGAAGCAACACAGTATAGGAGACCAAACACACCTCTTTGTGTAACTTTTTAAAATGTATTTTTCTTCTTTTAATTATGTGTGAATCTGCATATGAATTTGTGCATGTGAAGGTGGATGCTGGTGGAGGCAGGAAGTGTCGATCCCCCTAGAGCTGGAATTACAGGCAGTTATAAGCTGCCTGCCGTGGGTGTTAAAACCAAACTCTGGTCCTCTGTAAGAGCAGTAATTGCTCTTATCTACTACCCCACCTCTCAGCCCCCTCTGTGTCAATTTTAAGTAATATGTTATTTGTTTGGGGTTTTGTTTGTTCTCAAGACAATGTTTCTTTGTGTAGCCCTGGCTATCCAGGAGCTTGCTCTGTAGACCAGGCTGGCCTCAAACTCAGAGATCTGCCTTCTTGGCATTTGCCACCACACCTGAATTTTTAAGTAATTTATTTCTATACATTTTATGAAAGGTTAACAGGGTATCATCATGAATGAAATACTGTAGCCATATTCTACTCTACAATAATCCAAAAATTAATTTCAAAATTATTTATATGGCTGTATATCCCTGGCTGGTCTGGAATTCACTCTGTAGACCAGGCTGGCCTCAAACTCAGAGATCCTCCTGCCTTCTCCTCCAGAGTGCTGGGATTAAAGGTGTGCGCCAACATTACTGCAATTTTACAGGTAGGAAGGAAGCCTACATTAACAATGATTTCTTTGGCAAGATTCACATACCTTTTTTTGTTGTATCGCTTCTTCCAGTTGTTTAAATTCTTGAGTAGCCCGTAATACTTTCTGTTCTGCTGTTTCTATTTCATGGTGTAGTTCTGACAGTCGAATTTGTGCTGTAAATTTAAAAACAATTTTCACATATACACATGAAAAAAAATCTTGACTTCAAAAATTTTTACTACCTTTTCTTTCTTTGCAGTGAGCTCCACCCAGCTAAGGTGTTGATTGCAGAACAAAGATCTGTTTTACTTATGACGGCTTCCATCTCTGTTTAGCTCTGTTCTACAAAACTCTAATCCTTTTTTGCATAATTCATAACATCAGAAGGACTGAATAGGACTATACTATAAAAGAGGTACTTCACATGTTACCAAGTCATAATTCAGTCCCCCGGGCTATTGACAATAACACCACTGCCACTGCCTTTGCTATAGGTCAGTGCTTTACGATGGGGTGCAGTATTAACATGTTCTCTATGTGGAGCTGGGAATGGTGTTGCACACCTTTAATCTTAGCAGGCAGAGGCACAGGGCAGACAAGGGCAAAGGGGCAGAAGCAGTGGCAGAGGTAGGCAGATCTGATGAGTTTGAGGCCAGCCTATTAAGTTCCAGGACAGCCAGGGTCACAGAGAGACCCTGTTTCAGGAAAAACAATAAAAAGCAAAACAAACACCCCCGACTCACACCAAAGAACAAAGAAACAAACCCAAACCCCAAATCTGAAACAAACGTCCTTGCTGTGGGAGGGCTAGAGCTGGTCTTGCAGAAGGGCTTGTTTCCCAGCACTTAGAAAGAAAGGAAAAGGAAGGAGAGGAGATACAGGAAACGGAAGTAACAGGAGAAATCAAGACAGACACTCCATCTGCAGAGGCCCTTGAATCAGCTAGTGCCTACTCAGAGTTCACCTTGTGTTCCCTGCTCACACTTCATCCTCTCACCAGGGCCTCCTACAGCCAGCCCCTACACATCCGTGTTCTTCTGCTTCCCCGGCCAAAGCTTTCCAGAAAAACACATCAAAAAGAAATCAGTCTTCACCAGTTAAGGAAGGGTGTGCTAATAAGCTGCTCAGCAGGAGTCCTACAGTGGACAGGCTCCAGTCTTTTGTCTACACCCACACAGCCAGTGAATAAGTGGATTCACAGCTAACTCTGGCAGAGTATCTTTAGTGTCTCTTGGCTTAACTTCTTGGTGTATGTGGTTTGCCAGTACTGGTAAAGTCCCTTGAATTAGATGGTGTGAGTGTGCGTGCGTGCGTGCGTGTATACTATGATGCAGGGCAGACATGTCAACGGGAGCCAGAGGCCAGCCTATTGGAAGGTTCTGGTCCTCACATGTAATAATAATGAGAATGGTCCTTTATCCCTTCAGTGGTTACTAACTATATCTCCCAGTGGGTAGTTTCAGTGCATGCTGGCAGGAGGAGATTTACAGACTCTAATTAGACCGATTCCCTGAACACACTCTGTCAATTATTGTCAGAAACCCAGTTCTCAACCATACACAAGAGGAATCACTAAAAAGCAGGCTCACTACTCACTACTTAGGCTTTAGTTGTTTCATGTAAAATAGCACCATTAAGGTTTAATTAAAAATCGTAAACTATCAGCAACCTGCACATCCAGCTGTTGCATGTACGTATACATGCAAGTATATATGTGAGCATGCATTACCTTTTGTAGTGCTGGACATTGAAACAAGGGCTAGGCAAATGCTCCACTCAGGAGCCATATCCCATCTTCTCTTTAAAGAACTTAAGAGAAGAGTATCTCTGTTTACCTGCACTTATTTTTTTTTCCGTGTCTTCCAACTGTACATCGGGTGGTTCTTGGGCTCTCAGGGGCGTGTGCTCGTGTCTAAGTTGTCCTCCTTCCGGGACCATTTTCCTGATCTGAATTGCCTGGACGTCATTGACAATATACGTCTCAGTGGCAAACATATTTCTTTTGTATCTGGACTTGCCAATGTAAGGGCTTTCATCTGGGGATTTGTCGATTTCAGCATACTATAAGCAAGCATATTAATAAGATTTATGGATTAAGAAGCAACTTCCAGTTAAATGACATTATTCACCTTATTAGTGGCAAACCTATCTCAGAATACTTATACTTATATTAATATTATATGTCTAGAAGCTAAAAGATATGTTATTCTTTCTCTTCTTTTTCATATAGCAAAAAGGAATTAGAACTAAAAATGGTCTCAAAAGGATTATTCCCTCTACTAGCAAGTAGAGTTTAGATTAACTGACTAAAGACTACCTACAGCTAAGGGATTGCTTAATACTGTTTCATCTTTAAATCAGAAGCCTAGGTATATTACATTGCTTCCTGACTAATGTAAGCTCTCAATCTAATAAATTTTAATATTAAATTTTTAGAAACCAAATCACACATGTACTGTTGGACTCACTGGCCTTGGCCACTGGGCAGCTCCTTGTTTCTACGGTGTTATTACTAATGGTGGCTGACTATAACTGATGCTAGAGAGCCATGAACAAACATGCTAGGAGTGGTGGCTAGGAGCTACCACTCAGAAGTGCTGACGCCCTTCCACTCAAACTTGGCATCTGGCTGATCTGCGCCCAGAGTAAGGTAACGGGCGCTAAGATGACTGCTCTTGACTGTAGACATGGCTGCAGGCAGTGAGCTCCTTTGAGCTTTCTCTTTAGAACACCATTTTCATCTCACGAGCCACATAACTCACACATAAACCACAGTACAGTTTACTTTGATGATATCCTTACATCAATAAACTGGAATAGACTGGAGAGATGGCTCTGCAGGCAGAGGCACCTGCTGCCAAGACTGACGGCCTGAGTTCAATCTCTGGGAACCACACAATGGACACAAAGAAGTGACTTCGGAAAATTGTCTAACCTCCACATGCATGCGTTCCCCTACGCATACAAACACAAATATATATTTTAAGAGGTAATGGAGGGGTTAATGGTAAAATCCCTTTGGTGTTCCTGTCACTTGTCTTCTTCCTGCCTCCCCCAATCCTGGCTTTGTGGATTACTAAAACATATCAACTTACCTCTGATGGATAATAATTTAGTGGCTCAAACTTGGCATCAATTTTATAAAAGGCCAGTTCCTGCTCCAGCTCATACTGCTTCTGGCACGCCCGCGTTAGTTCCACTGTTTTCTGCTTTAGCTATTGGCCAACATAAGACGGAGAAGTGTCAGTTAGCGCAATCCTAGAATGATATGCGGTTCTCACATAACTACATCAAATAGCACAACGCTGAGAATATTTTCTCTCAATCCCACATTACAAAAAAAGAAACACAATTATCATTTCTGAAGAGGTCACATAAAAGACCTTTGATATGCCATTTCAGGATACAGTGAGCCACAAAGAACAATTGAGTTTGTTTCATATGAACATGAAAACAAATGCCAGCCATCCTGCAATGCTTTGTGTCCTGGTCCCAGTCACTAACACAGATTTTTTTAACCCACTCTTTGTTTTTAATGATTGCTTCAGTTCATGGAGGGACATTTTACAGGGGAGGAGACTGGTTTTAGCTGATGAATCTTAGCTGTGAGTATTCAGTATGGGTGGGAGTGGGTGCAGGGGATCTCACTATGTTTGCCAGGAATTTGTTCTGCTGCCCAGGCAGCCAGAGTGTGTGATCTTCCTGTCTAAGTCTCTGGAGTGCTGGAAGTATAGACATGTGCCTCAGTGCTGGGCCAGAATAGCAGTCTTCTTGGCAGCAGAGGTAAGAGATGTAAATAAGCTCAGTCGGATGCAAATGTGTGCTATTGGTAACTTGTAACACTCCAGTAACTTTATTCACATTACAGCTTTCTGGTACTCACTGAGACGTAGGCACTAGGAGGAAAACGTAAGGATAATCTAATCTAATTTCTGCATTTGCAAATCCTTTGAGGTCATTCAAAGGTCCACTAAGTGATTTTTGACTTTTTCTTTTCTTTCTTTTTTCTTTTTTGACAATCTGAGGGTTGCTTTCAGACAGAAAAGCATGCAGAAATATTTCATCAAAATGCAAGTTGAAAAGAAATAAAACATACACATAACATTTTACAAGGCCAGGAAACAAAATCGTGCATAAGTTAGCATGCAGTCCCCTCCTGAGTATCCATCACATGGAGTAACACTGAGCTGCACTCTAGCTGGCACCAGCTGCTGTGTGACCTGCAGTGCCAGCTCACCCAGGCTTCACTACTCCACTAGGAGGCAGTCAAAGCTGCTCAAGGACGTTAAGCAACTTGTCCAACTGAGCAGTGCTCAAGTCTAACTCTCTCTGCTGTCCCATGCTGCCATCAATGTCCTCTTGCTGTCTAGCACATTGCCCACACTGATGGTTTCAGTCAATGTTCAAGAAGACCAGTGTCTCAGAGACAATTCACATCAACAGCATCACTTATGTTTAGGTTTTTTACCCCAAAGCAAACTGACAACAGGGCCAAACAAAGGCAGACATGGCTGGAAGCACAGGACATGCTTGGACTATTTTCTATAATAACCTGTTTTCAAAGTACTTTTGTGCTTTTCATAGCTCTAGACTCAGATGATAATAAGCCCTCAGCAAATATCTGCTGGCACAAGAGCATAAATGAGAGCAGACAGGAGTCAAAGGAAGTAGGCTCACTAAGTACTGGCTATAAATAATCAAGAGATGACTGCAGTTAACATAGTACAAACAGGAACAATAATACTAATTTCCTCTCATATTCAAATGTACTCTCCTGTATACAAAGTCATTTATAACACATTACACAAACACAAACACATTCCCAAAGAAGCAAGCCAATTTCAAAACTTAAAATGTAATCAAGCATTTTAATACGAGTCATCATGCAACACCACAATAAACAGTGTGCAGTAGAGTCCTGAAGGAACTACCTTAAAGAAGAATAAAGACTCAGGAGAATATGACCTGCAAGAAACCAAGATGTGGGCTCAGAGAACAAAGAAGCAAACAGACATGGCACCTGGAGAACACTGGAGAGAGCTAGGCTCTGATGCTAGTAGCATCTCTCTATTGATGATGCACCACAGAAGGAAACGGTTATCAGTACTGGTATCAATCTTCCTCTGAGTATAAACACCACCTGGCAACACTTAACTTGCTTCACTTGGAGTTATTTTCACACTCAGAGCCTCAAGTCCTCACAGTCGTGAGGGTGGAAGGGCAAGTAAGCATTCCCATTTAAGAAGCAAGGGCAGTGAAAGGTCAAAGTTAAGTAACTTGAAACAAAAAACAAACCAACATAAAAAAAAAAAACCCTAAAAACAACAAAGCAAGTTGGTTAGTATTTGCCAAAGGTGAGGATAGGGGTTACTACAGCTTAAATGGCCTTTAAAAGACTTAATTCAACATGACTTTTATTTAAAAAAAAAACAACTAATTTAATGCACAAACAATTGCTTAAGAAAACTGCAAATCACTGAAGATGATGTTATCATCAGATATTCTGCAAGAGGCAAAGGAAAATGTAAGCTCTCAAAATAAGACCTAGAATTCTCTTTTTAAACATACAGTAGTACTTTGGAATAACAAAAAAGAGAGAAAAATAATGAAATGGGTAATTTAAAGAAGAAAGATAAATGATCAATGAATATATATATAATATTCACTCATCCAGCAATTACAGAAATAAAAAAATAAAACAGTAACAAAATCCCATTTCCCCCCATAAGTTCACAATAATAAACCCAGTTTGATCCTTTTACTCACTGCTGTGGAAAGCATAAATTGGTAATAAGCTTTTTAAAGTGTACAGTGGCATTTATCAAAACTTATTATATATAGTTGTGTGCGTGTGTGTGTGTGCCCACGTGCATGCACATGGGCAAGCATTGGCACTTACTCTTACACATTACTGCTACCATTTCTACTGAAAAGAAGTCTCCATGACACAGGTGAATTATGTTTAAACTTGGAATACCTTTGCCAGGTTCTAAATTTTTGACAGTATGCAGTCTTATCCGTGATGCTATTTGAAACATATTCTGAGCAGTGTGACCAGCTCCTCCCAGTGCACAGCATCACGCTTCTCTTTGTGCCAGGTACCATTCTTTACACAGTATCCTCTGGGCAGCATATCACAGTCAACTACAGTTCACAAAGCCCTTTGTCCATGTTCCTGTTAACCCCCACCTTCCCAATGCTACAGTCAGGACAAAGTGCTTTTAAGTGGAAGAGCAGAGCTTTCCTGACATTAACAGAACACAGCCAGAACAATGTGTAACAGACTCACCAGCTCCTTTTTTGTGTTGAGGTCACTTTCTAGCTCCTCACAGCTCTGTTTCTGTAACATGGCTTCTTCCTTTAATGACTTGTTTAGCTTATCCTGATTTTTTATTTCCTCGAGAAACTTTGTTTGTTTGTTCTTAAGCTCTTCTGTTTCCACTGTCTTCTTTTCCAGGTCTTTTTCCAGTCTTTCTATCTCTTCTGTCAATAAAAATAAAGTAGCTTATCGATCATTATATTCTCATCTTGGAAAATAGTAAGTATGCTCAAAACAGTGGCTAAACAAGTCTAAGAACTATATAACACAATTGACTTCAAGATCAGTTGCCATGGTGTTTTGGGAAAAAGATGGCCACCTTGAATCTGAATCTGACCTTTATTAAGAGTTAAGAAACTGGAGGGGATTTTTACTATAATTATTATTGTGTGTGTATATGTATTTGCATGTGTGAGCACACACACACACACATATTCACAGAAGCCAGTGTGTGCACAGAAGTCATAGGACAACTTGGTGAAGCCGGCTGGCTCTCTTCTTCCTTTCTGTAGGTTCCAGAATGAGACGTGACTGATCAGGCTTGCACAGAAAGCACCCTTCCTCACTGAGCCACCTCACTGGTGTGAAACTGTCATTTTTATAGGTCAAAAGTAGATTAACACCGATTTCAAATTCAGATCATACAGAGGGTGACTACTCAACACTCTAAAACGGTCACTTCATATCCTCTCTCCTCAAATCTCCCATCCTCCATCCAGTCTTTCTCAGCAGAGAGCTTCACGTTTCATTGAGGGAGGGCCTTAATTCCCCTACCACAAAGACAAGAAAAGTACTGACACATACATATTATTCTCTCTCTCTCTCTGATCAAAAAGTATCTCTCCTACCAAAAGATGATCAATGAGATCCCCCCCCTCCCCAAATCTAATCTCTTTGGACCTCATTTTTTTTTGTTTGTTTGTTTTTGGTTTTTTGAGACAGGGTTTCCTCTGTGTAGCCCTGGCTGTCCTGGAACTCACTCTGTAGACCAGGCTGGCCTTGAACTCCGAAATCCACCTGCCTCTGCCTCCCAAGTGCTGGGATTAAAGGCGTGACCACCACTGCCTGGCTGGACCTCATTTTTATGAACTAAAGGAATAAAGGCATGATTTGTCTCTCCCTTCTGATCTCAGGAATGCTATTTCATTACTAAAAACTTTGATGTTTAATTGCATTTCATCTCTTCCCATTTCCTTGAAGCTATCAGTGAGTGTTTAGTCTTAGATCTTTTCTTTACCTTTAATACTTAAGAATTACAATTATTAAGTATTGGAAAAGTGAAGCTGCTGTAGAAATTTCAAATCTTTGATCAAACATCTCCTTCCCATTCCTTATCTACCATTAGTTCCCATCCCTCTCCAACTGCTCTGAGCAGGTACACCAATCCAAATCATTATTTTTTCCCGAAGCAGAGTTTCTCTGTTATAGCCTGGCCATCCTGGACCAGGCTGGCTTTGAACTCCGATCCACCTGCCTCTGCCTCTCAAGTGCTGGGATTAAAAGTGTGTACCACCTCTGCCAGGCCCAAAGTAATTCTAAAGCCATGTCTGTGTTAACCTTACTTACCCATATGTCAGCCCATTCATCACGGTAACCACTTGCTCTCCTGAAATCTTTTCTGGGCATTTAAAACTCTGTTTCCTGCACTCTGATCTTGCTAACTTGTCATTTACTGTTTTCTTGGCTGGCTGCTCACCATTCTTCCTCTTCTCACACCTTACACCCATACATATACACATTCACACACACACACACACACACACACACACACACACACGAGATCACTTTTGAGGCAGGAAATTTTGGTACATAGTAAATGATCAATAGATGCTTGATTAACCAATTTATGGTGCCATTTCCATGTATATTTTCGTTTTAGTAAAATTATCAGGTTTATAATTTATCCTTCCTTTTTTAAATGTTAGGTGTGGTGATATGCACCTTTCCAAGTTAAGTACTTGTTCCTCTACGTATTGGCTGTGGGAGGAACGCATACCTGACCTGGGGAAGATAATACAGATAATAGGACATCTTGCAGAAGTTGGTTCTTTCCTTCCACCAAGTGGGTCTCAGGAATTGAACTCAGGTCCTCAGGTCTGGCAAAAAATGTCTTTACCCTCTGAGCCACTTCACCAGACCCTATCCTTCTACAGAACTTCCAAAGAGATAAGTCCCTTCCTCGTTCAAGTTTAGTGTTCTCTGTTTGTTTGCTTGCTTTCTAAGTATCACCTTACCTAAACTGAATCTCTCGAAAGCCTCTTGTCTATCCTGAGTGGTTACTGGCTGACCTTCCAAACTTTCCAGGGAACGGAGGTGGAAAACAATGAACTGGAGGTAATGAGGAAGGGCCACAACTGGGTTGTCAATGAGGATGAGAGAAGTCAAATCTTGAAGTGGCTTCAACTTGCTCACATCCTGGAGCTGAAATGGTACAACAGCAGTATGGGAATGATTAAATGAACAATGGACTAAATCAGCAGCATTTCTTTTAACATGCCAAGAAACCTGTTTATCAAAGTCACTTCCCCTAATTAGCAGTGTGAGGAAGGGACAGCAGGGGCATGTGTCAGACAGTAGTATGCATTTTCAAGGTCCAAAGGTGTGACTTGCCTTAGCTCAGAGCCTGTAAGTGAATAAAATGGGGTTCAGTCTCAGTCTATATCACAATGTCTTTATTTTGTATTGATCAAGTAAGCAAAAAATGAACTGCTATGAAAGATTTTGGTAAATATTGAGATAACTGATGGTTAAAAACATAAAAACTTGTATATATCCTCACATTCTTTGAAAACTCTTGTTTATTCTAAGAACTTGTGTAGGTTGGGAGACACTAATTTTAATAGCTAGTACAAGAACATATTTCCCCCAAATATATATTACCCTTAATGATGTCAATGCCAAACATATAGATAAGAAGATGATATATGATTACAACTCATCAATACTGAACAGTCTTCCTGTTATTTAGCAGACACTAGGTATGACCTAAAATCAGGAACTCTGAGAAATACTTGGGTCAACTGTAGACCCAGGGCCATGTCTTCCCACCATCCTGTGAGTTTCAAGAGCTGTACAGTGATATACCAAATGGTGTAAGGCTTACACTGAGGCTCATGAGCTGTGGCAGCAAAATGGACAGTGACCTTCCCAGATCTTTTAACAATATAATAAGAAGGAAGAATTCTTGCTGAGTGTGGCAGAGCACACCTAGGCACCAGTATATGAGGGTGAAGGCAAGAGAGCTACAAGTCTCAGTTGTGCTTGGCTTACAGAGAGGCCTCACCACAACCTCAGTGTTGGAGTAGCAAACAAGCAAGATAACATAAAATGAAAAAAAAAGGTGTGTATTCTAATTTGTCTTCACACTCGAATGAATAAAGAACACAGCCTTAGTTACTCATTCTAAAGTTTCAGAAGCAGTTTTATCCCTTTTGATTCATCTGAGCCTCTTAGAAAATACTTTCTCGATTTTAGACAGCTCATAGAAATCAAAGAACTCTCCGAGGTCACATTAGGGCAGTCTAGGCCTATAGACTTTACTTTTTAAAGATTTTATTTATTTATTTTATATATATGACAAGTACAATGTGTCTGTCTTCAGACACACCAGAAGAGGGTATTGGATCCCATTACAGATGGCTATGAGCCACCATGTGGTTGCTGAGAATTGAACTCAGGACCTCTGGAAGAGCAGTCGGTGCTCTTAACCGCTGAGCCATCTCTCCAGTCTTAGACTTTCCTTTTTAATCTATGACAATTATCATTAAGTTATATCATCATTGTTCCAGCTGTAACATCCAATATAACACCAATTAGGTGCCACATTTATTTTTTAGGTGTTCAGAAGGCATTTTCTAACAAAACCTGAGTGAAATTAAGGCTTCATCTGAAAAATGGGAATCAAATCTACTATCTCAAAATAACTTCAAATAGATATGCATTGCATCAAGAATGGCCCTAGGCACCAGGGGTGTATGACAGTGCAATGAACTGATGGACAGGCAAACCCTGACAGATCAATTCCGGTTACCATTGAACCCAAGACCACGAGGGCAGTCCGTGTTTAACACACTAAAGAACCCTAGGTTCTACCCGAATATGGCATATGGCCAATAAACAAGGATGCCAAAAGAAACCTCACTCTTTAAATATTTTCCCAACAAATAAAAAATCTGAACAAATAAGTTTTTAGGAGGGTAAAGGGGACTGACTAAGGAAAGGGGTAGGAAAAGACAGGGCGCTGGGCACGAGAGGGGACATGCTCAATATAAAATAGACACATAGACAAGACCTTTAAGATGCAAATCATTTAAATTTTAGGAAAAATAAATCTTGCTATTTTGAATAACTTACCGATGATATCTTATTGCCTTTCAGATTGAGGACTCGCAAAGATTTCAATTTCTTTGCGAACCACACTGGAATATGCTCTATCTCATTACCTGCTAGGTTTAGCTTTTGCAGGTTACACATGTTTTCCAGTCCCTCGATTTTACTGGAAACCAGAAAAGAAAATCAAACTTAGTGAGTAAAATGATCAAGACCTTTCGCTGTAGTTTACAGTGAATAACCTCAGCAGACGAGGCTACTTCTCATAACTATAATTAACTTTTTTCCTGAATGACAACCACATGGCCAAAGCCAAATGTCCGCAAACTACCAATGCTCTATGAGTACGCCTGGAAATCCTGCTCATCTTACTGTATGCAGGATACTACACTGTACATGACACAGGAGAGAAGAGGGTGCCCACGGCCATACCACAGGGAGTAGAACACTCGACCCCACTGTGTGCCTACCCAGATGTCGACAATAATTTCATTGTCATCAACAAAGGTGCACTGTGCCAGCAGCATGTGTCACACACTCTAAAATGACACTGTTCATGGATACACGCGCTGCAGCGAGAATATTTAAATTAGTAAAGCACTTGCCACTCATCCTCTTCGCATCTCTGATGGCACACTCTTCACGTCCCCTGCAACCCAGCCGTCACTCTGACTCCCTGTCACTTTGCTGTGCTGAACAGATAGTCCTGAGCTTCTCTAGTTCCGTTTTTACTAAGAAATTACTTTCATCAGATCACCCTTCTGAACGTTTTCATATTACGACCTTGATTTGCCAGGGTTCGGTTTTGTTTTTAACATTCTATTTTTGTCTGAGTTAGAGCTGTTCCAGGCCCACGGCTGTGGTCTGAGTCAGGGAAACGGTGCACAAACACTTTCAGGACTTGACTTTTGCTTCATCTTCCCCATTACAGTTTTCTGTGTAGCTTCAGTCACCATTAGATTTCACTATCTTGGTTTCTCCCAGCATTAGTATATTTGTAGGTGTGCCCGGATTAGAAATGAGATGTACATTCCTTACGTCTAGTAGCAAAGAACATAGGATAAATATACAGGATCGAATTATTTGGAATATCTTCAGGATCAAACAGCGTTTTCTTCACATATGCATTACTTCCGTAATAAGGCAAGGGATCACGGATAACAACTAGACAAACTTACTGCTAAAAATAGAATTAGGCTGGCACCATGAAAATGGGTCTGCTTTCACAACGCTAAGTACAAAACTATTCTATACTTACCTGATACTGAAACATAAAGGCAGATGTGACATTCCAGAATCCAATGAACAAGAACCAAAACTGCTATTTCGAAGCACTCTTTCGCTAACACAGACACTGTCAGTCTCTGTCTGACAACGAAGATCTCACAATGCTCCCTGCAGGAGCAGTGACTCACCTGAGTTTGTTATATGATAAGTCGAGTTCCCGTAACCGTAACAGCTTGTCCATTTTCTCTATCTTCGCTATTAGATTATAGCTGAGATTTAGTACTTCAACTTTAACACACTTTTCCAAATTTTCGATGTACTGATTGGAAAGAAATGGTGAATACTTTTTATAATAGACTTCTTGATGCTTACAGGCTGTTTGGATCAGCAAACCCTAACAGCTTTCCTTGACCACCGTAGTAAGGCTCTGCTGACATTCTCTCCGACCCCAGCAACTTCTAGCGAGTGAGAAGCTCTAACTAATCCCCGTCATTCCCCTGACCTCACCCTCTCTATGCCCTTCCCTCTTCCCTTCCACTTTCCTACGGAGGCGCTCTACTCTTTTTTTTCCCTCTCCATTAATCAATTTATTTACATCCCGACTGCAGCCCCCCCTCCCATCTTCCCTCACATAACCTCTCCCCTCAACCCCCTCCCCTTCTTCCTCTGATAAGGGGGGAGGGGCTGGGTATCAACCCAACCTGGACATCTGCAGGACTAGGCACATCCTCTTCTACTGAGGCCGGATGAGGTGGCCCAGTTAGGGGAACAGGATTCACAGGCAGGCAGCAGAGCTGGGGACGGCCCCTACTCCAATTGTTGGGGGACCCGCATGATGACTAAGCTTTACTCTTTATAAACTATCAACTGCACTATCTAAGGGCTTCCTCTTAGTCACTTTACAGTAGATGTGCACTGCATGGCTAATAAGTGTAAGTGTGGTGCCACATAGGAAGGCTATGGCAGTGACCCAGGTCATTTGCCCGCTGCATAGTTCATATTCACCATGTTGCATTTCTTCTGTACTCAGTAAGCTGCACTGCACTGTAAGGGCGTTTCTACTGCTCCTCCTCCTACCTCCCCCATTTGTCATGAGCACCCTCACAAGAACTGTCCACCTCTGCTCTTCTTGTCCTCCCTATTTACTGCTACTGTACTGGTAAGGCAGGCGTTCTTTTAGCCTATCATTGCCCCTCCATCAGCGTCTGGAGTAGGTGCCAGGAGCTATTCTATATATATATAGATGAAATGTACATGCATATGAAATATAGCAGCAAATATGAGACGGGATTTCTTGACTTTATTGGGATATATAAACATCAAACAAGATTTTAGACACTGAAAACTCAAAAACTATATGGGAATATGTTTTGGCAGTATGCAAGGCTCCACAAGGGCAGATTTTGCCTGCTGTGTACACTGCTAAGCACTACTGCTGACACAGACTGAGTGCTAAAGAAAGATCAGTTGACTGAAGAGGAGAAGGTGTCTGTCTACAACTGATTGGAAGAAAAGGTCTCACAGAGGACATTTATCCAGCAGAGACCTTAGTAACAGCATGTCAGTTGAATCAGTTGTGTGTATACCCAGGAACAGAGAGCACCAGGCTAACTTAAAAAAACAAAACAAAACAAAACCCACAAACAAGGGTCTGGAGAGATAGTTCAACAGGTAAGAACACTTGCTGCCCTAGAAAAGGACTACAGTTTGATGCCCAGCACCTAAATGGTTGCCAATTGCAATCTGTAACTCTAGTTCCAGGGGATCCAGGGCCCTCTTCTAGCTTCTGTAGGCACAAGACAATGCATAAGGTACACAGACAAACATGCAGGCAAAACACGCACACAAATTAAATAAAAAAAAGTAAACCTTAAAAAAAAAGCAAACCCTACTCTACTGAGGCCTTGAAAGAACAGACTTGGTGGGTTTGAGAAATGGAAGGAAAGACTTTTAAATGGCCAGATCCTGTGAGTCCTGCTGTCATCGCTGGCTATTCTGTGCCACTGTTACCCTTTCCTGTCTGAGGTTTCTACTTGCAGCCTGATGCTCTCGGAGACTTTCTACCACGACAGAGCCTTCCGGCTTTCACACTGGTTTGCCTTCCCCAGCCCATCCTCTCTGATTCTCCCTACTTCTACACTTAATCCCAGACACTTTTCACGCCAAACTCTCAATTCCCAGAGATTACAAGCTAGGCTTCGTTCGGCCTGTATCTGCCGCCTTAGACTGCCATGTCTGGTGCACATAACAGCCACAGAGCAACCACATACCGACATGATAGGTCGTTGCTACAACCTTAATACTGCTGCAGGTTTCCGTTTCCTCTATAACTGTACAACTGAAACCTAAATATATTCTAACAACACTTCCAAACAAAACATAAGACATTCTTACTGAAGTCTCACTAAAACAGGAAGAATCTGCCCAGTAAACCACCATTAAGAGGCTAATGTGTCTGTACTTAGACTCCTACTCTTTTCTGTCTGTATACACAGCAAAGAGAACTTAAAAAAAAAAAGCGTGAGATTATACTAAATAAATCACTTGAGAATTTGGTTTTCACTGAAACTAATATGAAAAAAAGTCTGCTTTGAATGAGATTGGCCCCATCAACTCATGTACTTGCAAGCTTAGTTCCCAGTTGATGAGCTGTCAGGTAATAATCAGGAGGTGTGGTCTTTTTAGGAGGTATGTCACTAGCGGGGGGCATGCTTTGAGGCGTCAAAGCCCATGTATCTTGTTCTCCCTTTGCCTGCTGTTTGTGGATCAGGATGAAAAGCTCTCGGTTAGCTCTCCACATGCCTGCCTGCCTGCCCGCTTGCCCGCCTGCCCACCTGCTGGCCCGCCCGCCAGCTGCCTGCCTGCCCGCCTGCCCACTTGCCTGCCT
Source organism: Rhynchomys soricoides (assembly GCA_019843965.1). Classification (NCBI taxonomy): domain Eukaryota; kingdom Metazoa; phylum Chordata; class Mammalia; order Rodentia; family Muridae; genus Rhynchomys; species Rhynchomys soricoides. The sequence continues at coordinate 1,439,712 of JADRCH010000283.1, forward strand.
GCTGGCCCGCCTGCCCACTTGCCTGCCTGCTGGCCCGCCTGCCGGCTGCCATTCTCTCTGCCATGATAACATGAAACAAAAACTTGATGTTTCTAAAAGTGATACTTGCTAACTGGGTGCTGGAGAGATGGCTCAGCAGTTAAGAGCCTCCATGGTTGTAGCAGAGGACCTGATTCAATTCCTAGCATTCAAGTTGGGTAGTTTGCAAACATCCATAGCCCTAGCTCCAAGGGATCCAACGCCTCTGGCCTCCAAAAATATCTGCACTCATGTGTGTGTTAAAGGGAAAAAAAATTCTGGCAGGCTTAAAACATAAGAAAGCGAAATCAATGTTCATGTTTAGAAACTGCTTGAAACCTACCCTAAATTTCTTGCCACCATCTTTAGAAAGTGAAAGATTGAGAGACTTCACCAAGGCCAAATTGTCCTGTTTAGTGATTTTTTTGATGAGGGCCTCTGTAATATACCGGACTCCCACATATGAATCAGCTCCTGAAATCCATAAACAGATCATTATCAGTAGAAAGGTATGAATATCACCAAATAGAAATCATGTTTACACTATACATAAGGCAATTTTAATCCATGCAAATATGCAGATGGTAGCTGGCTGGTCCAGTACCTTAATACATCCCTTTATATCATCTCATTACCATGATGAACACTGGGCCTACCACTTTGGGCATTGTGATAAATGTTCTACATTTAAATAGGTAATTTGAATAAACCTTTGAAGAAAATATTATTAATGTTCATATTTATGAAAAATTATTTGATCATGAGAGATGGCTCAATGGTTAAAAGCACTGGTTGCTCTTGCAGATGACATGGGTTTGATCCCAGTACCCACCCAGCAGCTCGCAAACATCTGTCACTCCAGTGTTAAGAAGACCCTTTTCTGGTCTCCAACAACACCAGGCACATAAGTACTACATAGATATACATGCAGGTAAAGCACCCATATACATAAAAATAAATATTTTAAATTATTTGCTCAATATCCTGAAACTAATATGGTACAAATTCCAAAATTTCAACTCAAGCAAATATATTTAAAACTTGTATTTTGTTTTGTCTGTGTGTGTGTGTGTGCACACGCGCGCGCGCACGCGCACACACAGACTTGTAACATAGTATGGAGATCAGAACATAAGATTTTGGAGTCATTTCTTGCCTTCCACCATGGGTCCTGGAGATCAAACTCAGGTCCTCAGGTCTAAGTGGCAAGTGTTTCTACTTGCACTTTCAACCACTTATAGCAGTAAGGTTTGTTTCAAAGCTCTATTTTTCTCACTTGTTGCTTTATGAAATAGAAAGTATCATAACATGTTATAAACATAGGGTATCAATTTGGTAGACAACAGACATTCCTTTATGGTCTTTTCAGAAAGTGCTGTCATATTGCATTTTATAAAGACAAAATAGTCTCTTGACAGAACCAACATTCTAGACTAACGATCAACTCAGAAACAATCAGGAACCAATAGGCAGTGAAGCTGCACAGAAGAGGCCAAATTCCATGCTGACAGTGTTTAACATAAAACGGCCAGGGACTCAGGTCAGCAGAGGCTGATGAGATTAAACAACCTAGCAAAGAATAAAGCATTTCTGAAAACAAACTAGAATGGCAGCAAGTTGGTTTTTTTTTAAAGAAAAAAACTTTAAAAATGCTAGTGGGACCTGCGCATGTGGAAGTCAGTGCCCTTCCAGATGCCTGAAGAACCCAAGCATGGCTAGCATGCTTAGATCAAACTTTTACCTTGAAAGCTCTCCACTCTCAGGTGAGGGGAGATGTCCGACCCCAACTAAGAAACTTCTAGTAAGCGCTTAAATGAACTCTCTACAAGAAACCCACCTCCCTCTCCTAGAAACTCCCTACCCCAAATTCCTTCCAGACACCTTTACCTTCATCCAAAACCATTAGTCCCCTCTCTGTTCTTCCACAATTTCTACCAATTAAAGCAGCAATTCGAGTGGGTGTGATAGCAGGAGGGTGTGATAGCAGGAGGGTGTGATAGCAGG
>JADRCH010000283.1:1441743-1500946 GCA_019843965.1 Rhynchomys soricoides
GGGTGTGATAGCAGGAGGGTGTGATAGCAGGAGGGTGTGATAGCAGGAGGGTGTGATAGCTGGATTCCACACTTAAGCTCAGTATTTCCCACCTCTACTTACGTGTGAGACCAGACACATTTTTAGCAGTACCTTTATGTTGCTGGGACTCCAAAGGCATGGTGTTTTCATCTGTAAGTTCTGCCTGTGCGGGCCTCTGTCCACTAGGATGTAAAGGCGGAGTCTCAGATCCAATTAAAGGTGAAAGTGACCTAGATCGCATGCTGGACTTAAGAGATGACGGCCCAGGAAAATGAGATGACAGCAGCATCTTTGCTTTGGGGAGCTTTCGTTCAGAACCTTTCTTCATTGCAAGAATAAAACCAGGTGACCATCAAAACCTGGAAGAGTTTTGGAGGTGGTTAACAAGGCTAAGTCTCCAGAGCTACTGAGAGTGTTCATTCTCACTAGAGCGTTAAGATCATTCGCTGTGAGTGCAAAGGCTATGGAGACTCTGCCCACACTTCTTGAAGCATATGGAGCAGTGCTCTCTTAACTGCTGATCACCCTCCACAGGAAAGAGACCTGGAAGGCCTGTCACTGCCACGCTCAGCTTGGCGTGTCACTAGTTACTTCCTTTCTCAGTTTATCACTCAGACTTTTCACAGGTCCTTTCCATACAGGGTCACACACAGGAATATTTGACAACCAACACTTGTAAGCACCCTGTCCTCCCAGAAACTGGTCTGGGACACCAGTTCTACTGACATTCTCCTGTCCTTCTGGCTACTCCATGCCTCCTTTGCTGGCTCATGTTCCTCTACTTCCCCTAAATGTCATTGCTCCTCTACATTGGCTTTTTGTTCCCTTTAACTATCACCTCAAAAAATCTAATGTATAACCTCAGTTCTCAAATGTACAGCAATTTTTAGAAAAAAGGTGTTTAGTGAGATAGTATACTAAGTAGTTTTCAATCCAATGACAAGTTGGTATCAGAAGAGGATAGCGTAATAGAATGTTGCATACAAATCTTTACACAGGTTGAATTTGGCCTGAGGTTGCTTTCCTTTGGCCTTGAGTTTCCCTATAGCCAAATACTACCTTCATGGACAAAATTAAGCTGAAAGCCCAGTTCGACAATATACTTTTGAAACAAATAGCTGAGTCTCAGTAACGCTTTACTTAGCCACAGGATTGCTGTGGTATCAGCCCACCTTCAAGTAAGACGAATGTTGATCTGCAACCAATGAAGCTGTCCCTGCAGATTCCATTTCTGTCCATAAGGGCTGGCTGTCCCAGGCTCCATTCTCAGAATCTGATTCCCTGAGACAGTCAGCCTATGAGACAGTGTGTTTCTACGTGCAGACTTCCAGGAGCTATGGCAACTCAGGGAGGGACGCAGGGGTTGGAACCACCACTTAATTGCTCAGTGATCCAGGAATCCACTGAATACTTTCCTAATTCTACAGGAATCATTACTTCTATGTAATAATTTATTAATCAGGGGAGGTAGCATAGGACTTCATAATAATTTAGTGAGGTGATAGGATTTGATAAGAATAATTCTAGATGGTTTACAATTTCAAAGTTTTGAAGAGAAGACTATGATGTAGGATACAAAATAATTGAATTGTCTAATGATATAGGATGCTTTTCAGAATAAAAATAAGAAAAATGTAAAAATATATCTTTAGTATGTGACATATTATTCTATTTCTATAATCATCAAATATTATGAAATGGGAAGAAAAGTTATGAAGTTGGTCCTGAACGTCCCTGTTTTGTTTTTAATTTCTTGCTTTTATGAAAAGTGTAACCTAGTGTTATCTATTAATTAATTTTATCCAGGAGTATCTTAGTTACTTTTCTATCACTGTGATAAGACACTATATAATAAAAAAATGCTTCCTTATAGAAGAAAGACTTTATCAAGGGCAAGGAACATGGCGGCAGGCAAGCAGGCATAGCGCTGGAACAGTAGCTGAGACCTTACTTTTTTTTTTTTGGTTTTTCGAGACAGGGTTTCTCTCTGTAGCCCTGGCTGTCCTGGAACTCACTCTGTAGACCAGGCTGGCCTCGAACTCAGAAATCTTCATCCACAAGCAGAGGGAAAACTAACTGGCCCATCCTTACTGACATTCCTCCTCCAAAAAAGCCAGAGCTCCTAATTCTTCCCAAACAGTTCAACCAGCTGGGGCCCACATACTGAAATCCACGAGCTTATCGGGCCATTCTCATTCACACCACAACCAGGACTCATATACTCTACCTAAGTGTTGCATCTTAGTTTTTCTCAGGCTTGAGTGAATTACTCATATTTGAAAGAGACTGCCAGTTCACTGTAGTAGCAACCAAGAGACCCTTCCGCATGAGAGAATATATTAGACACGAAGGGCCACACCCTTATTTTAGCCACACCTTTTGAATTAAGGGCGAGCGCTTGTGATGGTGGCATATAAACAAGAGTTTTGTGAGTTCAGGGAAAGCTTTTCTGACTCATGTGGCTAGTCACCTATAAGAAAAATGAAAAAGTGAGCAGTTTAAAGTAGTGGTGTGTGTGTGTGTGTGTGTGTGTGTGAGTGTGAGTGTTGGACTAAGTACATTGGAGTGAGGCAGAAGTCACTTACAGATTTTGTGTAAGACATCACAGTGCCCTGTAGGCCATGATCTGGACCCCAGAAAACTCATTCAGCAATGGTTTGGGGATCCTAGTAGGAGTGAGTCTTGGCCTGTCCTACTGGTGTGGAACTTTGGGCGAATGAACTCATCTGTAAAATATGAACCAGTATGTATCGGTTCCTTCAATGTGAAAATACACATAAGTTCATCACAGGATTTGTTCCTTTGTAAGACTGAGCGCTAGCATTACATTTTGTTAGTTAGTCAGCTTCGGTGGTAGCCACCAGTTCTTAAGGGAGAAACAGGAAGGAAGTTTGACCTGGCTGTTGCTTGCAATGGGTTGAAGTGTGACTCAGAATGAACAAATGGAAGCAACGGAGAAGAAAAGACAGGGCGGAAGAGGACTGGAGTGAGGTGTCAGGAACACACTAAAGACAGGAACACACGCTCATGGCTGGAGACTTGCTTTTAAAGGCCGAGCAGATGTTCCAGGGAGCAAGAGAAAGCCGCTAGGATGTTGTGACGATTAGACTCATCTGACCAAGCTGTAGGACACATCCTAATGCCCACACCCAGACACGCCCTGGTGGAAGAACCCAACACCTTCCCCAGCCCTCACATCTTGGTACTCTCCCTCTGGTCCTCTTCATTTCATACCCTCTGGCTTATTAAATATTCTCTGTAAACTTCTAAGGCCGTCTTTATTCTCACCATCCTTCAAGGTCTCCAGGCCAGCCATAATTCCTTTTCGAGCCAATGCCCCAGTCTGTGCTGCCTATTTCTGCCTTTTAGTTTTTTCACTACCATTTGAACTGTAAAGGTTTCTCCACAAAATCTATCCCAGTTGCCAGACATGACAGTATTCTTCCTCCATGCCTCCACAGTCCCGGGACAGCCAGGATTACACTGAGAAACCCTGTTGCAAACAAACAGACCCACAAACCCCAAACTTTCTATCCCTTTCTATTAGTTTATTTATCTAACCTTACTGAACAATTTTTATGATTTGGGGAGTATGCGAGACTCTAAGAAAACATAGCTAAGAGGGTAAGGTTTCTACACTCCAAACGTATAAGAAAATGGCCTCTCTGTATTACACAGACTATGCACCAAAGGCTTTATGAGCATTCATTCCATTGATTTGTAAAAGTCCCTGTTTAATGTTTCTCTGATCAGACTATAAGCCACAAGAGTAGAGAGGGATTGCCTGTTGACGGAACAATAAAAGGACTTATTGCCTGAAGGGGCCTGGATAAACACTCCAAAGACATTGACAAATTAATTTTTTAAAGATTTATTTATGCATTTTATGAATATGTAGCTACGTCTACACACCAGAAGAGAGCATCGGCTCCCACTGTAGACAGCTGTGAGCTGCCATATGGATGCAGGGAGTTGAATTCAGGACCTCTGGAAGAGCAGCCATTAATCTAACCTCCAAGCTATTTCTGCAGCTCCAGAGCTTGCCAAATTTAAATCCATAAGATGCTATATAAGGCCGGGCAGTGGTGGCACACACCTTTAATCCCAGCACTTGGGAGGCAGAGACAGTGGATTTCTGAGTTCGAGGCCAGCCTGGTCTACAGAGTGAGTTCCAGGATAGCCAGGGCTATACAGAGAAACCTTGTCTCAAAAAACCAGAAAAAAAAAAAAAAAAGCTATATAAAAACAGAATTACCCATCTCATTTGCAAGCAATAGTTAGCAATCGAGACCTCAAATCCTAGAGCTACCTGGCCTAAATAAAAACCTTCATTCTTCATTTACTATGTGACATACTCTGAGGTTACTTGCTCAGTTTTTAAGTGCGAATGCAACTTCTACAGTTTCATCGAATTCTAAACAACTTTACACTTATGTAATACTTAGAATGTATCTGACACATGCTGAGCACTCAAAAGTGATCCGTTTCCTACATATGAAGAAACACGATCAAGTGTGCTGATTGGTTTGTTTTGTTTTGTCAACTGGACACAAACCCAGACTTATATGTGAAGAGGGAATTTTAATTGAGAAAATGTAACCAAAAGACTAGCCTGTAGGCAAGTCAGTAGGGCATTTTCTTGATTAGTGATTGATGAGAGAGGGCCAGATCACTGGGGAAGGTGCCACCCCTGGGCAGTCCTGGATGGTATAGGAAAGCAGGCTGAGCAAGCTATGAGGAGCAAGCCAGTAAGCAGCATATCTCCACTGTTTCTTCTACAATTCCTTCGTTGGGTTCCTGCCTTGATTTTCCTCAGCAAAGTGCAACCAGAGACATGTAAGCCAAATAAATCCTTTCCTCCCCGAGATGCTTTTTGTCATAATGTCTTACCACAGCAACAGAAACCTTAGCTAAGACATCTAGGAAGTAGTTAAGGCACATGCCCAGAGCACCAGTGAGATGGCTCGGTGGGTAAAGGCATTTTCTGCACTAATTTGATGTTCTAAGTTCTGTATCTGTAACCCGTGTAAAAGTGGAGAAAATCGACTCCACAAAGTTGTTCTCTGACCTCCATATGTGCGCCACGGTATGTCCCCCACCATCATCCACACACGCTTACATTAAAAAAGGAACATGCCCACAGTCACAGAACTGAGGTTAAGTTAAAACAGTAGAATCAAACGTTCAAGTCAGTTTGGCTTCCATATTCACTGGTCCCTATTTCTCACGTATGATACTCCCTCCCAAGCGACCCACAGGACCGCCAGCTCAAATCCATCGCGGTTATTGAGCAGTGGCACACCCCGGCACTCTTCCTCTGAGGGAACCTCATCCTTCAAAGCAACGCACCCCAATTTCGCGACACAGCAGCGCCCAGTCCTCGGCCGTGCACGCCGCTCCTCCCCGTCCTCCCCTCCCCTGCCCACGCCGGCCCAGGCCCTCCTCCTTCCCGTCCAATCCCCTTTCCAAGCACACTCCCCCGCCCCGAATGCGTCCGGAGCCGGCCCACCTCACGCTGGGCCGGGGCCTTCCGGCCTTTGCTGCCCGCCTCCCCGGCTCGGTCCAGACGCCGAAGGACACTCACCGCTTCAGCACGGGAAGGCACCGACGGCAAGGAACAGCCTAGCGGAAGAGGCGATGCGGAGACGCTGGAATACTTCCCCTCAGGCGACCGGCGGCACGGCAGCCATTTTGTTGTGTTATGCCGGTTGCCGAGAAGTCCGGCTTGGGGTGGGCGGGGCTTGTTCTCACCACGCCTCCGACACGGACTAGTGGGCGGGGCGGAGGCGCTTCCCGCCACCCTTGCCGCCTCTGCGCTCGTTCAACTTCGGGTGCGAGGCTTCCGGGTATGAAACTGGCGGGCTGTGGTCAGCCTTCTGAGTCTGTGAGGAGAGGTTTTCCACTGAAGCGATGGGGAAGGCTTACGTTCCTCTCCCTAAGGCAACAACCGGAGGGACCAATATGGAGGTGTTAACAGCATTCGGTCTTGGGATGATGGAAGCATGGAACCGATCGAACCAAACTTGGCTGCACTCAGCTGTGTGAACCTAGGATCCACAGTCCAAGAGTGGTCCTTATGTTAGTACAAAGGAACTAAAGCAATAAGCATTTACAGAGACTTGAGCAGGGGAGGCCCCGAAGTGCTGCCTTTTACTGTACTTCCTGTTTTGCTTGCATGTATGTCTGCACCATGTGCTTGCAGAGGCCAGAAGAGGGCATCAGATCCTCTATAACTGCAGTTACAGACCTTTGTGAGCTGCCATATGGGTACAGGGAATCGAACCCGGGTCCTCTGGAAGGGCAGCCATATGCTCTTAAGCACGGAGCCATCTCTCGAGCCTCTCCATCATACTTCCTTAAATACCTTATTCTCCAGTCAGGTATTATCGTTTCCTTTCTTTACCACAAGCTTCCTGGCTCATTTTTCTAATCCTTTTACAAATTTCCTCTCTGCCTCAGTTTCTTCTCCCTCGTAACAGATAATCATCCCCATTCCTGACAGTTTCCCTTAATGATTTGAATGAACTTAGAACAGTAGCTGATAGGGAGTAAATTCTCCGTATGTTCTAATTGCTTTATCATTAAGCAAGACTTCTTAGAAGCCACCTTTCATCTTAACTCTGAAAGAAGAATTTAAACTAAGGGGCGGGTGTTTGCTTGGCAAAGAGACCAGCTTTACAAACTCCAGGAAGGACTGGGACCGTTGGCAATGAGCTGGATATTAAGTAATTCAGAACAGCTTTAAGAAAATATAAGTAATACACAAATGTAGTTCAGAGTGAATTGTGCGAAAGTCTAGAGTGGAGACGCTAAAGATGGAAGAAGAGCCTTTGAAGCAGCTTTAAGCCTGTATAGAAACTGAGGTAACGGACCTAATGGGAAGTTCTGATAATTTCCGGCAGGGGGCACTATTGAGTCTGATGTGAATGATGCTCCCTCCTCTCCAGTATGCGGCACAATTGTCTTTGCCGTTGAAAAGCAAACTCTATGCAAAGATCCACTTAACCTTGAAAGGATGTATCCATTTTTAGTTGAAGTTCAGATGTTATGTATCAGTTCAGTGTGTGTACATTGATGAGATTCGGTTCTGTTCTTTGGTACTTGTCTTTCAACCAGAGACTTGGATTAATTGCACAAACTCATGACTGTTTTTCCCTAATCTGTAATGGTATTCAGATGAGTTCCGTTGTCAAATTACACTGTGCCAGAGTTAATTCATCAATCCAGTCAGTAGTCATCAAAAAATACACACAAAACCCAGGGGTCTCTCACAGAACACTCATTTTCCTCTGCTTTCAAGTTACCCTGTTTTCCTCCATACAGATGCAGTAACTAACCTTCTGGGTCGAGCATGGTGAAAAAGAGAGACCATTGGCTCATTGCCATGAGCATTAACAGTTGTGCTTAGCACACTGAAAGAGCCCGCCCCAACAAGAGTAAATATGCAAAAGAGTGAGGGCCCCTCACATTCCATGCTAATTTATTCCTGTCTAAAGTTGTCATTTTTTCTGGATTACATTTAAATTACAATATAGCTTTAGTTGGGGAGATGTGAAGGCCATCTGGTTGTGACTTGTCTCCAGGGTTGGAAGATGAGCCAGGGCACATCTTCTCTGGAGATATTTTGTCCAAACCCTAGCAAAGCTATCGAGGTTGTTTATTCGATTCTCTTTCAAAATTCACACTAATCACTGTGTGCATCACCTTTAAAAGAGAATCAGAGGGACTTGTCAAGCAGAGATGGCCAGCTTCCACCATTGACATTACTGTGACTTCCTAGTGTGACTTTAACAATTCACTAAATTATGGCTATATTTTGAAATACAGCTTGTTCTGTTGTTTGGAAATTTCATACATTCATGTAGGGTATTTTTATCTATCTGTCTATCCTATTTGTTTTCTTGATACAGGGTGTCTTTGTGTAGCCTTAGCTGTCCTAGAACTAGCTATGTAGACAAGGCTGGCCGCAAACTCACAGAGGTCTACCTGTCTCTGCCTCCTGGGTGCTGGGATCAAAGGTGCACCACCACCACCACCCAGCTATGTAGTATGTTTTGATCACACACACGCACACACACACATTTCCTGCCCTGTTTACCATCACACTTTTACTTCTCTAATTAATGTCTTGGGTTTTTTTTCTGTAACCCCACTGAGTTTATTTAGTGCTGTCAGTATGTGTGTGGGTATAGGGTGGTCTGCTGGAGCACGGGCAGCCTCTCGAGGGCCTCATCCCTGAGGAAAGCTGAGTCTTCTAATATCCATCAGCTGCTAATACCTCCTCAGCTAGGCTTGAGACTTTGTGATTCCCCATCCATGCTGGGATTTTGTCTGACTTGCTCATTTATGCTTTTTACCCCCAAGTCTCATAAAGTAAGGTATAGTTTACAAAAAAAAATTGCCACGATAAATATAAATCCTCTCTTAGACGCTTGAGAGTGTAGATATGAGAAAATGGTCTGATTCTAAGTGAAAATATCAGATTGCCTGCTGCCATTTACAGAAAATCAAACTTCACAGACTGCTTTTACTATCTTCCCTCAATTCACTGGGCATTTGGTGTTGTTCCTGTTTCTTGTTCTGTATTCATTTTGACAATATGTGGATACATAATAACCCTAGCATATAAGTTTTCTGTGGGTATGCTTTGGTGAATTAATTTAGATACCATATTTGGCTCTCAAAGAGACAGTATCGTAGTGAAAAATGCAGAAGAATAGGGCGTGGAGACAGGGGAGTAGAATTGCAGGCTTCCCTTTTCATACAGGAATGCATTTGGCTCCAGAAGGTGAAGACCTTTGATGTCTGGTGTATCATAAAACACACACACACACAAAACCCCCACCTCCACCTGCATTATCCTAGGCTCTTGGCAGTGCTAAAGTTTGTGAGATTTGTAGTCTGCTTCTACTCTAAAGAAGGCCAGGGCCAGGCTTAAATGCTCAGATCCAGCTCGAACCAGTCCTGCACACCTGGAACACCTCTGTCTCTGAACTGTACCCCCTAAAGCCAGATTCACGATTCACTTCCTAAGGTCAAAGTGATTCTGTCGTGTGAGTGAAAGGGTATAGCCCCCAAACACTGAAGACCAGAGCAGACAAAAGGCAAGTGCTACTTGCTTATGTCCAACTCTCAAGGATGTCCGGCTCCACGCACCTGTAACTTCGTGTCTAATTTAAAGGTCTTATAAGTCGACTGTGTGAATTGCTATATAAAGGAAGTGCCCCCACTGCTTCTATTTTCAGAAGAATGCTTGCTAGTTAATATAGAGAAAATGACCAAACTAGGAATCCATCATTTTTGCAGTTCTCAGTACAGTATTTTTGATTCCAAGAAAGATCTTCAGCAAATGGTAAAAGCTTTGCACGAGTTTGGTTGTGGTGGCATACGCCTGGAGCCCAATTCAAGAGAACCCAATTCTTTTTTTTAATTTTCATATTTTATTTACATTTCAAATGTTTCCCCCTTTCCAGATCTCCCCTTTGGAACCTTCCCATTCCCTCCACCCTCCCCCTGCCACTAAGGGGATATTCTCCAGCCCACCCCCCACCCCCACTCTCATCTTCCCTCCTTGACATTCTCCTATACTGGGGGATATAACACCCTCAGGCCCAAGGGCCTCTCCTCCCCTTGACAGGTAACAAGATCCTTCTCTGCAGTCTTTGTGGCCAGCACTGTGGGTCCCTCCATGTGTATTCTTTAGTTGCTGGATCAGTCTCCAGAAGTATGGGGGGGTCAGGCCAGTTGCCACTGTTGCTGCCTCCCTGGGGCTGCACACTCCCTCAGCTCCTTCAGTCCTTTCTCCAAGCCCTCCATCTGGGACCTCGCACTCAGTACTACTGTTCCTGCGAAGTGACTCTTGGGTATTTCAAACTTTTAGGCTAATAACCACTTATCAGTGAGTACATACCATGTTCATTCTTTTGTGACTGCGTTACCTGGCTCGGAATGATGCTTTCAAGATCCATCCATTTGTCTACGAATTTCATGAAGTCATTGTTTTTAATAGCTGAATAGTATTCCATTGTGTAAATGTACCACATTTTCTGTATCCATTCCTCTGTGGAGGGACATCTGGGTTGTTTCCAGCTTCTGGCTATTATAAATATGGCTGCTATGAACATATTCGAACATGTTTTTTATTACATGTTGGAGCATCTTCTGGGTATGAGAACCCAATTCTTAAAAGACTCTTATGTTGCTGCACAGGCTGGCCCACACAGTTATATCAGTTCTCAAAGCAACTACAGGCAATGAGTAATTATTATTTTTTTTTTTTAAAAAAAAAAAGTGCATGAAATATTGTTGATGAAATCACATCTACTTGGCCTCAAAATACCACTCTATAGATTTTCCTGACTTATAGCGAAAGACTTTACAATGGGGTTTGGGAAAGGAGAGCCACATCATCCTCCTTCCTGACACCCCCCCCCTCCGCCCCCAGCATAATGATATGTAAACCGAAACCTCAAGTTCAGGATGTCTAAAGTAGTTTCTCAGCTAGTCCTTGACTGCTTTAAAAGCTCAGTTCCACAGAAGTGTACAAATCATGAGCTATAGCCCCACTCTATGAAGCTCTTTCTACAGCTGAAACAAACAGGGGAGCTGATCGTTTGGACATTCTGCCCTTATTATAAAGGGGCTCTCAGGACCGACACTGAAGAGACCTCAGAGAGAAGGGATGCTTTGTGTTTATCCAGCTAACCCCGAGTGCCAGCATGTGAGAAGTACTCCTCGCCATTTTGAAAGCACATTATGAAAGCATAATTCACATCTATAACATTCACCTGCTTTAAACACACAGATTCAATCATTTTAAAGTGAAGAACCATCGCTGTGGCTGGTTTCCTCATGCTTGTTTGTATTTGGTCTCCATTGTCAGCCCTCAGTCCATGTAATTACTACCTATCTTTGGTCTTGATAGCGTTGGCTTTGCTGGACATTTATTCTAAATGGTTCAGAAAAGGGAAGCACACCCTGACCTTATCTCCATCTATCTTCTGACGTCTTACTCTTATCTTGATCAGCTTAACCAAATTGGAAACCAGAGAGCTAGGGGGCCTCTTGCTACTTAAAGAGGGACCATCCTAGAGTACAGCAAAAATCTAAGCATGGAAGGGCAAATCTGAAACAATAACATACTCATAAGTTAATTCAACAATTTTGGACATTATTCTCTACTTTTTTTTCTCTTCTTGAAATGTTCTCTGCTCTTGGCTTCTGTTGTAGTTACTTTGGGATAAGATGTCATGACCAAGGCAACTTATAGAAGTAAGCGTTAATTGAGGGCAGTTTTCATGGATATGTCCATGACCATCAAGGCCAGGAGGAGGCAGGCAGGCATGTGATAGAACTGTGGCAGTGAGGTCACATCGTGAAATGTGGCCATGAGGCAGAAGCAAGAGCTAAATGGAAATGCTGTGGACTTTAGAAACTTCAAAGCCCACCTCTGGGACACCTCCCACGAGGCCACACCTCCTAAGTCTTCCCAAACAGGTCCACCGAGCAGGGGCCAAGTATTCAAACTTATGAGCCGTAGAAGGCGGTTTTCATTCAAACCACTACATTTTCCATGATATCTTAAAAAGCTTTGGTTTCTGTATTAGTTACTTTTGTCATCTCTTCAACAGAATGTTTGACAGAAATAACTCGAGGGGAAAATTTGTCATTTAGATTAGTTTCTTCAGTTTTTCAACCTTAACTCTGAGTCAGGATAAGAATGGTGTGGATAGCCGGGCAGTGGTGGCGCACGCCTTTAATCCCAGCACTTGGGAGGCAGAGGCAGGTGGATTTCTGAGTTCGAGGCCAGCCTGGTCTACAGAGTGAGTTCCAGGACAGCCAGGGCTACACAGAGAAACCCTGTCTCGAACAAAAACAAAACAAAACAAAAAAAGAAATGGTGTGGATAACTGGAGGGGCATGAGAAGAGGAGAGGAGCCCCTCCCCCAGGAATCCAATATGTCTGCACACCGATGAGATGGGTGTCTTATTTTCACATTTAAAATAGAATCTGGGGGCTGGAAAGATGAGTCAGCTGTTAAGAATACTTACTGATCTTGTAGAGGCCAGGTTCAGTTCTCAGTACCACATGGCAGCCCACAACCACCTGCAACTCTGGTTCCAGAGGACTCTTCTGACCTGAGGCTTCCAGCATGCATGTAGCTCACATACAAATATTCACACACACACACGCTATATAGATACATATATGTGCATACATGTATATATGTGTGTATATAGTGTATATACATGTATGTATATGTATATACATATGTGTGTGTATATGTACATGTATATGTACACACACACACACACATTAGGGTTTGGATGAATATTTGATACTGCATGTCATTTTCTTCAATGTTGGTGATCTTCCCCAGACGTCTTAGCAACACTGCAGGGGAGGTCTTTTGAGCACACTAAGCATCACGTGCTAATTAGAAATACAAGTGATGATTTTGTATAAAGCAGTTACAATTGTAGTGTTTAAGAGAAAGGCCCAGGAACTAAGTGAAGCTTTGTTAGTATTCATATATCCTGGTCAAATGCATTCAGTTGGATATGACTGCTTAGGGAATAGGTTGGATGCACTCCATCGTCGGAAAGTGAGGCCTGTAATGGAGATGGGGATTTGGTTGTCATCAGTAGAGAAATGGTATTTGAAGTGATGGCTTCTCCATGTACAACAGTGGTTCTCAGCCTTCCCAATGCTGCAACCCTTTAATGCAGTTCCTCAAGTTGTGGTGATCCCCACCATAAAATTATTTTTGTTGCTACGTCATAACTGTAATTTCGCATCTGTTATGAATTGTAATGTAAATATCTGTTTTCTGATGTTCTTAGGAGACTCCTGTGTCCTTCAAGAGGTAACGACCCTCAGGTTGAGAACCACTGATGTACAGGCAAAGGATGTATGTGGTGGTGACATGTTTCAATGGAAACTTCAAACAGCTCCCACGAAGAGCCTGCTGGACTTTGTACATTTATTTAACAGGGACACAGGTCTCATTTTCCGTAAATTCTAAGCTATACAAACACCAACCCAGAGATTTTCCACAAGAGGCCTCTTTGCCCTCCCTTCTCCCTCGTAAACCTTTGACAATATAGGTGCATTTTATTGCTCCAAAGTTTCTACTAACATCTAGTGGGTGGAGGCCAGGTTTGCCCAGCAGCCTGTTGTGGCCCGGACAGCTGTGCATAGCAAAACCCCACCCATCCTTACCTCTCCCCTGCAGGAGTGCTGCTGTCCAGAACATTAGCTCTGCCTGAACTATTTTTCTTCTATTTGTCACAAGTTGAAAGAAAGAACTTTTGAAAATTGCAATATTTGAGAATGCCAAAGGTTTGTGTGCGAAGTTACACAAGCACTGGTAACAGTGTGAAATTTGACCTGAGGAGTTGGTTTGGCTCCCAGTGTTTGCTACTGTGTTTGCTTCACTCCTGGTGAGAATGTGAGTCCATGCACAAACAACACAAACACAAAGCAAGCGGCGTAAATTATTCTTCTGTGGTTAACAGCTTGAGGCCAGCGCATCACAGACACTTGTGAAGGAAGCCTAACATATTTTTTACTTACATGGTTTGACTTTTGCCCAAATGATGGCAAAAGCTCTCTGTTTAAATTAGAGGCATCTTTCACAACCCAGCTGAACCATTTTACAGATGTCCTTCTGAGATAATACACTGGGTGGTCAAGACAAAATTGGTCATTTTACCAAAACTGGTCATTTATCCAGGCTTCGGTGGATAGTCCCACACCCATGCACAGCACAGATTAGACCCAGTATGATACATGTGCGTATTAATGTATATGTAACATAGGTACATATATCTAATCAGGGCATGCCGTAGAGAATAGAGGAGGGACTGGGAAGAAGGAGTGTGATGTGAAAATGGTTGAAATACATTCTTTGCATGTTTAAATTCTTAAGAAATACATTTTTAAAAATGTATTTTAAAATGGTTTAGGTAAATAGGACCTCAGGAACACAAATTAAATAGTGCTGACACAGCATTGACAAGCAATGGCAGTTTTATACAAATATGTTTAGAGACATTTGTTTTCTTGCAAATAGCAAATATATAGGGAGATAGAAAGAATAATAGTAAGGAAATATATAACCAAAATACTTTCTCCTGAATATAAAACATTATGAAAATTAATTAAAAATCTTAAAGGTAAAATCTTATTTACATATAGGTTTATTTCCCAGTACATTTGACTGTGATTTTATTTATATACAAATAACTAGAGTTAGTTGCTACAAGAAGTCTTCAGTTCTTACATGAAAGCTATGAAAATCCACTGATCTGTATACATTTTCTAAATGAAATACATTGTGTCTGAATGAACGATTCCCAGTGTGTGGGTGTGGGAGTGTGTGCATCTCCTGCTAAAGACTAAACTTTTGGTTATTTAGTAATGCCAAATCCTCAATGTGACATGGTCAGTGCATTACCCCTTCTCTGGGCTGGCAGGTTAAGGAAGCATTTCTTGTCCCTCCATGGAAGATGCTGGTTGGTTCCAGGACCAAAGATGCCATCACTTAGGTGTTCTCTAAGAGGAATAGCCTTGTCAGCCTTGTCTAATTCAGACCCATTCTCAAATTGTGTCAGCATGAAAATAAACGTGCATAGGTTTCTGTCAAGAGCAGCAGCAAGTAGAACCCATCAGATATTATTAAGGTGTGGGGCTTGAATATGCTTGGCCTATGGAAAGTGGCACTATTAGGAGGTGTGGCCTTGTTAGAGAAAATGCGTCACTCTGGGGGTGGGCTTTGAGACCCTCCTCCCAGTTGCCTGGAAATCAGTCTTCTGTCTGCCTTTGGATCTAGGTGTAGAACTTTTGGCTCCTCCAGCCCCACATCTTCCTGGATGCTGTCATGTTTCCTGCCATGATGATAATGGGTTGAACCTCAGAACCTGCGAGGCAGCCCCAATTTAATGTTGTCCTTTAAAGGGGTTGCCTTGGTCATGGTGTCTGTTCAGAGCAGTAAAACCCAAAACCAAGATGTAAGGTTTGAAGCTGCAGAATCCCCAAACACATGTTAAATGTTTCTTTGCCAGCTGATGAGTGTAGCGACAATTTTGGAATTTTGGTTTCTATGAAAACGCAGGAATATACAAATGTGTTTTTGTTTTAATCCCAGGTGTGGGATATGGGGCTGCTTCAGACTGTCCATGGCAGCTGACTATGATTTGCCTTGTGCTCTAGCAGAGGCATGGCTTTGCCAGCTACAGATAGTTTCTGCGATTGTGTGACATTTGGAATGGTAGAAACTTTTCAGAGAGTACGTAAATGCAAGGGCCTCTAGAGATATGTGGGTGGGTGTCGGGTCGTTTAGGGAGGTTGGTTGCAGTTTGTTAGTAGCCATGGTCAAGGAAAGAAATTAGATTCAGTGATTTTTCTAATTGCCCCCCCCATCTCTCCTACGTAGTGTTAGTGGGTGAAACTGGGGAGAGGGAGGGGGGAAATAAAGGGTGGGGAAAAGAAGAATCTACAAAGTAGCAAAAACCAGCTACATGTGGGGCTTCATCTGGATCATGAGTGCTCTGACCTATCAATGGGTGATTCCACTATGGGGTCATAGTTTGATGGTGTACTGGCTGGTTTTGTGTCAACTTGACACAAGCTGGAGTTATCACAGAGAAAGGAGCTTCAGTTGAGAAAATGCCTCCATGAGATCCAGCTGTAAGGCATTTTCTCAGTTAGTGATCAAGGGGGGAGGGCCCCTTGTAAGTGGTACCATCTGTGGGCTGGTAGTCTTGGGCTCTAGAAGAAAGCAGGCTGAGCAAGCCAGGAGAAGCGAGCAAGCCAGTAAGCAGCATTCCTCCATGGCCTCTGCATCAGCTCCTGCTTCCTGATCTGCTTGAGTTCCAGTCCTGACTTCCTTTCGTGATGAACAGCAGCATGGAAGTGTAAGCTGAATAAACCCTTTCCTCCTCAACTTGCTTCTTGGTCATGGTGTTTGTGCAGGAATAGAAACCCTGACTAAGACAGATGGCCTTATTGGAAGGTGGTAAGGACTTAAGAGATGGGTTTATTTATAGAAGTAGATGACCAGAGACATTCTGCCTTTGAAATTTATCCTGTGTCTAGTCCTTGCCAGTTACCTGTTCTCCTGTCAGTTATGAGGTGAGGGTGCTCCAATGCATGCTGCCCACTGCTCTGTGTGGCTTGCTATGCCTGGGCCAGAAGCAATGAGGACAAGTGGCTGTGGGCTGAGACTCCAGACACCATGAGTAAAATATTTCTCTCCTCTGTTAAATTGTTTCAAGTATTTGTCACAGAGAGGGTGTGCTGAACAATGCCAGAGCATCAGAGCAAATGACCTGGAGAGAAAGCCAAATTCAGTTCCTGCCTTCTAGCACTGAGCCTGTCTTCACAGGGCCAGGCTCCCATGGTTGAGTCCTTATTTTTCATTAATTAAAGTAAGTGCCCTGGTGCAAATTCCTTCACGATACTTCTGCCCGTGTTCCTGGGCTTGAAGTAGTTGTTCCTGTTCTGATTTCAGTTGTGTTATGTAGTGATCCCTTTTCCTTATGTTAATAATTAACACGACCTTGTTGATCCCAAAATTTCATGTTCACTTCAAAGTAACTTCAAAGAGGTCACATATATGGTTTCGATACCATCTCAAGCCATGGGCTTTTGGGGAACACTCCTGGTTTTGTTCTTCCTTGAGCCAAGCTGGGGACAGGAACAAAGGTAAGTG
The DNA here is from genome assembly GCA_019843965.1 of Rhynchomys soricoides. NCBI lineage: Eukaryota > Metazoa > Chordata > Mammalia > Rodentia > Muridae > Rhynchomys > Rhynchomys soricoides. The sequence goes on from JADRCH010000283.1 coordinate 1,458,480, forward strand.
AAGCAAAGCATCTTTGTAGTGTGGTGTATATGAGCTGTGGTGACTGTGTGTGCTATCGTCAGACCGAGAATAGGACCATTTTGACTCCTCTGAGACACCAAGTGTAGGACCTCATCTGACTAAGGAAGTCCTTCCAAGTCAGTGAGTGGCTAACCCACGGCAGCTGTTGGACCATTGCCGCCTGTAAGAACAGAGAGGTTATTCACAATACTAATCAACAAAAACTTAACCGAAGACTACGTGCACGCGCACACACCCATACCCACACTTTCTTTTGTTCATTTAGGTTTGGTTCTTTGTGGTGTTTGTTTGTTTGTTACAGTTAAGCCACAGTTACTTGGGGATCAGCTCATTTTTTTACTTAGTTTATTTTACATTTCAAATAAATGTTTGGATCATAATCTTCCACCTTCCTCAGTTCCTCCCAGATCCTCCCTGTCTAACTTCTTTCTCTCTTTCTCTCTTCAAAAACAACCAACCAAACAAACAAACCAGCAGTATTGAGGGAACTCAGTCAGAACCCAGACTCCCATGGTTAACTCGGAGAAATATTCTGAATTTTTTCTACAGCATCAAGTTGGCCCTTACTGGAAGGTAGCTCTTCACTTTTTCGGAAACAGTGACAAAGTGTATCATGAACAATGTGGGAATCGATCACTTTATGGATAAATTGTTTGGTTCCATAACTGTCCATTGAGCACTTACTATGTGGCCGACAGTGAGGGTATGACAGGCAGAAGAGCTTTCCTCCAGCTTGTATCATTAAGTTATAAATTAAAATACAACAATATAAGTTAAAAATATTATAATATTGGCAGTTGCCTGCAATAATTCTCAGATTGGGTGATGGGTGCACCCCTATCTGTAGGGGCACATAAATGACTCAGTGTCTGAGTCCTCTGGGGCTAATACATACTTCTCTTCTGTGTAGTCTCTCTCCGGTTTTTACTATTCAGATTAGATGCTGTTGTGATTTATTATTGATGTTGTTTTTAATAAGTTCCCATTTATGAGATAATTAAGAAAATTATACAACTTAAAATTTGTATTTCAAAACCAGGCATGGCTGGGTGTGGTGGCACATGCCTTAGATGTCAGCACTCTGGAGGCAGAGGCTAGAGGGTCTCTTGCATTCAAGGCCAGCCTGGTCTACCAGACAGAGAAACAAACAAACAACAACAACAAAAATGTGTTTCAAAGCTTGCCTTCGATTAGTTTTTTGGTTTTTGGTTTTTTTTTTGTGTAAATTCCATGCAAAACAAAACTAAGGAGTCTTGTAACCTTGACCCTAATTATAACATAGAAACTGGAGTAAAATCCTGCCTCATTTACTTATAAACGGTTTGGCCTTGATCCAATTACTTTTGCTCACATCTAGCGTAGGAATAATAGTTAGTGCCTGGGACATCCCTGACTTTCTGTAGGGAGTGAAAGAGCTCTATAAATTTCTATCAGAGCCTAGGACATGGAAAGACTCGGTCCCGCGCTGAGCTACTGCAGATTAGCTCACGCTCAGGACTCTGTCCTTTAGTTCGTAGGTAGTCCTCAGGCTTGTCTGTGTTGTAGATTTACCTTCACCCACTGACGTAACACATGTCTGTTTCTTTTGACTACTTTAGTGAGTGTCATTCTTTCTTGAGCAGTAGCATGCATGCTCTTATTTAGCTCACCATAGAAAAAGGTGACAGAACAGGCTAGGGACTTAACTTCATTCAGCCATCAGAAAGCAGAGCTGGTGTTCAATACCAGTGCCCATTTGAGATTTTTCTTCATTGGAGAACAGTGACCCCACTTACATGTTCTAGTCAACCTTTGTCTTTGTGTGTTTTTATTTTTACATCAGCATTTGAAATGTTAATGCTCTATGGCTTTCTTTAGTCCTCTTCAGGTAGAGTAGGCCAGTGGCACACTATTACTAACTCCTTAACTGTAAACCAAATTCTCTGCTGTGTTTTTCAGGACTTAACTTCAAGTTATTTCTTCTCAGAAACTATGCTGAATTTGTCATAGATCACAAAATGAGCATAATTTTCTAATCATGACTGTTAGAAAATACATCATAGTGAGATGACCATGAACCAGGGGTACAAGAATGTATCCCTGTCCTAGGGTTTCATTGCTGTGAACAGACACCATGACCAAGGCAACTCTTATAAGGACAACATTTAATTGGGGCTGGCTTGCATGCTCAGAGGTTCAGCCCATTATCATCATGGCAGGAAACATGGTAGCATCCAGGCAGACATGGTGCTGGAGAAGGAGATGATAGGTCTACATCTTGTTCCAAAGGCAGACAGAGAACACTGGTATCCTCAAGCAGCTAGGAAGAAGCTCACTTGTCCACCACAACAGTGACACACTTCCTCCAACAAGGCCACACCCACTCCAACAAGGCCACACCTAATAGTGTCACTCCCCGTGGGTCAAGCTTATTCAAACCACCACAGACACCAAAGCTACTGAGCTTTTCCTGTTTCAGCAGATACATCATTTCAATCCCAATTGTATTCCAAGTTGGAACTCCTGAAAATGTTACAGTCCAAGCCCACAACCACACTGAGGCATTTGACACCACCATCTCTATAAAAAGTTATCCCGATGAAAATGTTCGTTATTCTTTGAGCACTGTTAATTTATCACCAGAAAATAAATTCCAAAACTCTGCAATCTTAACAGTAAGTATTGTCTTTCTTTTGAAAATATAAATATAAATTTTTTTGTAAAATATGTACGGTTTTGAATATTTATAGAGATCTGATCCTTTGTATGTCTACCATAGTATAATTATCACATGATTATCACTAAATGATAACAATGTGAGTTTCTCAAAATTCCTTCTTTTATATATTTGTTAAATGCTTTATTTATTTTTATTTTATGTGCATTAATGTTTTGCCTGCATGCATGTTTGTGTGAGGTTGTTAGATCTTCTGAAACTGGAGATATAGACAGTTTGAGCTGCCATGTGGATTCTGGGAATTGAACCCGGGTCCTTTGGAAGAACAGCCAGCACTCTTAACCCCTGAGCTATTTCTTCAGGGCTATTTCTGCCCCCAAATTCATTTAAAAAAAATATCTATCTATCTATCTATCTATCTATATCTATCTATCTATCTATCCATCCATCCATCCATCCATCCACCCACCCACCCACCCACCCACCCACCCACCTATCTATCTATCTATCTATCTATCTATCTATCTATCCATCCATCCATCTATGTGGATGTGCACCCACCCATCCATCTATCTATCTATCTATCTATCTATCTATCCATCCATCCATCCATCCATCTATCTATGTGGATGTGCCTCCATGAGTTTATGTGCACCATGTATATGCCGTTCCTCAGATGCTAGAAGGGCCAGTCAGATTCCCTGGAAACTGTAATTATAGGTGGATGCAAGCTGCATGCTGGGAAAGAAACTCCCAGGTCCTACACATGAACAGTAAGCACTCTTAACCACTGATCCACCCCTCTAGTCCTTATTTTTAGTTTTGAAATATCTAAAAATCATGAGTAGATTTCTGCTTAATTTAAGAATACATATGAAATATTTACATATATTTAAAATTGAAAATGATTTTTTACTTCATTGTAAATAACAAAATGTCAATGCTATGAATCATCCATACCTTCTAATCTTCAAAAGTGATATATATGTTTATGTATGCGTGTGTAATACATACTATGACTCATAATTGAGAAACATTGCTTGAAATAAATTCTAACGAGATATAGGAATTGTTCTATTAACACTCCTGAGAATGCATGTAAAACACTTTTTCAATTACTAGGTATATAAAAATTTAAAGTTCACTTCCCCTGACTATTAACTTTCTCTAGCCACTATATTATGAAGCATGGCAGCCACCAGCCATATTTGTCTTTAGATCAAAATCAATTAAATGCCACTGATGTAAGTACTTCAATTCCTCGCTGGCACTAGCCATGTTGTGAGTGCTAGAGTAGTCATGTGTGACAACTGGCTCCTGTACTGACAGCACAGCAACAGGACGTGTCTGCCACTTCCCCTCCTTCCATTCCTCCTGTTCCTTCCCACCTCTCTCTCCTCCAGATCCACCCCTCCTTCCTTTCCTTCAGAAAAGAGCTGGCTTCCTAGGAATGTCCACCAAACATGTAAAACAAGATATAATAAGACTTAAGCACAAGCCCTCATATATCGAGGCTGGGAGAGGCAACCCAGTGGGAGGAAAGGGTCCCAAGAGCAAATGAAAGGAGCAGAAATAACACCCCACTCCGGCTGTTTGGAGTTCCACAAAAACACTAAGCCAACAACCATGGTAGAAGCTGTAGTTTGTTTTTTGTAATACATCCCAGTGCAGAAAAATCTATAGATTTTTACTGTTTTCAAATTCTTGCAATAATCTCATAGCAATTGATTTCAGTAATCAATTTAACTTTACCCCATGTTTCCAAACCCCAAATTATCATGGAAATACTTTCGTTTCCTTTGATTATCTATGTTAATATATTCAATCCCCATATCACTGAATATATAAAGGCGATGATGTAATCACACACACAGACTGGAGTGCATGTGACTGTACTGTGATTACAGAAGCACGTGGAGAAATGTCAAGTGTCCAAGCTATCGGCCAGGATATTACACATGGGAAGTGGAGAAAGCAAGTTATCCAGCAGCCAGTATGTAGCCCTGGCTGTCCTGGACCTCACTCTGTAGACCAGGCTGGCCTCAAACTCAGAGATCCACCTGCCTCTGCCTCCTGAGTACTTGGGTCAAAACTGTGCACCAGTACACCTGGCTCATTATTACTTTTTAACTTCAAGTGTACAGGTATTTTGCCTGCATGCATTTTGGGGTACCATTGTGTGCTACCCACAGAGGCCAGAGAGGGCATAGGATCACCCGAAACTGGAGTCAGAGGTAGTTTCTGTTATGGAAGGTCAACCAGTGCTTCTAACTGCCCAGCCGTCTCTCCAGACAAGTGTACTTCTTTTAAAAAATGGTGCAATACTCAAGTTCGGTCTTGATCTTAATGAGGTGGTGATGATGATGATGACGGCGATGAAGACGATGATTTAGGTCAGCATACTTTATAACTTTACAGTCACACTTTCCCATTGATGGATTTTGTTCTTGTCTTACAGATTCAGGCCAAACAGTTGTCTGAAGGACAAAGCTCTTTTTCAAATGTGTATTTGGAAGTCGTGTCAAAGCATTTTTCAAAATTAGAAAAAATACCAATCATCTATGACAATGGCTCTCTCTTCGTTCACACTGACAAGCCCGTGTACATGCCACAGCAGCCTGGTAGGATATATGATGCTTCTCTTAGGGGAGAAAATTGACACAAATATGTGCAACTTTTAACATCTGGAATTGAGTGGAGACGATTTCTACTTAAGAGAAACTCAAATCCTAATGACATTTATACAATAAAATACCATTTTTATTTTTAATTTATAGAGGGATTGCTAAATAAGTCACACAACCAATGATCATTTTATCTACCCTGTTAAAGAAATTGTTCATCAAAAATATAGAAGGCATAATTGCAAATACAATTTTGGCAACGGGAAATGATTTATCTTAAAATCTTGTTTATAAAACATTCTTGGTGGCTGGAGAAATGGCTTAGTGATTAAAAGCACTGAGTACTCTTCCAAAGGTCCTGAGTTCAATTCCCAGCAACCACATGGTGGCTCACAACCATCTGTAATGGGATCTGCAGCCCTCTTCTGGTGTGTCTGAAGACAGCGACAGTGTACTCATAGACATAAACAAAATTTTAAAAAATTCTTGGATTCAGTAGCCAGTCATGTTAGAAAAAAGAAATTCAAAAGAAGAGGATTAGGTGTTTCTCAGGGATTAAGGTACACCATAGGACTGTCTAGATGCTGATTTCCTGTGTTTATCCACCCAAGGAAGGGTCTGTCAGGCATGGTTTCATAGTTTCAGTGTTACTGTTAGAACTGGCAGAAGCCATGAACTCCGTGACTGAGGAAAACCTGTTTCCCCCCCCAAAAGAACTGAAAATAATACGTAGAAAAATGTCAACATTGTTTATAAAATATTCTGTTGGTGTTTTTCACCCAACACTCATCACTAGCTTCTAATCCACAGTAAGAGGTGGATTTATGCAAGACCTGTATGCGACGGGAGGGGAAAAGACCAACAATGGCAGGCAGGACCTCCCTGTTTTGCTTTGTTCTGTTTTTTAACCTTGTGCATAGTAGATATCTCCTAATTTTGGTGGACGCTGAAGAGGTCGGTAGTAAGGTAGACTGGGGCTGTATGATAGCCACACCACTCAGCAAGAGCACCGGTTACACTGGCTGGGCAAGCAAAGACCTAGACAGGGTGAGGATGTTGCCACCAGCTTTGTCAGAGTGCCATTGCCAGAACCACTGCTCTGACCCCAACAAGATGATTTGGTATATGAGGCAGTACCCTCTGCTCACAAGAATATTCTAAAGTCCTTTATCCTATTGATGTACGTAACGTGAAGATACGTGAAGGCATCTTTGGATAAAGACAAGTCTTGAGACTGGAAGGATGGCTTAGTGGTTAAGATGCTCTTCCAGAGGACCAGGTTTCACGCCCAGCACCTACATAGCAACTCCCAAGTGCCTGTAACTCCAGTTCCAGGGGATCTGACACCTTCTCATAGACACGCACATGGGTAAAACACTAATGTACATAAAATAAAAATGAATAAATTACTTTAAAAAAAGACTTAAGTCTCCAAGACTTCCTAGGATAAGGACCTTAGAATATTGAGAGTCCTTCAGTTCTATACAGCCTGTGTCCTGACCTCTTCCTCAGCTCCCTTATCTACTATGCCTCTACTGTGGACTCAAGTCAAACTGACCTCAGCTCAATTACTTTTCCTGCCATTTTCTCATCCATATGGAAGTAGTGCAATGTGCTGTTATCTCTTCATAGAACATTCTTTTTTCTTTTTGTTTTGTTTTGGTTTTCCGAGACAGGGTTTCCCTGTGTAGCCCTGGCTGTCCTGGAACTCACTCTGTAGACCAGGCTGGCCTCGAACTCAGAAATCCGCCTGCCTATGCCTCCCAAGTGCTGGGATTAAAGCCATGCGCCACTATACCCGGCTCACGTAGAACATTCTTAACCCTTCCTTTGCCTCAGTTACCTCCTGCTGGTGCCATCTTATAGATGGATCCCTACAGAACCCTGTAATCATAGCTTGTCCTGCCCCCCACTGGACCCCCACTCACATCTTCACACATACTCTGTCACCCAGGGCATCCTATATCCCAGGCAAGTGCTCCATCTCTGAGGCACGACTTGTTCAGCGCCCTCTTGTTCTCTCAAAAGCCACGAGGGTCCTCTGTAGCACCCCAAGTGCCTGACTGGTTTCACTGCTCTGATTTCACTGTCTGGCACAAAGAGGGCATTTTAGTAAGGAAGGAGGGAGAGAGCAGGATGTGGGGGACTTACTGATCATAAATTTTACCTTGTTACCTTGGTAAAACAAGTTTTAATGGGACTTCTTTATAGAGCTTACACAGTACTGGAAAAAGAGTGAAAACAGCTTTGGGTTTATGGTGCTATTTCCATTTTAGTGTGTAGATCAAGTCTTGTCTGTGAAATGGTTTGAAAACCCTTGAAGAATGAAATTGTGTCACTGTGACCCCAAAAAGCTGAGTTGGAGGTTCTACCATGTAGTTTTGTAGGTTAGGCAATTGCATTACTGAGATTTCAGAGGCGTTCTGCCTTCTGGTCCACAATGTGCCCTGAATCATAGGTAGGGGGTTGTGTTTTAGATGTACCATTTGGGACTGGGCATCCTACGGTCACGTAATCCCTGGGCAGTTGATGTACCAACATAGATAAGGTAAAATTTAAAAGGCCTCAATCCTAGATGAAGAACTATAGGCAGTCAATGGCTAATGAGATCAGGAGAGTCAGGAGAGTCAGCTTTATCCAAGGATGAACCCCCTCCCCCCATAGCTGGTCCAATTCTGAGTAGTTAGCCCTAGACACATGTGCGTAGAAGCGAAAGAGTAGCGCGAGTGCGTGTGTGTGCGTGCGTGCATGTGTGTGTGTGTGTGTGTGTGTGTAAATATAATAATAGAAAGGGGTAGAAATGATGCACTTATAGTACTCATGTTTGTAATTCTCAAAAAATCAAAATGATAAGTTAAAGAAATGTTGAGCACAATAAACAAAGACAAAGAAGATATGTTAAGGACTCAAATTCAAACTTGTAGAGATTAAAAACTACAGTGTCAGAGATAAAAATATGTCAACGTTCCACTAATGTTTTGTTCTGTGAACCTATCTTTAAATTCTAAAAATAAGTACGCAAATTAAAAAACAAGTAATCTTTGGTACACATACTAAATTTGAAAAGCAGAAGGCCTGGTAGGGTATGGTGGGGTGTGGCTATAATCCCAGAACACAGGAGGCAGATGTAGGAGGGTTGTGAATCACAGGCTAACCTGGGCTACTTAGCAAGTAAACAAAGGTTTAGTGCTGTGTTTCTGTGACAGAAGGCTTGCCTAGCATGGTCAAGGAAACTAGCAGTTCTGAGCTGTGGCTACTGCTCTTTTAAAGAGGAAAGAACAATCATAGATAGGACCTGGTGTGCAAATATAACACAGTCACGTGACCACGGTAACTTTGCCGGAAGAGCTAATTTGGAGCCTTGCTAGTTTTGGTAAGTGGGAGGGTGTACGGTGTCTGAACCAAACTCCCAATTTCCTGGTAAACTCATCAGCCCTAAGGTAAAGTAGTATTGGATGCTTTCATGTAACCCTCAGTAGATCTCTCTCTCTCGATATTATGAAATTCCTGATAAATGGTGGCCTAATTACAGATATAAGTAATGTCCTACTAGACACATGTTCTCAGCAAGTTTTACATAAGTATTTTCATAAAGTAAACTATTTTATTCAGTAGAAGTAACTGATAAGGATTTGCTTTAAAATGAAAGAATCTTTAGTAATGTATATGTTTATAACTATTTTCTTTTAAATATGTTTTTATCTATAGATTATATAGCTTTTAATGAGATTTATCTTATTAAAAATGTTTAAAAATATATATTATTTTATTCATCCTCGAGAATGTCATCCAGTGTATTTTAGATCATTTTCACCCTGAAGATGTTTGTTTCAAAAATTAGATTAGCCCTTGTTTAACAAGGTTTTTGATGATGTCACTTATTCCTGCAGTAAAGGTTGGCGTCTACTCAGTAAATGATGACTTAAAGCCAGTCACCAGAGAAACAGTCTTAACTTTCATAGTAAGTATTTACTTAGTCTTGGGGCATGTTCCTCACAGATTTACGGACTGAGAAGGGCTATTCTCATGGGAGAACGGTCTCTGGGAGGGCCTGCCATAAAGACTAACTCTTCATAAATGTTTGCTTGCCCTTCTGTTTCTCCATCCAAAGTTGAAGCCTCCCTGGCTCTCCTGTTCAGTGTGGGCTTCTTTCAACTCTAATTTCCAGAATTGTGGGTCAAAATAAATCTCTATTCTTTAAAGCTTACCTGGCACCAGATGTTCTTTGTTAACAACAGAAAATGAACTAAGGCAGTGGTAGATTTTCTTTTCATTGTTTTGTTTTGTTTCCCCAAAGGACCCTGAAGGATCCAAAGTTGGCATAATAGAAGGAAATAATCACACCGGGGTTGCCTCTTTTCCTGACTTCGAGATTCCTTCTAATCCTAAGTATGTAAAAATGGTTGTTATTTTCTGACAAACACCTGAAACTTGTGTTGACAGGCAGAGGCAATTCAGTGGAGCTGACAAAGGACACAAAGATGTGGATGCGTGAAACCTCCCAAAGTGTTGCAGCAGTTAGGCTAATTCTTGACAGAACAAAAATGAATCCCAGATACTGTAGCACAGCTCCAGCATAGCAGAAGTGTCAGTTACCCAGGATACTGAGGGGAGAGGGTCACTTGAATGTACGCTTTACCAGCCAGTTTGAGAAGCATAGCAAAACCTTATTTCAATAAATGAATACACATACATACATACATACACATACACACACATACATGCATACATAAAAAAGTTCCCAAAGAGAAAAACCTGCCTCTAAAGGAACTTAACAGAAAGGCAATTTTGCAGAGAGATTTGGTTGACTAGAAACGTGTCTCTCTGTGTGTGCGTGTCTCTGTGTGTACATGTGTGTGTGCATGTCTACATGTGTCTGTGTGTATGTGTGTGATCATATCTCTGTGAGAGTGTGTGTGTGTGTGTGCAAGAAATTTTGTGCTTTTTGGACTCATTCGCAAGGATTTAAAACCATGTCACATAGGAGCTAATGAAATACACATTTAACAAGCACCCCTGGTGTGTGTAAACCACAGTAAGAGAGCAAGATCCCAAATAGAAATCAAGTGTGCACAATCCCTGCTCTCAAGGAACACAGAGCAGGGTGTCTAAGGCCAGGGCAGCAAGAACAGCAGAACCGATTTACAGTCACTTTCCCTTTGTCCTCTCTAGGGGACTTTGTATTGAGTTCATTTTGAAAACATTTTTTCCTAAACGCATGGACTGAAGTTGGAACGATTTAAAATTATAGAATTTCCTTGACTGGCACAGACTCTCTAGTGCAGAATTAAGGTTTTATATAATTCCTGCTCCTATTTTCTAGATCTCTCCTCACACCAGTTGTCCCAGAGCAGGTTATTGGAACCCACCATGACTACACTCTCCTGCCTCAGCAGCTTGCCATTTGTTGTCCTCTTTGCACAAAATGCACTGTCTCTTACACCATCTCTTACAGTTCTTTTCTTCAGGATATGGGGGAACAATACTTTGCACGAACACCATCCCTGGATGTGATGTAATGTCCCCTTTACCTCCGAATCTTGTATATGTTCTTTTTATCCCTGTTCTTATTCTCTCTCTCTCTCTCTCTCTCTTTCTCTCTCTCTCTCTCTCTCTCTCCCTCCCTCCCTCCCTCTCTGCTTACCACCCCCTTGTTCTTCCCCCACCAACACTAGACTTTAAACTCCCTAAGGGCAAGGGCCTTGTCTGTACTTTACCTCAGTAACTCAACATCATAGGGACTTGGTTAAATTCTTGAACTGCTGATGATCGTTATGGTAACCTTGATATTTGCCTCCACTGATCACATCATATATCTGCATGGTAGTTAGTATTTTTCTCATTTCCCAAATAAGAGGCAGCAACTTGCCTGAATCAAACCTGCTAGGAAAAAAAAAGTGTGAAACTCTGAGTCGCGCAGACTGTTCTCCCTGAAGTCTGGGGTTCTTTTGTCTTGTGCATGTCTGATCTCAGTGTAGTGCTCACTAAATATTTTTGAATGAAGGTGGCTGGCCAGGTTACTTTACTCCTTAAACAAGCCATACGTAATTTCCAAATAGAATTTCGTTCATATGAGGTGTGAATTTCATCACTGGCATGCCATCTTCCTGGAAACATCATTATAGATTTTTTACTATATTGTGAATTTAATTTATACATTCTTGGATTAAATAAATTCTAAAGAATACAATATGAAAAACTAATCGTTAAACAATCTCTGTTATCTTTCAAATGTTCAGTCATGTCTACGTACTGTTTAAAAATCTTTCCTCTAAGCTTTTACTTAGGGGACGTGTGTGTGTGTGTGTGTGTGTGTGTGTGTGTGTGCAATCATGTACATATATTCTCATCTCCTCAAATAGAATCTACTAGATTGACTCTTGGTAACTAAAACTATCCGGTACCCTCTATGATTTCCAACGTTTGGCTTTCACAGACTCGGTAGATGGACAATTAAGGCGGGGTATAGAGAAGACGGCTCAACAACGGGAATGACACATTTTGAAGTTAAAGAACATGGTAAGCCTTCGCCATCTCAACGTATTTATAAAGAGCTAGGTTTTCTTTCCCCAGTAATCCTTTTCAGTAATGTAGCTGATACAAACGACTCCCTGGTGCAGATGGCACACCCTGCCAGGGTGATGGGAAGTGCCAGCTGGGTGTAGGGCTGGACAGTTAATGGTTGTTACAGGTTGTTAGAGGGTCACTACAATGTAGAATAGAATACTGTTAGCCGGGCAGTGGTGGCGCACGCCTTTAATCCCAGCACTTGGGAGGCAGAGGCAGGCGGATTTCTGAGTTCGAGGCCAACCTGGTCTATAGAGTGAGTTCCAGGACATCTAGGGCTACACAGAGAAACCCTGTCTCGGAAAACAAAAAACCAAAAACAAAAAACAAACAAACAAAAAGGAATAGAATACTGTTGTGGGACTGTTTTAGAAAGATTTGATGTCTTCCCCACTCCCCTCTCTCCCTCACAGGTAAAACTTACAAAATAACCATCTTGCCCGCAACTGATCTGCAACCTGAGGTGGAAAAGCAAGGTACTCTGAGGCTTAGGAGGCTGTTCAGGAGTCTGTGGTCAGCTTGTCTGCTAGCCTGGGGAAGTCAACCAGCCTTTGTAGATTCATGTTCTTCTTAATAGATGTGGTACAGTTTTCAGGGGAGCCTGACTTTCTGAGACCTTTCTAGGCTTATGGTTTTAGGAAAAATAAGCAATTACAGAGGAGTTAAATAGTTACATAAACAGATGATTAACTCCAAGATGATCAGTGTTGAGAGTTGATCCTGCAGGCTCAAGATCAATTTTTAAGCAATTTGGCAACACTGTGACCCTGAATGCTCCTCTCCCATTCATTCTCTCTCTCTCAGCAGAAATGCATGACATGTGTCTCCAGCCAACAGATTGTGTGGAACAGAAAATAAAAGAACAAGGTAGTGTACGTGCTCAACGAAGCCGTAAACCACTGCGGTTACAGCATTCAAGGACCAGGGAAATAAGACATGGGGTTTCCCCAGTTCAAATGCAGCCGATGGGAATAAAGGCAGATGTAAAGGATTAGTTCACCCCTCAAAAACATTCATGAAAGTAAATGCAGGATTTTATTTGGCCACATCCTTAACCTGGAACAATTCTCTCTTGCTTTCATGCCTAAAACTATCTAAAAGACTTGTTTTCCACAAAGACATTTGGGGAGGGAGGCTTTGATGGCAGAGAAAATAGTCACAAGATTCTCAAGGCTGAGGTGTCATGCATATTGGTGATAAGGACGGGTGTGTTGCCACCATTTCAGCTTCTAAATACAAACACCCAGTGCTGAAGAAATGCTGTTATGATGGAGCCAAACATAACACACAGGAGACATGTGTGCAGCGAGCTGCCCGTGTGAAGATAGGCCCAAACTGTGTCAAAGCCTTCACTCTCTGCTGTACCACGGCCCACCAGATCCTAGCTAATGGCACCTTTAAGTACAGCATTTTATCAATGCACCGTAAGTATGACAGTTTCTCTCAGAATCTTGCCAAATATGGGTAATTTCTAAGAAAAGCAATCCACCCCCCCCCCGCTATCTCTAAATTACTTTATTTTTTATTGGTTATTTTATTTATTTACATTTCAAATGTTATCCCCCTTCCCAGTTTCTCCTCCACAACCCCCCTATTCCCTCCGCTCCCTCTCCCCGCTGCTTCTATGAGGGTGCTCCCCCACCCATCCCCACCCACCTCAGCACCCTAGAATCCTTCTACTCTGGGTCATCAAGCCTCTCCAAGCCAAGGGCCTCTCCTCCCATTGATGCCAGACAAGGCCATCCTCTGCTCCATATGTGGCTGGAGCTATGGGTCCCTCCATGTGTACTCTTTGGTTGGTGGTTTAGTCCCTGGGAGCTCTGGGGGGCTGGTTGGTTGATATTGTTCTTCCTGTGGGGTCAACCAGCCAACTATCAGAGTGAGCGCAGGGACCCCAACGGAGGAGTTAGGGGAAGGACTGAAGGAGCTGAAGGGGTTTGCAACCCCACAGGAAGAAAAGTTGCAACTAAGAGTTGAAAAGCAGATAACTTGTAATGACCAGAAGAAAAGTCTGTTGTTTTTCCTGGGAACTGGAAACACTGTAGCACCCCGCAGAGAACACTAGTCCAGAGCCAAAGTCCCATGAAACCCTCAGGCAGCTCATTATGCAGACTTGGAAGCGTTCATCCTGAGTTTCAGACAAGAGCCTGAGATAGTGTCTCTGCTTGGCCTCCAGACGACAAAGTGTGATGATTCTGTCACAGTCACTAAAAGCTGAAATCTACTTTCTGTGTCAGCCTTACTGTTTCAGAATTAAAGGACTTTCTTTATATTCTCAAAACTTTAAGGGCCTCATTCATACATTGTTTTCAAGAAAACAAACAAGGGGAATGACACATTATTTTACTCTTGATTATTTTTTAATTATTTTATTTTACACAATATATTGTGTATACATTCTATATATATTATGTTATATATTGTTATGTATATGTACATATGTAGATATTATATGTATGTGTATTATGTCTATGTTATATATTATGCATGTGTATATTATATAATAATATATATTGTATAATGATGTTATATAATATATGTATATTATCACATCATTTTCCCCTGTTCTCTCCCAAACTGCCCATATATCCCTTATCCCTTAGCTCTCTTTTCATTGCTATTACTTTCACTTATGTATATATATGCAGATGTGTATATATACGCAGATGTGTATATATATGCAGATGTGTATATATGTGTAGATGTGTATATATACGCAGATGTGTATATATATGCAGATGTGTATATATGTGTAGATGTGTATATATATGCAGATGTGTATATATACGCAGATGTGTATATTCCTAAATATAACCTGCTTGGTCTGTATACGTATATGTATGTTTTCAGGGCTGATCATTTGGCATTGGATAGCCAATTGGTGTGTTCTGCCCTGGGGAAGATTGTTGCTCCTGCTGCAGCATTCCTTAGTGACCTATAGTTCTATGTGTAGAGTTGAGGCCTCTAAGGCGTCTACTGCTGTGTCCGTGTTCAGCTCACATTTGGACAGTCATGTCGGTGAGACTGTATAATATAGCTTCTGACGTTACCAGGAGACATAGTCTCACAGCAAAACTGTTGATCCCCTGGCTCACAACTGCCTATGACTCCATAAGATCAAACCCTCTTCCGGCCACCGAGAGTACCTACTCACATGCACATATCCACTCACAGACACCTAAACGAATGCATGCTTAAAATAAACTATATCTTTAAAGCAAGAAGAACCAGGCTGTGGTGGCGCATGCCTTTAATCCCAGCACTCAGGAGGCAGAGGCAGGCTGATTTCTGAGTTCGAGGCCAGCCTGGTCTACAGAGTGAGTTCCAGGACAGCCAGGGCTACACAGAAAAACCCTGTCTCAAAAAACCAAATTAAAAAAAAAAAAAAGCAAGAAGGAAAGGGTGCATATCAACCTTTGGAGTATGGGGAATAGTAAGTGTTTTCTATGTAGCACTTCATTTTTGACTTTGCATATAACCTATTGTGTACCATATGCTCTCAGGAGCACAGGTGTGGAGGCTGAGGTTGGAAATTGATTAAACAAGTGGTGTATCTAACCTATTCTGCTCTGACCTACTATGTGTTTGCTATATGGATGGAATAGAGCAAAAATGAATTGCTATTAAAAAAAGGTTTTGGTAAATTTTCAGGCAACTGAATTGTAATTGATACCTATACGGCTCAGGCTGTGCACACACACACACATATTCAAAGTACAAGTTTTAGGTTTGTTTAGGAAGGCTGAGAAACAACACTCCAAACAGATAAAACAACTAAACCTTTTCTCCTGGGCGGTAAGTATAACCCTTAATGGTACCAGGATTGATACAAACTATCATATAAAATTCAAAATAATAGTCATTTACTGGATGATTTATATGGTTACTCAGCTGACATTAAATGCCACCTAAGGATCAACTATGTTTAGGGAATAATTAAAACAAACTCTAGATTCATAATAACCTCTTCCTGTCATCCAATAGGCTTCGAGAACTTCAAAGTGATTCCAGGAAACAAGGTATCAGGACAGGTCTCAGGTGCTCTTAAAACCCATGAGCATAGTTAAGAATATGACGTTTACCAGGGGTATGTGGGGGTGGTTCTAGCTGAGACTCCTAGCAGGGAGGATTACGGATCCTGAAATGGCCACTTCCTCTAGCCAGGCAGGACTCCCAGTGGAGGGATCAAGACAGTAACCCACCCACAAAAACCTTCAACCCAAAATGTGTCCTGCCTACAAGAAGTGCAGGGACAAAGATAGAGCAGAGACGGAGGGCATGGCCAACCAACGAGTGCCCCAAATTGAGACCCATCCCACAGGCAAGCACCAATCCCTAACACTATTAACAATATTCTGTTATGATTGCAGACAAAACCCTAGCATGATTGTGCTCTGAGAGGCTCCACCCAGCAGCCAATGGAAAGAGATGAACAGTCCCACAGCCTAACATTAGATGGAGCTCTGGAAGTCTTATGGAAGAGATGGGAGACGGATTGAGGAACCTGAAGAGGACAGGGACTCCATGGGAAGACCAACAGTGTCAACTAACCTGAACCCTTGGGGCCTCCCAGAGCCTGAATCATCAACCAAAGAACAAGAACTGATTGGACCTAGGCCCCCTGCACATATGTAACATGAGCAGCTTGGTCTTAATGCAGGTCTCCCAACAACTGGAGAAGCTGTCCCTGAATCGGTTGCCTGCCTGTCTGTGGATCCTGCTACCCTAACTGAGCTGCCTTGTCTGCCTCAGTGGGAGAGGATGCACCTAGTCCTGCAGGGACTTGAAGTGCGTGTGGGTAACACCCAGAGTGGGGTTCCCGCGTCACAAAGGAGAAGGGGGAGGTGGGATGGGAGGAAGATCTGCATGAGGGGGTACTGGGAGGAGAGGGGGAATGATATGGAGATGTGAAGTGAATAAATACATTTAATTTAAAAAAGAATGTGGCCTTAAATGAATAGTATTTTTATTGTCTTCTGTGGGTGAGGTTTAAGTCCAACCTTGTATTTATTTGGTGTTTCACATTTTAATGCGTGTTGATATTCTTCAACTTTTCACTGGAGCTGAGTAATAGCCCAGCAGAGGATTTATTTTCTCTAATTACTTTGTGCATTTGTATGTATAGGCATGCATGTATATATGTGTGTGTGGCATGTGTATGAGTTCACGTAGGTGAGTGCACATATTTACACGAGTGTGCATCCACACACATGGAGGCAAGAGGTCCGTGTTGGGTTTCTTCCTCAGTCACTCCCCACTCAATTTTTATTTATTTATTTATTTTTTTTGAGACAGGATCTCTCAGTGAATGTGGAGCTCCCTGATTTGGCTAGGCTGCAGGGACACTGACTCAGGGATCTTAGGTCCCTGCCCTGCCTCTCCCATGCTGGGAATGCAGTGCCCTACATTTGCATGGGTGTTAGGAATCCAAACTCAGGTACTTATACTTGCATAGCAAGCACTGTACTGACCGAGCATCTCCCAACTAGGATTTTCTCTGACTTTCAAGGAATTAGGGATTCCTTTTTTTCATTATTATTCTTTTATTTAGGGTCATAATGGAAGGTTTAGGTCCACAGATTCTATGACTAGTATTCTTTTTTTTTTTTTTTTTTTTTCATTTTATTTTAGCCCTGGCTGTCCTGGAACTCACTCTGTAGACCAGGCTGGCCTCAAACTCAGAAATTCTCCTGGCTCTGCCTCCCAAGTGCTGGGATTAAAGGCGTGCGCCACAACTGCCCGGCCAATACAGTACTTCTAATGAACAGTTTACCAACAAGTACCAAAGTATAAACTGTGCATAAAATTTTATCTAGTAAACTTATTTCTAGAAATTTATGTTGACAAAAATATGTATGTATTGTGGGATATCTATCGCAGTATTATATACAATGATGAATTATGAGAAACATGTCAAAATTAAATACAGAATTAATAAATTATGAAATTACTTGCAGACATTTCTATAATAATTAAAATGCCATTTTTTAGGCTAAAATTTTAGAGGCCAATATTATCATCTTATACTTTCACATTATAAATATGATTAAAATAAATCACTTTGTAAAAACATTATACAATTAGAAATTATTTCTTACAGATCAACTCTTACAGTTTTATAGGCCATTCATTTTTTTCTCCTTTGAAATGACAAAGGAAAGTTGACTTCAGTCAAAATAGCACACAACCTAATCTTATAAACCACAAGTTTAATGTTCCTTGTTTTTAGTAGGTTTTGAAAACCTTACTACTGTCACACTCAACTAGAAATAAGTTGACAACTCCTGACTAAATTCAGAGAAAATAAATACTAGTCTTCTAAAATATACAGGACTCATCTCCCTAATGAGAACATAAAATGCAAATACCTCCAATTTTCTTCCTTGAAGATATGTTAGCTTCACTCTGAGCAAAGAGCACCATTCCTTTGCGATTCCCAAGGCCATTACACTGAGACTCATCAGATACCTATAACACTTGCTGAAGTTACCCCTTAAATATTTCTAGTTCTGTAGTGACTATTTCTGTAAAGAATGAAGTGTGGGTTTGTTTGTTTTTTTTTTTTTTTAGGACATTTAAGTTTTTTAATAGTTAAACTACAGATGTAGAAATAAAAGAATTCAAAGTGTTAGCAACAAATAAAATTGTACCAGTGAACTTTGGTAAAATTCTATAAAATTATAATCATTTCAGTTATAATCACTGTTTAAGAATGCTTTTGAAAACAATCCCTCGAGTCCTATCTATCCTTCTGAATGTGTCACTTACCTAAATGGTGCCATATTTGTGTATTTTAAACATATATTATTATTATACTGCCTGCAATTTTTAGAGCATAGATGTTCAGAATTGAGAGTTCATCTTGGTAGATTTTTCCTTTGACCAGTATGAAGTGTCCTTCCTTATCTTTTTTGATAACTTTTGGTTGCAAGTTCATTTTATTTGATATTAGAATGGCTATCCCAGCCTGTTTCTTAGGACCATTTGCTTGGAAAATTGTTTGCCAACCTTTTACTCTGAGGTAGTGTCTGTCTTTGTCACTTAGATGCATTTCCTGTATGCAGTAAAATGCTGGGTCCTGTGTACGTATCCAGTCTGTTAGTCTATGTCTTTTCATTGGGGGAATTGAGTCCATTGATGTCAAGAGATATTAAGGAAAAGTGATTGTGACTTCCTGTTATTTTTGTTGTTAGAGGTGGTATTATGTTTGTGTGGCTATCTTCTTTTGAGTTTGTTGACAGATTACTTTCTTGCTTTTTCTAGGGTGTAGTTTCCCTGCTTGTGTTGGTGTTTTCCATCTATTATCCTTTGTAGGGCTGGATTTGTGTAAAGATATTGTGTAAATTTGGTTTTGTCATGGAATATCTTGGTTTCACCATCTATGGTAATTGAGAGTTTTGCTGGGTATAGCAGCCTGGGCTGGCATTTGTGTTCTCTTTGGGTCTGTACGAGATCTGCCCAGGATCTTCTAGCTTTCATAGTCTCTGGTGAGAAGTCTGGTGTAATTCTGATAGGTCTGTCTTTATATGTTATTTGACCTTTTTCCCTTACTGGTTTTAATATTTTTTTATTTGTTTAGTGCATTTGGTGTTTTGACTATTATGTGACAGGAGGAATTTCTTTTCTGGTCCAGTCTATTTGGCATTCTGTAGGCTTCTTGTATGTTTATAGGCTTCTCTTTCTTTAGGTTAGGGAAGTTTTCTTCCATAATTTTGTTGAAAATAATTTACTGGCTCTTTAAGTTGGGAATCTTCACTCTCTTCTATACCTGTCATCCTCAGGTTTGGTCTTCTCATTGTGTTTTGGATTTCCTGGATGTTTTGGGTTAGGAGCTTTTTGCATTTTGCATTTTCTTTGACTGTTGTGTCAATGTTTTCTATATCTTCTGCACCTGAGATTCTCTCTTCTATCTCTTGTATTCTGTTGGTGATGCTTGCATCTATGACTCCTGATTTCTTTCCTAGGTTTTCTAACTCCCGGGCTTTCTCCCTTTGTGATTTCTTTATTGTTTCTGTTTCCATTTTTAGATCCTGGATAGTGTTGTTCAATTCCTTCATCTGTTTGATTGTGTTTTCCTGTAATTCTTTAAGGGATTTTTGTTTCCTCTTTAAGGGCTTCTACCTGTTTACCTGTGTTCTCCTGTATTTCTTTAAGGGAGTTATTTATGTCCTTTTAAAAGTCCTCTATCATCATCATGAGAAGTGATTTTATATCCAGATCTTGCTTTTCTGGTGTGACGGTGTATCCAGGACTTGCTATGGTGGGAGAATTGGGTTCTGATGATGCCAGGAAACCTTGGTTTCCATTGCTTATGTTCTTGTGCTTGCCTCCTGCCGTCTGGTTATCTCTAGTGCTACCTGTCCTTCCTATGTCTGACTGGAGCCTGTCCTTCCTGTGATCCTGGTTGTGTCAGAACTCCTCAGAGGCCAGCTGTCTCTGTGATCCTTTGAGTCTGGGATCCTGTGATCCTGATATCCTGGGTGTGTCAGAGCTCCTGGGAGTCAAGCTGCCACTGGGACCCTGAGATCCTGGTGTGACCAAGCTCTTAGGATCCCGGGATCCTGAGTGTGTTAGAGCGCCTGGGAGTGGAGCTTCCTCTGGGTGATGTGGGACTGGCTATTGAGTTCGAGCCCTAGGTCTGCTCATGGTACAAGCCCAGATTGGAAGGAGACTAGTGTTCTTTGAACATCATGATTTCTTCCAACTTTAATAAAAATTCCACGAATGTTTTACTTAGGAAATGAATATTGAATATCTAATTATAAACAAGCCAGAAGGAATTAACAAATTACTTATTAATATACATAATTTTACTATTGAACTATTTATCTGCATTTATTATTAATGATTTTATTATTAATAAATTTACTTATATTTATATATTATATATTAAATTTATAATAATCTATCATAATTGTAAATATATTTCTAATATCTATAATAATATTTATAATAGCAATTAAATATAATATATACTATAAATAATATATAATTCTAATTCTAATTATATTGATATAATCATATATTAGATAGAATGTATTCTATAATTAATTATAGAATTATACAATAATTACATGTCACATATATTATAAAATATTGTAAAATATGAGTATATATTTATATATTATAATATATTATATAAAGGCATGTGCCACCACTGCCTGGCTGGGTTGAATTTCTTTAGTATTAAAATTCTTTGTGGAATGAAGCAATGCATTGTAGACAACATCTTGGGAAGGTTTCTACTAAAATACTATTTATCTTAATAGTATTTTGTCTTAAATTTGATGTTCTAAAATGCTTTTGCTTCCTAGTAATGGTAGGTATGCTTTCACACATAAATAATCCCAAAGCACACGGGCAGTTATCACATGTAAAAGGCTGGCCTGTCAATGCATATGTATCTAAATATCTGCAGTTTAAGATTAGATGGGGAGGGTCAATGTGCCTCTCTAGTAAGGAAGACCCTGCTAAACTAGCTAAAGGAGTGGTTACCTGACTTTTGTCTGTACAAGTTTAATGACTTTTCCACGTTCTCAATCTTCCTGTCTGGACTAAAGCAACAATACAGTACCACAACTTTAATTCGTGTTTCCTCAAATTCTCTATGTATTAGTTGAAAACAAATGAGTGGATACTCTACATATTGGATGGCATAAAGCACAACACACACGTATGTGCATCAGGAGCTGTTGTGATCCATCAGAAAACAGTAGGACCTTACTGCCATCCTGCACAGTCCCTGGTAGACTTTACTTGACCACAGTAAGTGTCCTAGACTCACACTCTCTTGGTGACCCTCAATGGAAGGTGATACTTCATACTAAGAAACCCAAATTATCCAACCCAAATCCCCCATGTTGTTCTGCCTACCCTAACGTTCCTACGCCCTCTTCTCATCTCTCCTTTAAGAGACAGCATTCTCCTTTAAAGCTGGGAGCTATGCTATGTGATGTCACCCTTTACCCTGCCTAAGGCAGTCAGTCTCCTCCTTTCTTATCAATCTTTGTCTCCAAGTCAAAGATAGTCACTTTATCTGCCATTGCATCAAGCCTTACAGCATCCAAAGTGAGGCAGGGAGCAATGGGGCTAAAGGAGAGAATTAAACACATTTAACCCACTGCATGGAGCTTGTATTTATTTTGCATGGATCCTAAGGCCTTATTTTTAGTTATACTATGGAGTCATAACAACACAAATAGCGTGATACTGGCACGAAACTAGATATATAGATCTATAAAATAGAGAACACAGAGATGAACACATGAAGCTACAGCCATCTGGTTCTAGACAGAATCTCCATCTGACGTGTGGCAGAAGACAGCCTCATTGACAAACGCTAGGGAAAAGCAGTATGCCACGGAGAGGAGTGAAACTAGATCCATCTCTCACCTGGTACAGAAACCAAGTCAGACTTGAATGTTTGAAACTCCAGTGAAACCTCTTGAAATTGCAAAGCTTCTGTAAGGCAAAGGGCACTGTCAATAGGACAAAACGGCAACCAACAGATTGGGAAAAGATCTTTACCAATCCTATGTCCGATAGAGGGCTAATATCTAATATATACAAAGAACTCAAGAAGTTAGACTCTAGAGAACCAAATAACCCTATCAAAAAATGGGGATAAACAGAGCTAAACAGAGAATTCTCAACTGAGGAAGCTTGAATGGCTGAGAAGTACCTAAAGAAATGTTCAACATCCTTAGTCATCAGGGAAATGCAAATCAAACCAAACCTGAGATTCCACCTCACACCAGTCAGAATGGCTAAGATCAAAAACTCAGGTGACAACAGATGTTGGCGAGGATGTGGAGAAAGAGGAACACTCCTCCATTGCTGGTGGGATTGCAAGCTGATACAACCTCTCTGGAAATCAGTTTGGTGGACCCTCAGAAAAATGGACATAATACTAGCTGAGGATCCAGCTATACCACTCCTGGGCATATACCCAGAAGAGGCTCCAACATGTAATAAGAACACATGCTCCACTATGTTCATAGCAGCCATATTTATAATAGCCAGAAACTGGAAACAACCCAGATGTCCCTCACCAGAGGAATGGATACAGAAAATGTGGTACATTTACTCAGCTATTAAAAACAATGACTTCATGAAATTCACAGGCAAATGGATGGAACTTGTAAATTTCATCCTGAATGAGGTAACTCAGTCACAAAAGAACGAACATGGTATGTACTCACTGATAAGTGGTTATTAGCCCAAAAGCTTGGAATACCCAAGATTCACTTCACAGCCACAGTTGGACTGAGTGTGAGGTCCCACATGGAGGAGTTGGAGAAGGGACTGAAGAAGCTGAGGGAGTTTGCAGCCCCATGGAGGGAGCAACAGTGTCCACTGGCCTGACCTCCCAATGTTCCCAGAGACTGGACCACCAACCAAAGAATACACATGGAGGGACCCATGGTGCTGGCCACATATGTGGCAGAGGAGGGTCTTGTTGGCCATCGGGGGGAGGTGAGACCCTTGGGCCAGAGGGTGTTAGATGCCCCAGTATAGGGGAATGCCAAGGAGGGAAGACGGGAGTGGGTGGGTGGGGGTTGGAGGAATACCCCCATAGAGGCAAGGGAGGGGATAGGGGGTTTCCAAATGGGAGACATGGAAAGGGGGAAACATTTGAAATGTAAATAAAGTATCAAAAAAATTAAAAAAAAAAAAAAAAGAAACTCCAGTGAAAAATACAGGGGAAACACTCTAAGATCTTGGTAGAGGCAAGGACTTTCTGAATAGAAAACAAAGACAAGCGTTGACTAGTGGGCTGGCAAGAGCTGAGAAGACTGCACAGCAGGCTTGGGAGTCAACTCCAGGAGCAAAAAGACTTGCTTCTTAAGGGTGAGGACCTAGGTCTAAATCGCTAGCGCTCAAGGTTTTGGTGGTTTCTTTGTTGTTTTGTTTTTTTCTTTTTTAAGCCAGATGTGTCACACATGCCTGCCTGTAATGCCAGCATCAGGAGGTGTGGCAGATCCCATGGTCCAGCCAGCCTCGTGGAAGTGTAAAGCTTCTTATCCTGCCAGGCTTCCAATAATGACACAGAGACTTATATTTGTTTATGAATGCTTAGGCCTTACAGCTTAGGCTTGTCCCCAACCAGCTTGTATAACTTAATAACCCATTTATACTAATCTATCTTTGCAATGTGGCCTGTTACCTTGAATTCGGTACCGATACTTCCGACTTCCCATGTCCGGCTGGCCTGATTCTCTCTGAGTTCCTGTCTCTGCCGGAAGTCCCACCTTTTATTTCCCCCCTCAGTTTTAGGTTGTCAACTCTTTTTAAAGCCAATCAGAAGGTGGCAGAGAAGAATGTTTACAAAACACTGAGGCCGTAAGGCTTCATAAAAATAACAATACCAAAGTCCGCTCAGTATTCAGCACTCTGCAGGTATGGAAATCAACATTTAGGTAATACAAAGACAACCCTTTACACAGTGCCAAGAAGATTATCCCAACAGCTTTCAGTTCAGTGAGAGCCTCTGCCTCAAGTCAGAACACAATAGAAGGCAGCCGACATCCTGCTCTGTCCTGCCCATGTGTGTTCATAAGCAGGTGTACCCCCCACACTCCATGCACAGAGCACACTGTGCATACACACATCACACACACATACATGCACCAAAAAAAAAAAAGTTGAACAGGAATGTCAACAGCAGAATGAAGAGGCAGTGTATAGAAAGGAGGAAATCCTTGCCATCCATTAATCTCACAGGGAATTACTAGTCAGAATATATAAAGAACTGAAAGATTAAATGCCAAACAATCCAAATAATAAAGGAATAAATTAGTTGGATACATTATTATTATTATTATTATTATTATTATTATTATTATTATTATTACTATTATTATTATTTTGGCTTAGGTTTTCAAGACAGGGTTTCTCTGTGTAGCCCTGGTTATCCTGGAACTAACTCTGTAGTCCAGGCTGGCATTAAACTCAGAGATCCTACTGCCTCTGTCTCCTGAGTGCTGGATTAAAGACATGCACCACCATTACCCAGCCATGTACGGCTTTTAAAAGAAGTACAAATACCAATAAGAACTTGAAAACATGCTCATCACTGTTGTGTGACATCCTGAAGAGTCACAAACAAACATCTACTCACCCAGATTTAATATCCATGACAGATCAAACAAACAACTCTACTTAAGTCTAGCTTGGCAAACTGCAGTGTTCGTTGGGGTTTTAAAGAGCATGGAGTGACTTTGGAGCAACTGAAATGACAAAGACCCACCCTAATGTGAGTAAAGAATCAAGAAAGCTGCATCTTTGATTTTCTGGCTAAATCTCCAGGCAGCTCCCCCATCAGTTGCTTATCCTCTAGCAAATATATATTGCTAACAAAAACTCTGGTATGGATCTGGTGAGTCTGGTAACTTTCAGGGCTTTCTGAGCCTAGTTTCATGAGCTTCCTGAGCCTCGTGAGTTTCCTTAGGTATTGAGTCTTATGAGCTGCCCACTCATCTCCAGAATGATTCAATTTGGAGGAAATGGCTACATAGCCGCCATCTTTAGGCATCCGGGAACATAAATCAAAACTACATAGAGATTCCATTTCACCAGTCAGAGTGGCCATCATCATGAAAAATTCTGATGAAGCTATGGGGGAAAGGGAATCAGTATCAAAGGTTCCCAAAAATCGAAAAATAGAACTGCCCTATCATCCATACCAATCCTGCATACGAACCCCCCAAATTCAAGTCAACGTATGATATAAATAATTGCAGCCCAAATGTATTACGGCAATATTTAAAACAGTTGACTTAAGGGACCAGCCTGAGAGCCCAGCACTGGATAAAGGATAAAGAAAATGCAGCATATCGATAAAATGGAGTTCTATTCAGTCATAAAGAAAAATAGAGTTGGGGCTAGAGAGGTAGCTCAGTGGTTAGGAGTGGATGCTGCTTGTGCAGAGGATCCAAATTTGGTTCCAAGCACCTACTTGGAAGCTCACAACCACCTCTAACTCCAGCTTCAGGGGATCTGTGCCCTCTCTGGATTCTGAGATTCTAGGTTCTCACGTATGCACATAGCTACATGCAGACAAACAGACACACAGACACACACATACACAGTTAAAGACAAATCTTGAAAAAAAAGACACAACAAAATTATATCGTTTGCAGAAAAATGAATGAAACTGGATGTCAACCTGTTAAATAAGCAAGTCTCAGAAAAACAAAAGTACGTTTTCTGTAACATTTCGAGTCCAGTGTCTTAGTTACTTTTCTATTGTCATGACAAACTCCACTATCAAGGCAACTTATAACAGAAAGCACTTAATCTGGGTATCACAGTCCCAGAGGGTTAGAGTCCTTGACCAACACGGTTAGGAGCATGGCAGCCAGAAAGCAGGCCTAGCACTGGAGCAGTATCTAAGAGCTCACATCTGATCCACAAGCATAAGCCAGAGAGAGAGAAAGAGAGCTAATGTTGGGAGCCGCCTGAGCACCCACATCCGCCATTACAAGATGGCGCCTACATCCGGCCGAGGACAAGTTGTAAACAGGCTAGTGCGCATGCACCTGGTAATTTTCTACCTCAGAATCTCAGCCTCTCTCGTGGCGGCATCTGGCCTGGTGTGCGGGAGCCAATGGGGAAGCTCCATGTCCCAGGCAAGCGCTGTGACCCATATAAAGGGCGGGTATTCAATTGTTCTGAGTCTCCACTCGTGGCAAGCTTATGCTCTCCCTCTCAAGATGCATTAAAGCTGTTCCTGCAGAAGGATCCTATGTGTGCCGCGTCGTTCTTGCTGGCGAGACCGTAGCGCGGGACATCTGGTGCCGAAACCCGGGAAACTTTGTCATCATCAAGCACCTTTGGAGACCCCCTAGAAACAGGGAGGATTCAGAACTGCAGGGAGGTAGGTTCGGATAGGCATGTCGATCCTAGATCTTGATTTGGGGTTGCCCCCTTTTTGGTCTAACGCTGTTGAAGTTTTGCTGATTGTGTTAAGTGCCCTCATTTTGGTTTTACTGTCTTTGTATTGCGGCGAACAAGGTAGGGCCTATATAGATGCTGTAAGGGAGGGGCAAATCACCCCTGAAAGGGTCCAGGACACCATGTCAGAAACCGGACGGAGTGAGAGGAGGGGTACCCAAAATCTTAGCAATGAAAATGGACCTCCTGGTAAGTCGAAAGACGAGGGAGAGATTAAAGATAAAATAGGAAACTGTCCCCCTGACAGGAATGTGGGCAAAAAAACAATTCTCATACCCAAGAAAAAAGCAAAAAGAAAGGGGGAGAGCCTCTACCCAGTTCAAGACCTTGAGGCTCTTCCATTAGAAACTTCAGACACTGACCCCCTTAGCTCTAGTGAGGAGTCAGAGCTAAAAGAGGAAGCGGCGCGGTATGAAGAAGATTGGCCGCCTTGTAATGGACAAATAAAGCGGCCGCCGCCTTTGGCCCCTACGCGGACCATGCCTTCCGCCCCTCCCCCCTATGAGATGTGTCCCAACTCCTCTTCTTTTCTCTCTGATAAGGTTAAGAGAAAGGTACAAGCCGCTTTTCCAGTTTTCGAGGCAGATGGTGGAGTACAAGTTCATGCCCCTGTAGAGTACAGCCAAATTAAAGACCTGGCTGAAGAGGTTCGAAAGTATGGGGTAAATGCTAATTTTACTATAGTAATGTTAGAGAGATTTGCCGGGGCGTCCATGACTCCCGCCGATTGACAGATGCTGGCCAAGGCTGCGCTCCCTACAATGGGCCAATATATGGAGTAGAAGGCTTTATGACATAAAGCTACACAAGCTCAAGCCAGAGCCAATGCTACGGCACCCACCCCTAGACAGAGAGATTGGACCTTTGATATGTTAACTGGCCAAGGTCCTTTTGCGGCAGATCAGACCGCATTCAGACAGATAAGAGACTTTGGTATCTCTGCCATTATCATAGGTGTGGTAACAGCGGCTGTGGTTACAGGGGCCGTCAAGGTCACTGCTTCGGCCCTTACACTCTCTGGAACGATGCAGACCGCCAATACCATTAATGAGTTGTCTACAGCTGCCACCTTAGCTCTAGACAGACAGGTATCCGCCAATACTCAAGTCCAGAGGGACCTAATGCTAGTTAACCAGCACATTGATCTTATTCAAGAACAACTGGATGTCCTTTGACAGCTAGCCCAATTGGGCTGTAAACAAAAGTTACCAGGACTCTGTGTTACTTCCATACAATATGACAGATTTACAAAAACAGCTAACCTGTCTAAAAGTCTTTCGCAGTATATGTTACAGAATTGGACCCTTAAATTTGATGACACCCTGCGGGAACTGCCGACAACAATTATTCAGATCAACTCCACCCGTCTTGACCTGTCCTTGACCCGAGGGCCTCTCTTCATGGATTTCCTCGGCAATTTCTTATTTCAAGGAATGGGTGGGGGTGGGATTGTTTGGAACAGTGCTTTGGTGTGGGTTGGTGTTCCTCCTATGGCTCATCTACAAACTTAGGGCCCAGACTAAAAGAGACAAGGTGGTCATTGCGCAGGCGTTTGTTGCCTTAGAACAAAGAGCCCCGGCCGGTGTTTGGCTGTCCATGTTTAAACAATAGCGGTAGGTCGCCAGCCAGACAGTTCTTGCACACCCGCGAGTCTAGTCTCATTGCACTGGGTAGAATGTTTGGTCTGAACAGCTCTTGAGGGATGTCGAGCAAAACATCACACAAGGCGGTCATCATTGTGGGCCACCTTGGGAGATATGTCATCTACATGAGGGTTAAGTGCCCTAGTTTCCCTCCCTCTAAAAAACGGCACTGGGCAGGTCAGGAAAACCTCGGGCGCGCATGAGCTTAGGGGTCTTCTCCTGTACAAGGCCCAACCTTTTGGTCAGGGGATTTGACCTCTGTCTCCACCCTCTTAAGAGTGTCCTACTTTGCTTACAGAAATAAAAAGGGGGAGATGTTGGGAGCCGCCTGAGCACCCACATCCGCCATTACAAGATGGCGCCTACATTCGGCCGAGGACAAGTTGTAAACAGGCTAGTGCGCATGCACCTGGTAATTTTCCACCTCAGAATCTCAGCCTCTCTCGTGGCGGCATCTGGCCTGGTGTGCAGGAGCCAATGGGGAAGCTCCATGTCCCAGGCAAGCGCTGTGACCCATATAAAGGGCGGGTATTCAATTGTTCTGAGTCTCCACTCGTGGCAAGCTTATGCTCTCCCTCTCAAGATACATTAAAGCTGTTACTGCAGAAGGATCCTATGTGTGCCGCGTCGTTCTTGCTGGCGAGACCGTAGCGCGGGACAAGCTAACTGGGAAGGGTGGGGGCTTTTGAAACCTCAAGGCTCACCCCTAATGACATGCCTCTTCCAACAAGTCCACACGGCCTATCTTTCCCAGAGAGCTCCACCAACTCGGAACCAAGCATTCAAATATACAGTCTGATGGGGGACATTTTCCTGCAAACCAACACATTCAGAAATATTAGAAAGACCTAAAGCTAAAAAGGGGGTGGGGTGGGGAATGGTCTGGGAAGAAAATGGTGCTCTGCAGGAAAGGAAATTCTGACAAGAGAGGTAATGGGGAAGATGTAATCAAATTATATATGAAAATCTCAATGAAATCTATTATTTTATACAATTAATACTGCACTGATTAAAAATGTCTTTTAAAGGGGCTGGAGAGATGGCTCAGCAGTTAAAAGCACTGGCTGCTCTTCCAGAGGTCCTGAGTTCAATTCCCAGCAACCACATGGTGGCTCACAACCATCTGTAATGGGATGCCCTCTTCTGGTGTGTCTGAAGACAATAACTCTGTACTTCACATGGTGTACTCAAATACATAAAAATGAATAAATACACCTTAGAAAAAAAAGAAAAAGAAAAAAAAAGAGTTGGTTCTCTCCTTTAAAAAAAAAAATGTCTTTTAAAATAGTCCTGTGGTGACTGGAGAAATGACTTAGTGGCTAAGAGCACCTACTGCTCTTGTAGAGGATCTTGGTTTAGTTCCAAGTACCCACATGGCAGTTCCCAACTTCAGCTCCAGGGGATCCTACTGTCCTCTAATCCCTGTGAGCACTGCACTTACAGATATGTCGGAAACACAGGTTACTCAACCCCATAAGATAAAATTAAAAAACAAAAAGTCTTACAGTGCTAGGCATAGCAGGGTACCCCTGTAACCCTAACCTCTCAGGAGGCTGAGGCAGGGGGATCCCAAGTTCCAGATCTGCTTATATTACATAGATAGTTCAAGGTTGACACGAGGAGCTTGGTCTTAGAGTTAAGAATGGATTTTATGGCTCGGTGGAGAGAGCCGAGTCTCATCTGGTAAGAGTTAATCCAATCGGGCAGGTTGCCTTGGCTAAGTGGACACTCCTAGGAAAAAGATCCACTTTAAAATAACCTTTCCTTCCCAGAATCCCTGCCCTACCCCCACCTTCAAATGCAACCCTTTCAAGTGGTCATGAGGTTGAGCTGGCTCTCTTTGTCCTTCTGAGTCCCACTTCAGAAACACTTATTCTTTCTTCTTCTCTTCTATCTCTTCTTGTGGATGCCAGACAGAACCTTCGTGTGCTTTTTCCTGGCACCCTGGGCTTCTTTATTCAAAACCCTCTTCCCAGGAGGGCCTGCCTGTCCCGCTTGTCAGAAACAGCATGCCAATTTTTCTCTCTCTCCTCTAGACAGCTGTGGAATTTACCGTTTGCCTGCTGAGTTTTGTTTTAACAAACTGTTGTCAACTTCCGCTGGAGTCTGTTTTTAAATTCTTAGATCAAGGAGACTAAAATCCCGAAGAGGAGCCCCTGATACTCCTGGTATCAGATGGTGAAGTCCCTCCTAGACTCTCCGAGATTTATGGTAGTGGTTCCATTTATACATCCCTAAATAGTGTCATACCCGTAAGACTGTCTGAAAATAAAAACAAAAGTTGGAACGAGGTTCTCTGGTTGAGCACTGGCCTAGCACCTTGTAAGGCTATGCATTCAAAGCAGGTACTGAAACAACTGTATGCTGTGGCCAACCCCACCAACCTAACTCCACAGGCAATGCTGCTTTCCTCCTAAGACTAGGAAAACAGATTCTGACAACTGCTGTGTTTGGGAATGACAAAGCTTGGGGCCTAAGTCACACAGGTTCTGATAACAGGATGACAAACCATAGGGTTTGTCAGGCTCCTCGCCTCTGTCACTTGGTTGGCTTTTCTTGGTGACAATTTGAAAGTTCATGAGCATAAATTGTCTTTCTGTGGTTGGGAGTCTGAGACCTGTTGGAGAAGGACCCATGTGCCTGTGGAATGGAGCTTATGTGGGCCTCAGTTACTAAAGCAACTGGCCCTACGCTGAATCGGGACTACCACATTCTCACCAGAGGTGACAGTATTGCCTGTCACCATTGGTCGGAAATCTGTCTGGACTAGACAGATGTCAGAGTGACTCGCTCTTTCAACTGTCATGGAGATCTTTTCCCACATTCCTAACTGTTGGTTAGGAATTTTCCTGTGTCTGAGTCAGCAATATCCTGTTTGATTTGGTTCACAACTCAAACAGTGGTTTAATTATTGTTCTCCTGTCCCAGGTTAGATATGCACAAACGTCCCAGGTGTTGCTTGCATCAGAATGGTCATTAACTTAGGCAATTCCATTCATCTGCTTTGTGTTACAAGACCCCTATTCCACACTGAAAACCTAATGCCGCCGCAGTTAAGCATCCTTAAAAGCCGACGTTGTGGGTCAATGTTTGATGTCACATTATACTTGCTTTCTACTTTAGAGGACTACTTCTCTAGTCACTTGCACAGCATGCCCTGGCTGACTGACCTTTTGATGGATCAAGGAAGATAAGTTGGTCCTAAAGAGATAGCATCTCCAGGATTGAGGCAGCAAGGGTCAATGTCTGGCTCCATTTTCCTATACGTACAGAAGTAAGTCCAGACTCTTTAGCATAGAATTCCAGGCTACACACGGCTTGCCTCAGGCCTGCCTTTTAGTGTGTCCTCTCCTCTGACTCAGCCATCTGGCAGCAATCCTCTGAGTGTCCTGTACCTTTTAGGCACTATGGTAAGTTCCAGTTTCATTTTCCATTATATATTATATTAGACCTGTGCCTATTTTCCTGGAACTCAAGAGTCAGGGAGGAAAACAAACAAGACAAGATGTCCCTATGAGAGCAGTCATTCTAGCTACCACCCACACTATTAATACATCTAGAAACTTGAACTTGAATAGAGGCCGTATATGGAGGTTAAGTCAGGCTGCAGGGAACCTAAGACCGGATATCCTCACAGCTTCTTTGCCTATGTGGCTTATTTCTAGTCCATGGGTGGACCTCAGATCTGCTCTGAGGATTAGTACAGGCCTCATCTGACCCAGTTCAAACCAGATCATCTCCAGAGCAGCCACAGCACCAAACTGGGATATTCTGTATCAAATTCTTTTTTTTTTTTTTCCGAGACAGAGTTTCTCTGTGTAGTCTTGGCTGTCCTGGAACTCACTCTGTAAATCAGGCTGGCCTCGAACTCAGAAATCCACCTGCCTCTGCCTCCCAAGTGCTGGGATTAAAGGCATGTCCCACCACTGCCCGGCTTTATCAAATTCTTTAAGTTTGGGTTGCTTCTTTAAAAGTGAAGCCTGAAGCAGGGATACATTCTTAAGAGAAACCCATTAGGAATTAGCAAAAGATGTACAGCAGGAGATGCTAAGCAATGATCATAGAATAAACCAAGGCTTACCCTCACACGGCTCTCATGGGGGGAGGAAGGTCTAAGGCATTAAGGTACCACAGGTGCCCCACTTAGGGCAAGGAAGAGAGCCAGTCACAGAAAAACTCAAGTATCAATAAGACAACAAATCCAGAGAGAAGATGTAATTTCAAGTGCATTTCTAGGCCCTGTCTTCCATGGCTGAGTTGGATTACATGGAGGAGACTGTGCATAGTTGACTCCAGCCATGTCTGCAGGTGGAATGCACTGGCCAGGAAAGAGGGCCTGGTTGTGGGAGTCACTGCACCAACAATGGCAGCCTCCAGCAGCCTCCGATGTCTCTTAGTTGTACCAGCTTTGAAACCTTTTCTGGAGACCAGCACGTGTGTGTCTTCTTTCCATTTCACTTGTCAAAGTAAAGCTTCTCGGCTTGGAATTCCAGAATTAACTGTGGAGGGTATAGAGCTATATATAGTGTGGACACTGAGTCTTCCCTTCTTAGTGTTCCCACTAGCTGTCGCTGATCATTAACTGGAGGACAAATTCAACTAAATTCAAGATGAGCTCACACCAAAAGAGGGCAGTCTAAAGAAAGGTGGTGTTGACGAGTGCTCCTCCCATGCCGGCCAGAAAGATTTTTAAGCATAATCTGGGGGCAGGAGCAAATGCAAGCTTCCATTTGCCTTTGAAAACCGTATGGTTGTAATTTTTCAGAGCCCAGAACGGGAGGAGAGACCCATGATATTAAATTTGACTTCTGGACCTTGCAGGTGAATCTCTTCCTTCTCTAACATCCAGCGATGCTGCTGTGGTAGTGTTTGCGTAGCCAGAATTTGGATTCTAGATACCTTGTGGTTTTCCCAGGTGATGATCCTGGTTCCCACTCCGTCACCAACCCTATCGCCAGAAGACTGACACTGGAAGAATAACTTCCTGGTTGGGATTTTGTTTCAAAATGGAGTCTTGAAAAAGGCAGACATGTGATGTAGTTTGAACTTCGAGAGAACCTTATTAAATATTCCCAGTGTGCAGCTGATCACAGTCGCTTGTTTGCTTGGAAATCTCCTCTCTAGTATGCCTTCTGTAAGCTAGCATACCTTCACCCCAGCTAGCAGCAGTCTGAGAAATAAAAAAAAATATCATTGTTTAAGAAACAATAATTTGTGTTGATTCTAAGAAATCAAAATTAAAATAATATGTGGTTAAAATATTGTGCAATTTCCCTGTTTGAACAAGTAGGCACCTCTGCCCCTAAGGCATCCTGTGACTCAGGCTCTCAGAAGCACAGAACTGTTTGCTGTGACCATGGCTATTAAAAGCTATCCTGACAGAGCCTTTATATAAAGTTATGGGCAAATTATCTGAAACCTAACCTCCCAAACTCTGTTGCCTTAACTATAGGTATTTATCTCATTTACTGCATGCCTCTTACGTGCACAATGTGTCTTTGCACACCATACAAATGAATGTCTCTGGATACATTTTATGTATTTGGATTAACACCTGACAGGCTATTGAGTGAGCTCATAGATGATTGAAACAAACTTACGTTTATAAGCAATGGGAAGTATCAAATGAAGAGCCAATCTCTCATTCAGGGTGGTTGTAACAAAGTGGAAATGTCTGAATGAAGTGGACAAAAATCTGAACACGTAATATATATGATATATCCTAGATTTAGTATTGGTAAAAAGAGTTACATTTTCAGCACAAATATAAAAACCATTATAAAAATGAATTATTTTTATCTTTTTGTTTGTTTGGGGTTTTTTTGGTTGTTTTTGTTTTGGTTTTTGTTTTTGTTTTTTGAGACAAGGTTTCTCTGTGTAGCCCTGGCTGTCCTGGAACTCACTCCGTAGACCAGGATGGCCTCAAACTTAGAAATCCACCTGCCTCTGCCTCCCAAGTGCTGGGATTAAAGGTGTACACCACCACTGCTTGGCTATTTTTATAAGCCATTTAGTCCACAGTCAGCCTGACATGGATTCCCTCTTGTCTTCTATGCCTTCATTGCAGTCCTAGTTTTTACTGCTGTGAACAGATGCCATGACCAAGACAACTCCTGTAAGGACAACATGTAATTGGGGCTGGATTTCAGGTTCAGAGATTCAGTCCATTATCATCAAGACAGGAGCATGGCAGTGTCTAGGCGGGCATGGTGTAGGAGGAGCTGAGAGTTCTACATCTTGTTCTGAAGGCAAACAGGAGAAAATTAGCTTCCAGGCAGCTAGGACAAAGAAAAGTCAAAAGCACTCTGAGAATAGCCCTGGTGAGTCAGTAAGCCCATGGGAGACAGAAGGAGGGTGGGCAGTGCTGTTTTCCCTCCTTCCACTGAAGACCCTTGTTTCTTATGAGGACCATGTGCTCAACTGTTGTTATTAACACACGGTTCTCTTGGGGGCTTATTTTCCACATCTTCCCAGATCTGTGTTCCATCCCCACCCATGACTCCAGTGACTTCCAGTACCATGAGCAACAGTTGCAGGAGTCTGGCTCCAGCAGGTCAGGGGTCCGAGGAAGAAATGCCCAGTCCGTGACATGAAGACCCACAGATGTCTTATGGATGTAGCGAGCTCTAATTCTCTGATTTTATTTTAACAAAGTTCCTCAGAAGCCCACGTGTGGTTGAAAATGTGTGTCTTGTGACTATGAGGTGATTTTTTTCCTGCGTACATAGACTCGTTTTAACTAGTTTATAAGGGATACAAAAATCAATAAAGTATGGAAATTAGAGCTTGCTCCGTCACTAAGATGCCTGTGTGTCTTCATCTTGCCAACTCCACATTTCCTCCTCAGATCCCTGACCTGCTGGATCTGGACTCCAGCAGGTGGTTATATTTGTCATTCTTGAATTGCCATGTGGTGTTGAAGTATAAACTCATCTGCAGTGGATTTGTACCACGTGTTTATATAACTGTCAACAGCACGCTGGCAGGCAGTGGCATTGGCTTTGTGTGCTTTTAAACTTACATATATGTTATCATGGTTTTTGTGTCATCTCAAACCACGGCCCATGCAACCCTGCATCCCACCACATGGATGTTCTAGTGATTTCTTTCCATTCTATTCTGAGGTTGCAACCTTATTTTTGAAATTATAAATAATGTCTTAAGGAACATTTCTATGCCCATCTCTTTAGAAGATTTTCCGAAGGTGTCTGCTTTAGAGAATTTGCCTGTACAGCATCCGCTCTCCATTATTTTGCTAAACTCTGGGTAAGATGCTATGCTCCTGACATCGTGGGTGCTCATAGTGGTGTAAATTGTGGAAGAACAGAGGGATTTGGGGGGTTGGTATTGACAGTTCAAGTCATCTGGGAGAGGGGACTTTTCTGCTGTCTTGTTTTTATTTGTTTATGGAAGAGAGGTTTTAACTTGCTATAAAGTTAGTGTATCCTGCGCAAAAGGAGAAAGGAAATTGGTGGCTCTGCTCCCATGACTACAACAAATCTCCAGCACAATCAATTTATAAACAGAAAAGGGTGGTCTGCGCTCATAGTTTGGGGGCTCTTTGAGGCAGACACACTGCTTTCAGGCTGGGGTGTGGAGAGGAGGTAGTTTCTCACGATGGAAAACAGAGATGGAGAAGAACCAGGTTGCTCATGACAGAGAGAAGAAATGGAGAAATACTGTCTTACTTAAAGGCATAACCCAAACAACCAGAGATTTCCCGCTAGGCCCAACATTGTAAAGGTTTCACGACAGGCACACGATCATGCATCTTCAATCCCAGCACTGGGGAAGCTGAAGCAAGCAAGAGAGTCGAAAGCTCCAGGGTGGCCTGGAACATAGCATGATTCTCAAGTCTCCATTTAGAATAATTCAGTTCTGAGGAACTGCCTCTGTTGCTTCGGAGGGTAACCGTGCCTCACAAAACAGCACAACAGTCCCCCGGCCTCCCAGGAGCACCACTCTGAGGAACACCATGTTTTAGCTTTCTTAGTTCTAGAATACAAATATTGTTATTTGACAACATCATACATTTATACACTGTATTCTGATTACTCTTCTCTCGCTGTCTCGTATCTCTTTCTTGTTGATCCCTGCCAGATTCATGACTTTGGATTTGTTTTGTGACCCATATAGTTTAACCAGGACCATCTTGAAGAAGGTTTTAGTAATAAGCCTTGTGGGGACTTTTTAGATCAAAACTATAGCAGATGTGTTTGTCTTAGTCTGAACAATCAAACCACCTCACCTTGTGTTTGCTTGAGTAACAGGAACAGAAGGAATAAGAATACTTGAAAGAAATTGCTTAATGGTTTACAGCATGGCCTAACCACCATGCGCTAGGGGTCCCAGAGTTCCCATGCAGCTTTCTCAGTGGGACCTTGGGATGCATATGAGGGGGAATAGGCAGATAGTGGGGCTGCCCCAATCCTGTTCACCCAGAGTGACTCCGTTCAGTGTACACTGAGAACTTCCCAATGAAACTTTGTTTTGGTGAACATTTTATAAAACTAAACATATTTTAATCCAATTTAAATATACATACACCCTACACCTAAGCAAGTGAGTAAGAAGAGGTACTTTGATTTAAGATTCCCCAACCAGAAATAGTTTGTGCTACGAGGTCCCCCTGCATACTGTTGTTTTGGGGAAACACTCAAGTCTGTGATTGTGCTGGGGTCTTCGGTGCTTGTAGAGGGAATTCATGTATTTCCTGTATTTCTGAAGACATATCTTCAGGTACAAATTAGTTAAGGATAAAAGTATTGAGGCAAGGGACTAGATTTGAGACCAAATCAGCCTGAGGGATAAGGCCCTGTGCCAACCTACGACTGTTACAACATCTTCAAGTCTCCATTTAGAGTGACACTCATAGAAAAGGGCTCTTTTTCTTTGGTGGAAAGGGAGATCGTGGTTTGTGTTAATAGTTGATTTCTAGACTTTTTCTTTTGGCTAAATAATTGTGAAATCACACAAAATCCTTAGCCTTCAGGACACCTTTCACATCACAGCCACTTAATAAGCAATGAAGAAAGGGAACATGGATACAGGAGAACCAAGAAGGATCCAGACTGTGAGGGGCTCTGAGGACCTGGGGTAGCTATTGCTGTGATAAGCACCATGACCAAAAACAACTTGGAGAGGGAAGGGCTTGTTTCAGCTTACAGTTTCATATCTTGGTCCATCACAGAGGGAAGGCGGGGCAGGAGCCTTGAGGCAGGAACTGATGCGGAGGCCATGCAGGAGCGCTGCTTACCATGGCTTGTTCAGCCTGCTTTCTGATAGAGTTCACAGTACCATTGGCCCGGGGGTGACACTGCATACGGCTGGGCCCTCCACCTCAGTTATCTATCAAGGAAATAGCCACAGGTTTGCCTACAGGCCAGTCTAGTGGTAACACTTCTCAACTGAAGTCCCCTTTCTCCAAATACCTCTTCTTCACGTCAAGTCAACGTGAAACTAGCCGGCATGCTAGGGGAACCATGTGGTCTCCACCTTGGGGCAGAAGCTTAGGTGACAGTTGCCCGAGGTTCAGTTTCCAGCAGAGCTGAGCATCTGTCTGCAATATTTGCACAAAATAAGGGTCAACCACCCACTCTCCTCTTCCACACGCAGCATCAAATTTTAGTGCAAAGGTCACATAGTAAAACCCAATGGGCACCTGTGTTTGAACTGTATTTAGAAAACAGCTATATTTAAGCGGTTTGGGTTAAACAGTTGAGATGCCATGAATCGTTGAGAACGGTCACTTGTTACCACTCACTAGTACTTGCCCTTGGGCCACGGAAGGCTCACCTTCCCCCGCACTTGATGTGTAACTATTATGTCGGTTAGCCGGGCGTTCCCTTGCTCGCTGGCTCAAATTTTGTTTCCCGAAAATGATCACGAAAGTCCTGTTTGTTTTAACTTGGCCTATCTTTTGCAACCCAGTTTAATCATTTTACAGGTTTTCTTTTGAAATAAAGGCACTACATAGTCAAATAATAGTGGCAGATTTTTTTTCCTTTTCAATGGTATGTATAAAAGAAATACTACCAGTGTATGAAATTTTCTTGCTCCCTTCTACTCCTTTTTCTTTTAACAAACTCAGTATTAAAGTGTTGGTAAATAAAACCTTATTGATTTAAAGTAAAGAATGTCATTGCAGTGTGACCAAAGATATCCGACATATAGGACTAGGTTTAGGTATCTTGTTATTACTATTGTCTATTATTGCTATTATTGCTATTATTATTGTTATTGCTATTATTATTATTATTATTATTATTATTATTATTGTCATTGTTATAGACAGGGTCTCACGTTGCCTAGCCTGGCCTCAAGCTCACTATATTGGTGACGGTGACCTATAACTTCTGAGCCTCCTGCCTCTACCTCCTGAGTGCTGTGCTCACAGGTGCACGCTACCATACCTGGTATT
Source organism: Rhynchomys soricoides (assembly GCA_019843965.1). Classification (NCBI taxonomy): domain Eukaryota; kingdom Metazoa; phylum Chordata; class Mammalia; order Rodentia; family Muridae; genus Rhynchomys; species Rhynchomys soricoides. Next base: position 1,497,366 of record JADRCH010000283.1, read on the forward strand.
CATGCTCAGCTAGGGATCCACCCAGGCCTGAGCACGCTAAGCAGACTCTCTTCCAACAGAATGCACCTCCAGCCCTGGACATTTCTTTCGTTACTTTAAAATCCAACCCATATTACAAACTAATGTACAAATGAACACTAACAAAAGGAAGATGTAAATAAAAATTTCTAATGAGCATAAAACATAAAATAAATTTAATTAAAAATCTAAACGTTGTCTTTGGCTTATTTTTTCTTAATTATAAATGAATTATGAAGATCAGCCGTTGTGAGGTCTAGTTGTGCACGCTTCTAATCCCAGCACTTGGGAGGCAGAGGTAGGCAGATCTCTGTGAGTTTGAGGCCAGCCTGGTCTACACAGTAAATTCCAGGACAGCCGAGGCTGTGTAGAGAAACCCTGTCTCTGGACACCAAAATTTTTAAAAAGAAAACAAACAGTCATGGGAAATACTATTGATTTTTGTTCATATTGAGTTCTTGTATTAAGCTATTGAAATCTTCATCAAAAAGCATAAATACTTTGAATAAAATATTCTATTACTGATTGTATATGAATTTTGGAAGAGTGACATGTGAATTTGTAAACAGAGACACATCCCCTCTTAAGCACCAAGCGTCTGGTTAGGGAATGACTTGAGCATCTCTGCAGGGTTTCCATCCACCCATGACCTTCTTCCATCCAGGGTCCCATCTCTTCTCTAGACTGGCATGGACCCCTCTGCAGACCAAGTCACACTTTGGCTACTACCGGTACTGAGCATGCTACTCTCATTTCTTTAAGTGAGACTCATTCATTCTAAAACCATCCATTTAAAATGAAATCCAAGTGAGTCTCCCCTCAATCTCAGGAACAAATGGAACCTACCAGAGGCAAGTTTGAAGGTGGCATGAACCACCTTAAAGGTGACAGAAGAAAGCCAGAGCCAAAGCGACTGGTGGCTTCCAGCACTGAGCCTCTCTTCACGGGGGGTGTGTGTGTGTGTGTGTGTGTGTGAGCACCCATGTTACAGTCCTTTTACCTGTAAAAATAAGTCCTCTGGTTTAATTTAATGTTAAACACCCCTGTCTTTATTACTGGACATGATAGGATATTAAAACATATTTTATGTTCATTAAAAACTCTCTCTTACCCATTTCTGAGTATAGCTTTCTCACTTAAAGATCTTTTTCTCTGACATTAATAATTAACCAGAGAACTAATTTACCCAAATTCCTTAACCTCAGTTTATTTAAAAGGAAAGAGGCTACAGGAAGGTCATGCCCATGGGTTTATGCCACTTCCAGCCATGGGCCTTTGGGGAATACTTTGCCTTTTAATTTTCCTGGACAAGACTTGGGGACAGGAACAAACGTAAGTAAAATGAGCCATCTTCATTTTCCTAGGCCCCTTAGTTGCACTGAGTGAAAGGGAGTTCGGCAGATTGTGCCAATTTGAAAATAACTGTCCCTTTCTGAAATAGAAATGGACAGCTGCAGCCCCACACGAGAAAGCTGTGGCCTGGAACTGATTGGTGAGGGGCTAACAGTGCGACCATTCCTGTGGGATGGCCACCTTTAAAAAAAGGCAGAACGACTGTTCATTTTCCTATTCAGCAGCAAGTAAAATCAAGATCATCTAGTTTCTTGGCATTCCTTACTTGTTCTTGATGCTCAGGTTACCCATTTCTGGGTCTAAGTACAGTTAAGCCAGGGAAACTTATATGTCAGTCTTATAAATCAAATCATTATTGACCATACATTTAATTAACAATATATCAGATTACTTTATGGTGGGTCCTGAAGCATTCCCATCTAAGGGATAAAATTCAAAACTATGGTTGTAATTACTTCTATATTCATGATCCAATATGTCATATAATTTCATTGTTATCCAAATCTTGTACTTTTAAATGGTGATCGTCATGTGTACAAATATCTTAGTATTGGAAGCTAACTGAATGTTATCTCACTAAACTCTATCTATCTATCTATCTATCTATCTATCTATCTATCTATCTATATATCTACCCACCTACCTACCTATCTATCTATCTACCTATCTATCTATCCATCTATCTAAAGATGAGGTTTTGCTGTGTCGTCTAGGCTGGTTTTGAATCATATGCCCTCTTAAATCTCTGGTGTCAGTCCCCTGGCTCATTGGTACTGCTAATATACTGAGCCTACTCAGTCCACATATGATGACGAGCCCAGACAGGAAAAGTGACTGGCCAAAGGTCAACCTGATAGAGAGAGAGGATTTTCACTGAGGTCTCCTGTTTACTTCTTCAACAGAGCTGTAGAGAGGTAAACCTGAGGACCACCTAAACTGACATCATAAGCAAGCCACACATGTCACCTCAGATTTTATTGCAAGGCCACAGTCACCCCATCACCTTAGCTTCTTTTATTTATTCCTATTTGACAGACAAGCTCAGGGAGATCAAGATTAAATACCAGAACCCAGACCTTCGTAATTTGTGTCCTGAGTGAATTCTTCCTGGTAACCAAATTGGCCCTTATATAAAAGTATCTCCTCTCTTTCTCTGAAAACATGAGAGAGTATGCCATTTACAGCACAGTGGTTAATTGCCTGGTGATTCAGCAAAAATTTTTGAACCTCGTTAAAGCTAGCTTTCTTACCATTGAGACAAAATACTGGATACAAACAATTTAAAAGAGAAATTTATTTCACAAAGATGTCAGAGGTTTTAGCCATCACTTACTGGAAGGGTGTGACAGGGCAGTTCCTGTTGGGGCAGCTCAGAAGTAGAGAGAGGATGCTTGCACTCAAGAGCCACCCCTGCCCCTTTGTATGTGATCCTTTGGTCGATGGGATGTTGTCATTATCCGATGGGATATGGATGACAGTCCCTAGTTAATTAAATTCTCTCTGAAAACAACCCATAGACACAACTGGCCAGATGTGCTTTACTGAGCCTTGAGACGTTTTTCAGTCCAAGGAAGATGACGCCCTGAGCAACTTCCTTGTAATAGGTTCTGCAGATGGGAGAGCCATTCTAGATCAAGGAGCAGAGAATGAATGAATGAATGATCCAATGAAAGAATGAATAAATAAGGACAGGTAGCTTTAGTATTATGAAGAAAAAAAAAATGAGATCAGAAGCCAAGGGGCCACTGTTTAAAGCAAATCCAGGACAGGATCTCTTACAAAGGTCACATGCAAATAGAATCCAGAGGAAAGGAGGGGCGCTGTGCAAATATCTGCAGAAAAATAGAAACAACGCAGTAAGATCCCTGTCTGTGCAAACTCAAGGGCCTGAGCTTCTGAGGGCGGGAAAAATAGGCAAGATGAAATTTCTTCCGAAGCACAGGCTGCTGCGTCCGTACGGACCAGCTTATGTGGAGGGAAGTTCTGCTGCCAGTGTTTTAAAACATTGGTGTGTGTGTGGTGTGTGTGTGTGTATGGTGTGTGTGTGTGGTGTGTGTGTGTGGTGTGTGTGGTGTGTGTGTGTGGTGTGTGTGTGTGTGGTGTGTGTGTGGTGTGTGTGGTGTGTGGTGTGTGTGGTGTGTGTGTGGTGTGTGTGTGTGTGTGGTGTGTGTGTGTGTGGTATGTGTGTGTGGTGTGTGTGGTGTGTGTGT
>JADRCH010000283.1:1505946-1524053 GCA_019843965.1 Rhynchomys soricoides
CCCCCCCCCCCCCCCGTCGGCTGTTACTGTTAGCCATACAGTTGTCTGTTATTAATGTCCTTGTCATTAATTTAGCCCTCGGGAAATCTCCATTACTACTTCATTTACAGATCCCACAGTGGTCTTGCATTCTATCTTTATCTGTAGCTACTTACCAGTACAAGATATTTCTAAGATTCCCTCCTGTTAACTGATTGTGATTTGCGTCTTAGACTAGTGACTTTACTCCGGCTGTTCGCTCACAGAGGGCAAGTCTACCTTTCAATGGTTTGTGCCTATGCTAAAATCTTCCTGGCTTAGAAATAAAAATGACCAAGTTTCGAGTTTTAGTCAGCACCATTCAATCCTCCTTGGGTGCAGCAGCATTCCAGGGAGGTTCAATTACTGTTTTTTCAAATATAAACCAATCTCTTAGCTGCTGCTTAGACTTAATTGCACCCTGTTCCTTCCTGGAAAACTTGCATTTTCAAGTATGATAAATTTTGACTTTCAAAATATTATTTTAATTTAAAAAATTATTTTTGATACAGGGTTTCTCTGGGTAGCCCTGGCAGTGCTGAACCCTATGTAGACCAGGCTAGCCTCATGCTGGAGTTAAAAGAAGGCACCACCACCACCTGGCTTGATTTTTTTAAAAATTAATATTGAGTGAAAATATAAGAATGCAAGAAAGCCTTCATGTAGAGGTAGTGAGCCTTCTCATTTCCTGTTTTTACAGCTACGTCATTTCAGCACCCAAAGTCTTTCGGGTCGGATCATCCGAAAATGTCGTAATTCAAGCCCATGGCTACACTGAAGCATTTGATGCAACAATCTCTATAAGAAGCTATCCTGACAAAAAAGTGACCTACTCTTCAGGCTATGTTCATTTGTCCCCGGAAAATAAATTCCAAAACTCAGCATTGTTAACAGTATGTATTCATTCCTCAGGGTTTTTTTTGTTTTGTTTTGTTTTGTTTTTGTTTTAAATGTAGTTTTGGTAAAACTTAGGCAAAGTTTGAGAGTGGCAAAATTATATTTATTAGCATCGTTCCACAGCTGTGGGGTTACATGACGGTCAACAGTCGTTAGTGATGAAAGAAACACAGGCCCTGAACAGAAAAATCGTGTTTGCTTTGTGATATGACCCATGCTCACATCCTTAAAAATAAAATATTCTCTATGAAAACGTTGGCGATGGGCTGAAAATACTTTAAAAGTGAAAACTGGGAATGGTAACCCAGGAATTGAACGCGCGTGTGATCCGTAGTACATTGCCAGAGACATGTTGGAAATCTGTTAACCTCTACCTTTTTAAATTGTACGTACAGCTCCCCATGCCATGGGTTATTGACCTCTCTGGGTTATTGACCTCATTAGCCAACAGCTCTCACTAAAAACACAAAGGATAAAAAGAACAAACCAATCAAATAACTTTCCATTGAGACATTTCAGCTCCTATTGGTTAGAAGCAAGATTTCAACTTTTTTTTGAACATGTTCACTGTGGACACTGACAGGTTCACATAAACGAATTCTTTTAAGTGTGTCATGTGCTTTGACCGTGGGGATCCCCTAAGCCTCTCCTCTTCCTCCCTTCCTGTTCTCCCCCTCCAGCTTGCTTCCTAGTCAAGTCTCCCTTCTATTTCTTTCTGTCAGTGTGTATGTGTACCCGTGTATGTGTCAATGTGTGTGCACATGTGCATGTGTGTGTGAGAGTGTGTTGTGTGTCTGTGTGTGTGTGCATGTGTGTGTGCTCATACATGCGCATGCATGTACAATCTAGGATTCACACTGACAGAGAACATACAAACATGCAATATTTGTTTCTGAGTCTGGCTTACTTCATTTTCTGTGAAGACCTCTAGCTGTACCCATTTCCCAGCAGTTTTGTCCTGTGTGGCTGTTTGTATACATGTCCTGTGTCCTGCTCCACTGTGTGTATACATTGCTGTTTCTGTATCTGCTTCTCTGGCAGACTGGCTCTGAAGCTTGAGTCCTGTGACTGGTGCAATGATAAAGACTGATGTGGAAGCACCTCTGTGGCATGTACCTCTCCTGGTACACACCTGAGCGTTGTACCTGGTTAATCCCCTCATAGCTATTTTGGGGACCTTCCACAATGCCTTTCCTAGGAACTGTACCTATTCATGTCCCCACTGGAATTAAATAATATAATATATAATAAATATAATATATCCATTTCGCACATCATCACCAGAATTGATTGCTTTTGTTATCGTTTGGATGATAGCGTTCTTACAGGAGTGAGATGGACTCTCAATCTCATTGGCATCTTCAGATGGCCAAGTATGTTGAATGGATTTGCATAGGTTCGTTAGTCACCTGTGCCCCATTGTTTATGAGCTGTGTGGTCATTTCACTAGCCAGTTTATTACTTAGGCTGTTTGGAGTATTTTTGTTTTGTTTTAGTACTTAGCTTTGGAAGTTCTTTATTCTAGATATTAATTCTCTGTCAAACGAACAGCAAAAATATTTCTCCTGTGATGTAAACCATTTTTTTTCTCATTTTCTTTGCTCTACAGAAGAAAAGTTTTTTTTTTTTCCAATTATGTTGGTTAGTTCTGGGTATTGTTATTTCCTGTTGGGGTCAGTTTGTTTCTTGTTTTTCAGATTTATTGTAATATAGTGAGTCTCTGAAGTTTGTTAATATCTGTGGTAATGTCTGCTTTTCATCTCTAGTTTTAGTTTATCTATCATCTATCTATCATTTATCATCAATCAATCATCTACCTACCAATCATCTATTGTCTATCCATCTATTAATCATCTACCAATCATCTATCTATCTATCCATCTATCAATCAATCAATCAAGCATCTATCAATCAATCTATCATCTACCAATCATCCATCTATCTATCTACCTATCTATCTATCTATCTATCTATCTATCTATATGTAATATATTCTCTATCTCATCTAGTATAGCTAAGAGCTTATGAATCTTGTTTTTAGATTAATTTCAATTGCCTGACTGTGTCTTTGGGAGTGGGTGTCTATGTGGCTTGAACACTGGCACCCATGGAGGTCAGCAGTGTCAGATCTCCCGTGGTGGGAGATACAGGTAGCTGTGACCCCCCTGACATGGGTGTGGGATCCCATCCGGCCCTCTTGCAAAGGCCCTACCTGCTTTTTCCCACTGAGCAATTGCTCCAGCCCAGTCTCATTTCTTCAGAGAAACAATTCATTCAAATTGTTCATTTCTTTCCATCTACTTATTCAAGGTTTCTCTTGTTCGTGTTCTTTAAGAAGGTGAAGTACACCACTCTTTGTGATTTCTCTCCTGTTCATTATTCAGTGATGTGTTGTTCAATCCCCATGACTGTGTGTTTCCTACAATTTCTCCTGTAACCAACTCGTTGTTTGAGTCCACTGTCTTTGGATAGAATAAAAGAAATCATTTCAACCTTTTTATTTAGCTAAATTTGTTTCACGTGGTAAAGGTGGTGTGTTTCAGATGAAGTTCTGTGGATTACTGAGGAAAAAATATGTTTTCGTCAGTGCTTGAGTAAAATATTCTGTAGATGTTTGATTACATCTGTTTGACATAAAATGCCGTTTAAAACTGATGTTTCTTGGGTGATCTGGGGGCAGGCTCTGGTGAGGACACGGCACTGAAGACAACCACAATTACTGGGTTTATGTCACCCTGTGCCTTTCATCCAGGGGTGTTTGTTATATGTTCTGGATGTGTTCATGTTCAGCACGCGTATGTCTAGGACTGTAATGTCTTCCTAATAGCCTGTTGCCTTAGCTAATACCAAGTAACCTTCTAATCTTTTTTGTTAGTTTTTAAGTTTATTATTCTCAGGTGTCACGGTAGCGACACTTGCTGGTCCATCTGCTTGGAATTCCTTTTCCACCCTTCCACTCGAAGGCTGTTTGTCTTTGCCACTAAGGTGTGTTTCTTGCAGTCGACAAACAGAGAAGTTTCATGTTGAAGATCAATCTGCTGCACTGCGCCTTTTGATTGGAGAATTGAGACTATTCACATTCAGAGTTATTGTTGAAAGGTGTGTTATTAAATCCTAGCATTTTGTCTTGTAGTGTTTGGTGCTCTCTGGTCCTCATCTGAGAATTACTGCTCTAGTGTGCCTCATTCTTTCCTATGGCTTAATGTTTTATCTTTCTCTTCATGGTGAAGGGGCCTTTCAAGTGACATCTAGGATGCTGATGTGTGCCATAAACTCCTTTAGCCAGTGTTTACTGTTGGAAGGTTTTCTTGCACTTCAGTTATCCTTTGCTGGATATAGTAATCTGGTTTGGCAGTCATCTTTCTGCTGAGAATTTTGCTGTTATTCTGTGCATTTTGCTTTTATAAATGATTCTTTGTTTCTGACTTGCACCTTTTAATCCTTTCTTTGATCTGTGTACTTGGTGTCTTAACTCTAGTATGACACAGAGAGGTCCTTTTCTGAGCTCGTGTGTTTGAAAGATTAAATGCCCCCTGTGCCCAGAAGCCCATCTCTTTCCCTCAATTTGGAAGTTGTTCCGTTCTGATTTGGTTGACTATGTTTTCTAGGCCTTTAGCTTGAACTCTTCTGTGTCCAAGAACAATAACTGAGTTGTTTTTTTATGGTGTCCCATAAATAGTGTATGTTCTGTTCACATTATTGTTTTATTGTATTCATTATCTGGCTGTGCTAAGTTATCTGAATTGTTTAAACCCATGCCTTCCATTTGATACACTATTGGAAAGGGTTCTCCTTGAATTTTTAAATTCATCTTGTTGAGGTTTTCATTTCTAAAATTTCAATTTGATTTTTTTACATACTTTTTATTGAATTCCCCTTTCATATTTTCTATTGGCTTCCTTCTTTCAATTCATATTTTTTGTTCTTTTTTAATTCATTCAGGAATATATTCATGTACTTTTTGAGTTCATTGAACATTTTTTTGTTTTGTTTTGTTTTGTATTTGTTTGTTTGGGTTTTTTGGGTTTTTTGTTTTTTGTTTTTTTTGAGACAGGGTTTCTCTGTGTAGCCCTGGCTGTCCTGGAACTCACTCTGTAGATCAGGCTGGCCTCGAACTCAGAAATCCACCTGCCTCTGCCTCCCAAGTGCTGGGATTAAAGGCATGCGCCACCACTGCCCGACTTCATTGAACATTTTTAGAATCGTTATTTTAAATTCTTTGAGTCTTCATCTAACTCACATTCGTTGGGACCATTTCTGTGGCTTGGTAATTTGGGGATGAGTCATGTTGTGATTTTTATGTTTCTTTTGTTTCTGCAATTGGACTTGAGCAAATGAGATTAGATCACTGATTATATTTTTTTAAATCACTGGTGGTTTTTTCCCAGTTAAAATATTTCCCCCTTCAAGGGGGACTAAGTTGTAGCAGGGCTGAGTTGTCATTTCTCCACCTCTGGGTTGGGGATATAGCCCAGTGGTTAGACTCTTAGCCCACATACTCAGGGGACCAGACACAATCTCTGTTGCTACTCTGAGAGCAGAATTCTAATTGCAGAAACAACCACAACTGATAAGCAGGCCTGCTATGAAAATACAGTAAGGGTGCTCTTACTGTATTAAAAACAATCACCCTTTCGACTCCCATGCTTTTATTAGGACAATAAAGGATCAAGGATAGCTTAGCGTGAGTTAGGTGTTAGCTATACGTGTAAAAATGGGAAGGAAATAATCAAAGTAGCTCTAAGTTAAGTCAAGTGAGCTGTTAGCATTAAAGCATCAGGGGAAGGTGGGGAGAAAGGTAAACTGGCACCCATAACGAAGCTGAGAGGAGCAAAGCAGCTCCAGTTAAGGGTGAAGTGAAAACAGAAAGGGTTAAAAAAATGTAACACACAACCTAAAACAGTAGGATGACCAGAAAGAGGCATGGGAAGCTCCTGTGCATTCTGGGGGAATAATGCAGTAGGAAGTTGTCCATAGCATCACATTTAGGTATTAAATAGCATTGATTTAATGTGTAGTCAGTTGTCTCAGTACAAGTAGAGACTATCTTGATAAAGCCACATGTGTGTTCTGGCACAGACCTGTCATCATGTGGTCATCACGTTTGTGTGTTCAGGCACAGACCATCTTCATGTGGCCATCACATGTGTGTGTTCACGTTCCGATCATTTTTATGTGGTCATCACCTGTACAAGGGTGTGGTATTCTCTGTGGTCACACACCTCAGCACAAGGCCATCCCCCTCCAGTTTGGACACTAACTCTACATCATCTTGGTTTTTCTTTTTTGATTATTTGGCTTCATCTCTTCTCATGAGAGCTGGACCTTTGTGGTGTCTGGTTTCCTGGGTTGATCCTCGTGTCATGTGTCCCAGAACCAAAAGGTGCGGTTTTAGGCCTGGCAGGAAAACAGTAGTGAGAGGAGTCTTTGAGGTCTCTGGTGCTAGAAAGGGCTATTGGTGAGCTTTCGGCTGGCACGCCCTTCAGCAGCTGTAAGCACGTGTCCCACTCATACTGTTCTACAGAGCTAGTGAGTCTCACTCTTGTCTATGGTCCAGACATTTCAACACTGTATCTAGAGGTAGTCTGCCAGAGCCAGAATAGTCTGATAGTCACCAGGATTCTCAGAGTGGGCTACACAGGAGAGAACTTTGCCTCTAGAACCACCTAGTTCTGTTCCCATCAATCCCAAAGAAGAGATCCTAGCACTCAGTGGGATATGACATGGTATTTAGATTCCAGATTTCTGTCTGTCTAGATTGCAGATCTGCTTAGTCATTCTAGTATTGTTTGTTGTTTCTGTTGGTTTTTTTCAATATGACCACTCTCATGTGTGTGTGCATGTGCTTGAGTGTGTGTGTGTGCATGGGTGTGTGTGGATGTGCATGTGTGTGCATGAGTGTGTGTGTGTGTGTGTGTGTGTGTGTGCACATGCACATGTAACCATGCCAGACAACTTCAGCGATGGCTCCTCAGTTGCCATCGGCCTTGTTTTTTATGACAGAGCCTCTCACTTTCCCTGGCCTGGATCTCACCAGTAGACTAGAGTGACCAGGCAGCAAGCTCTAGGAGTCTGTCTTTCTCTACCTCCCATGTTCTGGGATTACAAGTGCTGACCCAATACACCCAGATTTTTTGTAACATGGGTTTGGGGCCTTGAACTCTGGATCTCATGATTGCAAGATAAGAACTTTACCAATTGAGCTATCTTCCCAGCCATCCCTCAGAGTTCCTACAGTAAACAAAAGACTTTCAATGGCTCAAAGGTAAATTTTCAACATGATGTTAGACAGTGAAGGGCTTTTGCTCTTCACTTGTAGCTCTTGTGCCATTTTGTTGCTCCTGATTGTCAGTTGGATTGGTTGGTTTGGGAGACTGGGTTTCACTATGGAGCCCACAGTGACCTTGAAGGTCTGATGGCCAGGCTGCAGTGCTAGGCTATCCCACTTTCTAAGTGGTGTAACGTGAAGTGCCTACTGTGTTTTGGTTCTAATGAGTTGACTCTGGTTTTGTGGCATGCTTAGAGCTGTACTCTTCTGTTATTATTTTTATAGCTACAGCCCAAACAAGTTCCCAAAGAAGAAAGCCTAGTCTCTCATGTGTATCTGGAAGTTGTGTCAACACACTTTTCAAAATCAAAGAAAATGCCAATAACCTACGACAATGGATTTCTCTTCATCCATACAGACAAACCTGTTTACACTCCAGACCAGTCAGGTAGAGTATCAATCAATAATTTTGGGAAAATAGACACTATATTTTTAGACCTTTTGGACACACGAAATTGAGTGGAGAAAGGTTTCTACCCTGCCCCGCCCTAAATCAAAAAACAGTTCTTAGTTCCTAATGGCTTTTATATTTTCAAATCTCATTTTTTTTGTTTTTGTTTTTGTTTTTTCGAGACAGGGTTTCTCTGTGTAGCCCTGGCTGTCCTGGAACTCACTCTGTAAACCAGGTGCATTTTAGTTTTTTATTTATAGAAAATTTTCTAAATAAAATGAACAATCAACAAGTACATTTACTGCATTATCAGTTATTTCTAGGTAGATAAAAAAATCTCCTTGCCTATTGGTGGTGGCACACACCTATTTAATTACCAGCACTGTGGAGGCAGAGACAGGCGGATCTCTCTGAGTTCAAAGCCAGCCTTGTCTACAGAGCTAATTCTAGGACAGCCAGGGCTACACAGAGAAACCCTGTCGGGGGGTGGGGTGAGCGGGGGGGACACTTTCTAAACATTGTAAGATGCTGTTAGTACTTACTCATTAACAAATAGATTTTATTCCAAATAAAATTTTGACAAAAGAAAAATATTTATTATAGAGCTGTGTTCATAAAAAGTAGAAGGAAAAAACCACACCCAACCTGGGGAAACTAGATATATCAGAAGAGACAGGCAAGATCATGAGAACACTAATAGTCAAAGGTTATTTATCAATGAGAGTGTCTGTTAAAATAGTGCCATAGTCATGATTTTTCTTTTGCAGAGGGAAGGGTGAGTAGCCAGCCTAAACCCTGTGGTTGAGGAAAGCCCTAATTTACACAGAAAAGTATAGATGCTGCTGCTCCTCATGTTCACGTGTTTGCAAAATCAGTTCCTTCATCTCTCCTTCTGGCCAGCACTGACGTTAAAGCACATCAAGGATGCTCTCTAAGGATGTGTATAGGGAAAGAGAAAACGACGAGATTCCCTTAGTAGTGTTGTAGGGAAGGACAGAGAAAGGGAGGCAGGATCGGAGCGCTTCACTGCAGCACCGCACAATGGATGACCTCAGCGGTGACGTGCGTACAGCATCTGCTATGATTGGCTCAGGCAGGAAAAACCTGGAGAAGATGAGGATGTCCTTACCAGAATAGCATGAGCTCTTGACTGGCAAAAGATGACTGGGGCACTAGAGAGGTGGCTCAGCAGCTAAGAATACTGGCATTAATAAACCCAGGTTTGATTCCCAGCACCCACACAAGGCTCACAGTTTCTGTAAGTCTGGTCCCAGGGGAATCCATCGCCCTCTTCTGGCCTCTGCAGGTACTGCGTGCACATAGTACACAACCTCCTCCCCCAGACACACAAGTTTTTTTTCTTTTTTCTTTTTGGTTTTTCGAGACAAGGTTTCTCTGTGTAGCCCTGGCTGTCCTGGAACTCACTCTGTAGACCAGGCTGGCCTCGAACTCAGAAATCAGCCTGTCTCTACCTCCCAAGTGCTGGGATTAAAGGCGTGTGCCACCACTGCCTGGCTACAAACAATTTTTTAAGGTGAAAAAAAAAAAAGATAATGATTTTTTTAAAAAAGGAAAATCTGTAGTCTCTTTTCATCTTTTCAGCCTAACTTTACATAAAATTAAGCATAACCTCACCTTGCCCTCCGATCATAGAGGGTGCATCCTGAAAAGGGCACCATTCACATACCTACCATTTACAGTCATCACTCTTGTATTCAAGTATGCAGTCTAGATCCCAGACCCTAGGACCTTTCTTGGTTGTTAAGACTTCCTTTGGGAATGTTTTCCCATCATGATTTGACTGATAAGAAAATCTGGTGTCTTCACTTACTCTAGAAAATGAGATAACTTCTTATAAATATTTTTCCTTTGGTGACAGATAGCAAGACAGAGTAGTTAAAAATCAGACTCTGGTGCCATTTTAACCGGGGTCAGATCTGAGCATGAGCTTTTATTGACTATGTGGTATCCTGTGAATTAGCCTCTCACCGCCATCTTTCTTTTTCCATCTGAAAAAAAAAAAAAAAAAGACAACACAATTTGCTTCATGGAGTTGTACCAATTATTGATGTAGGTGGGTCCTGCCCATAATGGTGGGGGGACTCCCTTGGGCAAATGGCCCTGAATTTATAAAAACAGGTTAAACAAGCCAGAAAGAACAAGCCAGTAAGCAGTGTTCCCCCAGGGCCACCGTTTCAGTTCTTGCCTGCAGGCTCCTGCCTTGAGTTCCTTCCCTGACTCCCTTCATTGATGGAGTGTCACCTGGGAGTTGTGAGCTGAAACAAACCCTTTTCTCCCCAACTTGCTTTTGGTCATAGTGTTTTAGCCCTGTTGCATTTTGTAAGTAGAGAAATACATACTGTCTGAATCAAACTTCCAATTTCCCACTAACTCTGATAAAAACACTTCTCACTCCCACTTAACCATACGGTAGCTCCTTGGTAAACGGTTACAGATACAAGTTATTTTACACCAAAGATGTGTTCTCAAAGGCTTCATGGAGTTGCAATGTGTTTAACACATGGAACTGTATGTTAAATTCATTACAAGTAGCCTCTTAAATCCCAGGGGTCCCTTTTTTAAATATATATTTTCATTTATGAACTGCCTTTCAAGTGAGAGTTATCTCATTAAGGACTGTGAAATTAAAAAACAAAATCTACTGGGCTTGGCGTCATAAGCCTGTAATCCCAGCTATGTGAGAGGCTGAGGCAGGAGGATTACGAGTTCAAGGCCAGCCTGAGCTTCAGGGTGAGTTCAAGGCCAGGCCAACTAATAAATGAAACCCTGACTGAAAAGTTAAAGTGAAAAGAAAGAGTAAATAAATAAATGAAAGATAGAAACTGTGTCTGCCAGTTTCTGATGATGTCACATGTTTTTGCAGTAAAGATTAGAGTCTACTCTCTGAGAGCCGACTTGAAGCCAGCCAAACGAGAGACTGTCTTAACTTTCATAGTAAGTATTTTTCTTTCTGTAAATAATACTTTAACCTGTTCATTGAGGAATCTGCCTCCATGGTCCCATCCTCACTCTACACTAAATCATCTGATGTCACTAAACACTTAGAGTGAATGAAGTAGTATAAATTTACACCTCTACGACAGGCACATAGGATGCCCATACAAGCTAAATTAACAAGGGGAGAATGCTGATCTTGAAAGACCCCCGAATTGGGGAGACCCTCACTCCAGCCATGGGAAGACATGACCCCCCAATGACTCACGAGAAACCGAACTTGCTGCAAGCGCTCGAGATTTATTCGGGGAGGCAGTGCACTGGGCCGAGCTCATAACCCACACAGGGGCAGAGGAGATCGACCCCGAGCAGCTGAAGTCAGGGGTATTCATAGGGAAAAATCACAAAGCAAAAGGGGGAGCAGGAGGAACATGCGTCATGGGAAAGAGCAGAGGGGCTCAAAACAGAGGTCATTGTGACATTTTTGGTTGATCAACAGGATAGGAGTCAAGTCAAAACAACTTCTTTCCCAAAACAATTTTCAGAACAGAGTTCATCATGACATTTCATGGTGGGCCTGTTTTTGGAACAAGGTAAAAACAACCATTCTCAGAACTGTCTAAGGGTGGCCTAGGCCCCTGGATGGCCTAGGGCTCTAGTGCTGAGTCTAGGGGCATTTTTCTTCCAGGGTCTTTCAATCTAAACCATCAAAACCCATCCCTAATCAACAGGACTGGAGAATTGGCTCATTGGTCAAGAGCTCTTGTTCTTGCAAAGGGCCCAGGTTCAATTCCTAGCACCCACACAAAGGTTTACCACCTCCTCAGACACAAGACACACAGTGGTGCACAGATTACACACAGGCAAAACATTTATGCACATACAATAATGTCAAATCTCCATAGCTTGTAAGTTATCCATCTCAAATAGTCTTTTATGGTGACAGAAAGTGAACTAAGGTACGGATATCTGCTTCTATTCAAAGGATCCCGAAGGATCAGAAGTTGACATCATAGAAGAAAATGATTATACCGGAATTATCTCTTTTCCTGACTTCAAGATTCCATCTAATCCCAAGTAAGTACAAAAAAAAAAAAAAAAGTTTGTTATTAAACAAATTTCCTCTAAAAAGCACATCTGGAACTTTTGGCTGGTAAGGATCTACACAATCAAGTGGAACCACCTAGTGTTAGCAGAACACCATAGATGGTGAACGTGAGGAATCTTTAGTGAGGCTGCTTCCTGGTAGGGAAAGATGCATGTTCTCAGTGCTGGAATCCAGCAGAGCCCACCACCATCCCAGATACTCAGAAGACTGAGGCTAGAGGAGCCCAGGACTTCATCAGCAGCCTGGGAAACAGAGCTCTGTCTGAAACACACATGCACACACTTTCGGTGTGATACCTATTTAGCTACCTTGTGTCTGTATATTTGAATACAGCTACAATGTAACGTAGAGGACTGGGAGCAGCACAATGTAGAGATGGAGACCCAGTCCTGCTTCTAAGGGAGAGCAGGGCAGCTGCAGTGCAGGGATTACTGGCAGGATGCCTCGCTGCCACGCCCTTGCCTATGGAAACTCCCTGAGGGCGGCCCCTTCCCTGGACTGCTTGTTTCGTCTCAGCAGTCATGGGATGAGATACTTGATAGAGATTCTTTAATTATTGCTGAGGATAACTGCATACACATAGTACAGCCGACGACAGCATGTTCTCACTTCACAAACGAGGCCAAGCGATTTGGTCTCTTCAAACCTGCTCCTATAAGGAGACACCAGGACTCCGGCTCACATGGACTGTTAGCACTGAAGCCTGTGACTTTTCCATGTCATTCATTATTACTATTATTATTATTATTATTTTACTCTATTACCCAGTACAGATTGTAATATTATGTCAGCATCCTTTCTTTTTTTTTTTTTCGAGACAGGGTTTCTCTGTGTAGCCCTGGCTGTCCTGGAACTCACTCTGTAGACCAGGCTGACCTCAAACTCAGAAATCCACCTGCCTCTGCCTCCCAAGCGCTGGGGTTAAAGGCGTGCGCCACCACTGCCCGGCTCATGTTAGCATCCTTAAACTCAAGAGTTAAGTAAAATCTGAAGCTATCATCGGGCCTTTAAATCAAACACAATGAGTGTATTAAGATAAAATTCCTGAACTTTTATTACCGACAGAAAAATAGCCAACTATCTCCGTTTATTGTTTTAGAGTTTCCCACAAAATATTTACATGTCTCTATATTCTAACATCTCTAAATAGGAATTAGTTAAATTGCCTATGGCCAAATTAGAAATATTTAATGGCATCTACACTTTTAAATATTTTGCTTCCACAGGTATGGTGTATGGACAATTGAAGCTAAATATAAGAAGGATTTTACAACATCTGGAACTGCATACTTTGAAATTAAAGAATATGGTAATCTCTAATATTATTATTATTATTATAACTAAGAGGGATTTTGCAGCACCTTCGGTATGGCTAGAAGTACCAGAAGAGGGTGAGGGGAGGCAGACCGTATGTTGTCATTGTTTAAGTAGCTAGTGCTTAGTCCTAACTTGCCCTGTCAGCCTTGAAGAAGCCGACCAATTCGCCTGGACTGTATCCTTCATGACATTGCTGAAATATGGTCCCTTGAGGAACTTGACTTGTTAAAGTCCTTCCTAGAGTTACAGTCTTGAGATAAACAAATAAAGTGAGCGGAGCCTGACAAGGTTAACTTAGAACTTGAACATATTCCTATTTTGAGATCAGTCATATTACTGGATCATAAAGTAATTATAAGTAGCTTAATAGCCCCATTTCTTGTAGTAGTTTACTCTCGGGGCCTTGTGCTGTGGTATCAGCCTGAGCATCTCTGCTTAAAGTCACTCTATCTTTCCTCAGGAGATTTATAAGGGCAGTTAGATGCACTGTTCAGAAACAGCTGGGAAACGGTGACCAAATCTGCCCTCGTGAAACTCAGCCTTGAAGATTAAGCCCCCGGTGCCTTGTTCTACCTGAGCTCGTTGCTTCCTGCGTTTGCTGCTTTCTGTGGGGTGCAGATCCTGCCTGTATCTTATTCTCTCTCTGCCTTTGCCCCCATCCACTCATCTCACCAGGCTTATGCCAAACACCACAGCAGCCTCCCTGGTGCTGCTGTTTCTCAGCCGTCTTGCTTAGTATCAGTCAAATAATCTGAGGATGAAAGTCATCTTAATGTTCACACTGACAGCACCTCCTGACTCACTCTTTATTCTCTTCAAATGACCTCTACGTCCTTAGCTTGAGCTGGCCCCTGCTCCTTCTTCAGCCTCATTTTATACCGTTTCCCCCACCCCTTCCACAGCTTTGGAAATATTGCACACGATGTTTTTCCATTTCCCTCCTGGCCCCATCAGATTCTGCTCACATCTCGTGTCTCAGTCTGACATTCATTTACTTGGAGAATCTCTCTTTGGATTTTCTTCCTAGGTAGCATCTCAGCACCCAGTGTAGTCTAAGATTATTTACTTACCCTGCTGTAGGTTGACTTATCCTAGGGTCACTGTTCCTGTGGTGACACACCATGGTCAAAGCACTGTGGGGAGAAAAGGGGTTATTTGGTTTACACTTCCATGACACAGTTTATCGCTGGAGGAAATCAGGACAGGACTCAAACAGGGCAGGAACTTGGAAGCAAGAATCAGATGCAGAGACCATGGAGGGGTGCTGCTTACTGGCTTGCTCCTCATGCCTATTCAGCCTGCTTTCCTATAGAACCCAGGACCATCAACCCAGAGATGGCACTACCCACTACAGGCTGGGTCCTCCCTCTTTGATCACTAATTGAAAAAAGACTCTACAACCTTACCTACAACCCAATTTTATGGAGGCATTTTCTCAATTGAGTGTCCTGCCTCCCACATGACTATAGCTTGTATCAAGTTGACAAAAACGAGCCAGTACTTCCTCCTGCAGCAGATGGGAGCAAATAATAGAGACTTACAGCCAGACGTTACTCAGAGAGTGAGAGACCTTGGAACACACAGCTCTATGTGAGATGTCTCCATCCAATCTGTCCCTCAGAGCTCAGGGAACCCTCAGAAGAGGAAACAGAAAGAGTGTAAGGCCAGAGGGGATGGGGGACATCAGGAAAACAAGACCCTCCAAATCAACTGCGGATAAAGGTGTGCACTACCACCACCTAGCGTGGAAGGACACTTCTTGCTAGCTTGCTTACAGGTTCATGTTTAGCTAGATTTCTTCACAGCCCAGGACTACCTGCCCAGGGAATGGTACCTCCCAGTGAGTTCCAATATCAATTAGCGATCAAGACAACTCTCCACAGACATGCTAACACCAGAGTCCGCAACAGCACTTAAATACTGGATAGATTTTATCTACTAATGAGAGATGCTAAATAAACTTACATTTTTCCTTTTCTATTTTAAATTAAATAAACTCATTGAATAAATATTTAAGACTTACAAGAAGGATATGAGAAAGAGATAAACACAGAGAGAGAGAGAGAGAGAAAGAGAGAGAGAGAAAGAGAGGAGAGAGAGAGGTCCTTGTTCTGATTTCAAGGAACTTCTACTGGAGAAAACAATCTATTGTCCATTATAATCAGTATGAACAAAATATCAAGAAGTGATTCGGGTACCAACAAGCCTGGATTCACTCTGATTTGGAGAGAGGGAAAGCTTATCAGAGATATGATTGTTGTTGTTGTTGTTGATGATGATGATGGTGATGATGATGATGGTGATGGTGATGATGATGATGGAGATAGAATAATGATGATGGGGATGGGCATGGAGATGGGGATGATGTTACCTCTTGTCCAACTAGAAAGTCTAGCTGTGCTTCAGAGGCCACTCTAGTTAAATGGTAACACTGTGTCCTCATTTCTGTTTCCAGTCTTGCCACGATTCTCTGTTTCAATAGAACCAGAAAGTAACTTCATCAGTTATAAGAACTTTAAGAACTTTGAAATCACCGTGAAAGCAAGGTAAGGGCATGGCTTCCTCAGGCTAGCTATGGTAGGTTCTGGGAGTTCAAGGTCAACCTGTGACTAGCTGTGTTCCATGACTTTGGGTATGATCAGGAAGCCGTATGCCTTCTTTAGATATGTTCTCACCTGCTGGTCTAGCTGTGGCTACATCGACCGGGCTGACCTTGAACTCAGTGCTGGGATTAAAAGTCATATTTTTCTTACTATGGCCCTCTAAGGGTGAAATACAGTAGTGGGGGGGGGGCAGCACATCATGTGCCTTATCTGACTTGAATCTGTTAGATCCTATCTGAGTCACCTAGGTATTTGAAAACGACTTTCTGATATCATTTGGCAGATATTTTTATAATAAAGTGGTCCCCGATGCTGAAGTGTATGTCTTTTTCGGATTGAGAGAAGACATAAAAGAGGACGAGAAGCAGATGATGCATAAAGCCATGCAAGTCGCAACGGTAAGATGTTTGCTCAGACCTCGGTGACACGATGAGCAAGAGTTACTCGCAAACCCTCCCGTGCAATTCCACATCCTGTGGACAGTGCACCTTAAAGTTCCCAGTTGGTATCTACTGCCCTTCAGATAAATTCCCCCTCCCAAACCCCGGAGTAAGCTAGCTACGAAAATGAGGCAAGCCAGTGGCCTCTGGGCTTGATCGAGAGACCCTGCCTCACCAAGTAAAGTGGCAGAACAATCCAGCATGATACTCCATGTCAGCCTTGGGCCTTAACATGCACACACCCACACCTGTGTGTTCACACACATGTAAAATATGCATACATACATATGTATACAACAAATACAACATACACACTCACATGCAAAATGAAAACAGAAAATAAATAAAGTGTCCCTTCTTTGGCACCAGCCTTCTCTGCCAGTTAATATTGCACCATCTCTTCCCCTTCCTCAACATGGTGTCTCTTGTCTCCAGGTCTTTGCTCCTTCCCTCCATCCTTCCTGTCTCCTCTGTGTCTAATTCCTTCTCGTTTCTTATGTTCCAATGACGACAGCTTTTCTTTGAGAAGTAGCCCCTGACCACCTGACATGGTTAGCTGACGTTCTATGTGCTCCCTAGGCTGCGAGTCTCTCATATTAAAGCATGTTTTATACTTCCTGGCAGTGTGGTTCTCAACTGGAGTGGAGGGCATTTAACCCAACGGAATGTTCAACAAAGCCCAGAATTATTTATGGTTGTTCAAAAATGAGTGTGCTTCGTTGAGCAGCTAGAGGGAGGGATATCTCTTTAGCACAGGGCATCCCACACATTATGAACTCTGTCCATGGTTAAGGGCTGATTTAAATCACTTACTAGAACTGAGATTAAAGCCCTGGCTCTGTTTTCTCTTGTTTACCATTCTTTACATTACACCACCGATGATATGGGGTCGTGTCTCTTTTGTGTACATTTAGCATAATCAAGGATTTAGCTTCTGTTTTTTCAAAGATGGTATTAATTCAATATGCAAATTAAGAGGCTTTTTAAAATTCAAGATTCTACTTTAAGCACTGAGATTTAAAGGAAATAAAGACAAGGAGTGTAACTCAATGATACACTGCATGCTTACCATACGTGAAGTCCCGGTTCAATGCCAGCATCTGTCAATCAAGCTAAGTCAGACAAAAGGTCTGCCTTCCGGTCAAACCATTTTCCAATAAATCAAAAGAGAAGAAAATAGTATTTTTTAATAATTCAACGATATCACTAGTAATTAGTAATATAAATAAACCTCATGTCTCTTTACTTACCGTATACTACATTATCAACTGGTACCCGAAAGACTGTGCAATGACAGAAACCTTCCCACACCTGTAACTCCACAAACTCATTAGGAAACACCATCTAGCCTTCATGTTGGGCTCAGTCATTCACTTTACTTGTGACAATAACACATGATTCCTATAATTGGCCTTCAATCTAGAGGATAGTAAGAGCAGACTCTGATCATTTTCCTGATATGTTCTTCTCTAACTTGACTCTTTCCGTTTGCTCCTTTCAAAAAGTTGGTCAACGGAGTTGCTCAGATCTCTTTTGATTCGGAAACAGCAGCTAAAGAACTGTCCTACGACAGTCTAGAAGAGCTAAATAACAAGTACCTTTATATTGCTGTAACAGTCACAGAGTCTTCAGGTAAGTTGTGTGTGTGTGTGTGTGTGTGTCTGTGTCTGTGTTTGTGTGTGTGTCTGTGTGTGTCTTTGTGTATATGTGTATATGTGTGTATGTGTATGTATATGTATCTATGTGTGTGTCAGTGTGTCTGTGTGTGTCTGTGTGTATGTGTCTACATGTGTAGTGTGTGTCTGTGTGTATATGTGTGTGTATTGTGTGTATATATGTATCTGTGTATGTGCATGTACTGTGTGTATATGTGTATCTGTGTATGTGTGCATTGTGTGTTTGTGATGTGTGTATGTGTCTCTGTGTGTTTATATATTGTGTGTATGTTTGTGTGTGTATTGTGCATCTGTGCATACATGTGTGTGTATGTGTGTGTATCTCTGTGTGTTTGTGTATTGTGTGTATATGTTTGTGTGTGTACATGTGTATG